>JAQJVK010000002.1:56069950-56496023 GCA_035578135.1 Flexamia atlantica
ATTCGCTGAGTACGCAGGTCTGCTGCGACGGGGGTATTTTGTAACATTATGATCGGCAAAGTGATTGATTAATATATCTTGAAAGTTTAGTATCCATAACATCTTTTAATCTGCATTTACAGTTATTTCAGGGCAGAACATTTTGCAAATATTTGGAACAAGATTACAATAATTTATACTTTCCTCAAACATTTTTACGAATAATATGTAAATACTACTGAGTAATATGAACTGTTTATAAGACGATTGATAAGTTTTCACCAGTTATTCCTTCCTTCATATGACATTCAAATTGAGGTAGATGATAGTTAAAAAAAAATATTCAATTACAATACATATCTAAAACTTTATGTTTGATAAACTATTGAATCACGTTGGAGTAAAGTAATGAAAATATTTAATTTCAAAAACTCTCAAACAGGCGATTGACTCTTAAGTCAATCGCCGAACTTAATAACATGGTTATTTGAGTCGAATAAGCTGAATAATTTATGTCCTAGAGATTCAAGTATTTTGTTTTAGGCCTGTATAACTGAACGTATTCAACTAATTATATTCTAAATTTTGTTTAATTAAAGCTAGACTAGAAACTAGAAACACGGCTAAGTTTTTGACATGGCTTAGTAAAGGAAAAAACAATGATTTTATGGCATAATAATTATTTCCCTTGCTAAAATATACCAAAGAATACAATGCATTCATCGCATACACAATCGGCCTGATTTTATGAGCCTACCATCAAATTATAAAACAATTATAAAATAGTACAAACACGAACGGACATGTATGTAGGTGACCATATTTTGGAAGAGCTAAAACAGGGCGCTGATCTCGGGGGGTTTGGGGTATAGAATACACCCATAAAGAGAGGAGAATTGGAGGTCATCCCCGGAAACTGAAAATTTAGGAATATTTTGGTGGGTTTTTAGACACTTTCTGAAAGTACATTCATGCAATATTCCTGTTGATATCTACAATTAAATTATTTACTTAACTGTTTCAAAACTTGTGGTAGATAAGTTTACTTTCGTACACATTTTAAAATTGACAACTGTGCATTACTATTAGGTTAGGTTATTAAACGATTGTAAAATGTTATTATACAAATCATGAAAAGTATGATAACCAAAATGCATTCCAGTATAATAGTATTTTCATCACTCCGTATCGAAAGTAGCTACTTTCGATGTTAGCTGGTAGCAACGAAAACGATCGTTTCCCAAGCTCTAATTTAGAGCAAGGGAAAAACGATCAGCTGATTTTCCCTTGCTCTAAATTTGTTTTCTCTTGCTCTCAATTAGTTTTCCATTTGCCCGCTACGCGCTCTGACGTCGCTTTGCCGTTGTTATGTAGGCTTATTATAGTAAATTTGTTATTATAAAAAAATGTTAATTGAGAAATATAATAGTTTGCATTTTACTGAGGTTTCTTCTTCAGCATTGTGTGTATTTTTGCGTCGTGATGAAAAGTACCGTTCATAACTTGTACCGAAAGTGATTTTCCGGCACTTGCTCCAATTATTCCCGTACGAGGCGGAGCCGAGTACGTGAAACACACTTTCACATGCTCGGCTTCGCCTCACACGTGAAATTCGATATTCCTGTGTTCGGCTCCGCCTCACACATGAAACTTGGGCGCGCACCGGAAAGTGCCACTTTCGGTACTAGTAATGAAATATACTATTTCTTCATCATAAGAATTTTAAACAATCAACTAAAATCGAAAAATTATCAAAAATCAATTTACGAAAGAACTTAAGAAAATTTAATTTAAGAGCGTTTTAAGTTGAAAAGTTACTTTTAACTGTACTTTTGAACAAATAACTCCAAAATGGGGCAAGTGGGCGTCCCGAAAGCGTTTGTCGGGACAACGGGACACTTCGGTAAATTACGGGACTCTCCCGTTGAAATGGAACGTCTGGTCACCTTAATAATTTAGGGAGATAAAGTCAGGTGGGTCCATAATAATTTCAGAAGTTTCTTTTTACCCAAAAAATCACTCTATGGTTTTACGTCAGACAGAAGGGACAGTCTGTCTAGTAAAAAGTGGCGGGCTTCTCTTATCTGACACTCATTGTTGATAAGAAGGCTCCCAACGCACAGCTGCACACGCATCCGTCTCGCGCGCCGTGAGGCCCCCAGTTAGGGTAGAGCTCAATTTATAATTGATTTCATGTGATTTTTTTTCTTAAATAAATATCTACAAATACAGTTAAAGTATAACTTAATAATAAAAAAAAGTATAATAAAAGTATAACTTACAATAAATGATAAAAGCAAATTTAAATTGTTAAAAGATTTCCAGGAAGTAGGCGTGGTGGTGAAATTGGCTATTAAACGTATTATTACAGTGGTGAATAGCATATCGGGATATGCGGAGCTCTTAGGAGTGGAATATTACTGTAGTCAATACAAAAAAAACTCATTGAATATCTTTTAGTACACCAACTATCACACTTGTATTTTTTTAAAGAATGCATTCAATAAAACATAAATAAATAGTTTAATTAGTAAGTAGTAGCACAGACATTTCATCTCTGGTAGAAAATAAGTAGTTTTTCTGATTGATGTCACACGAAAGAGAAATATATATGCTGTTAAAAGTATAATTCATGATTAATAATTAATTCTACAAAATATCCTTTTTTACCGGAGGATTTAGTTTATTTAATATTTCTCATTTAACGTGGAAACTGGAATATGATACCAAGGCAGTATCCTTAAATAACTGTTTATTGTGCACAAAAAAAAACAACATTAAATCTTAATTGAATTAACATTATTAAATTGTTTGATTGAAATTTCAAAATGTTCCCAAAACTTGTTTAATAATAATTTACCGCTTGTTTACCGACTTAAAGCAAAACAAAACAGAAAGTACCTAAAAAGCCGTAAAAAGTAATTTAGTGGTGATTTCTTAGTTGAAGAAGACAAAATTAGACTTTTTAATTTTGGTTTAATGTTATAACCTCAAAATTGATAGTATTGACCATATTTGGTCAACTGTCGTTGGTTAAGTCAGTCACTAATCACAAGTTTAAATTTAAAGATTGTTTATGATTACGATTTTATACTATCGTTTTATTTTATATCAAAAATTAAAGTTTGTTTACAACCTCAAAAGTAACAAATAACTTAGAAAACTCAATTGAAAAGCGTATAGTTTAAGTTAATGCAAATTTTGAGAAATATTTCAAGTTTAAATAAATTCTCAATTATTTGTGAATACATGTAACCTTGGTATGTGTTAACAACACACTTAAACGCTTTAATTATATAATAACAGGCAGAAGGGATCATGAATTAATTTACGTGTCATCGACAAGAACTGCAATCAATTACAATTAAATTTGAGCAAGTTTCTCGGTAACATATAGCACAAGGAGAATTTAGGTTCCCTGGGACAAAAGCAACAAGGAAAACATATTTAATTATAGTAACTAAATTATAAAGTCGTTTAAGGGGGTTCCCTACCTACAGCAGTTTCCGTTTTTATGCTAAACTAACGGCGACTTTGAAACCTGCGTCTTTATAGGAGCCGATGATAAATTTGCGCAATTTTTGCCGCGCAAGGCGGTGCAAGGGTAAACATGGTGTCATTTAGCGTCTTGAATCAATTATTACAATAACATCTTTTTGGACATACTTTTTTTTAAGATAAATAGTTGTAGAGTGTTTAATATAGCACATGTTTTAGAATCATGTGATATAAATTATTATTATTATTGTTGTTGTTTACATTCAGTAGTCCATTTTCAGTGTTTTATAAAATATATAATTTGTTCACTATGAATGAGTTTCTCTTAAAATAATTATAGAGTGTAAATTGCTTCTCAAAAATACTTTATGTTCACTCATTTGAAAGTGGGTGGCGTTAAAATTTGTTAACTTCAACCGAATGAATCTCCAGAATAACGTCATGAATGATCATGGATTTGCATTGTACAACTCCTTATCTTTGAAATGGTATATTAAATTAAATTTTACCATGAAAACTGTGGGCGCTGAATGGCACTGCGTGGAGCTTGTTTTGGGTATATTTTGGCGTAAGTAGGGACCCCTTTTGAGGTGCAATTTAATTTTATTAAGAAACAAACGTAATTATAGACGGGACCCATGGCTTCGCCCCTAGTAAATGGTATCGTGCCGTATGGGTGAAAATACAAAAGAATCCGTTGAGGAAGTCCTGTATTTAAGGTGGATCACCAGATTATTTGTAATCTAATTTTCTTTTTAGGAGTAAGGGGGGATATTTCGCTGTGCAGATGCGATATTAAACAATTAATTCAAAGTTACTTAAGATTTAGTGGGAGAAAGTGCAACACATTTCGTATTGAAGTTAATGGTAAATAACGTTGATAGTACATATGAAATTTGGGCAGTTAATACTTACTTGACTTGTCGTTTTTTAACTACTAGGTAACACGTAGCTCGAAATCGAGCAAAAAATCATAAAAATCATGGTAAAAGAAAGAAGAATAAACAGCCTACTTGTATACTTTAGAAATTTAATCAAAGGGCTAAATTCAATAGCAAAATTATGGCTAAGTCATTGAAACTCTAAAAGTTCATTTGATTTACTGCAGGAGTTTCCGGTTAACGACTTTTTGGGAAACACCTTCATTTTCCATGTTCTCTTTATTCTGAAATGTATATTTTAATACCGGCAAAAGATCGAGCTCTGCTTACAGCAACATATGTAGCTGACCGAGAGCAAACACTGACGCCGTGAGCGTTTAGGGACTGCCCCTGCACCTAATTGATAGTAATCGCCAAACCGGAATCATAGGGGACGGCTGTCTTTGTAGGGGTCCTTTCCTATGTGACAACAACGCTTAGTAAATGACGCACTATCTCTACCAGTCTTTTAATTCTTGAAATGCAACCCACCGCGATGAAAACATTGTAAGTTCATTGGTCTGAGGTTGGAAAGAGCATCAAATATGTTACATCAGGAGGGTGATTCTAGGCGGTCGCGATCGTGTTCCTTCCGATCGGTCAATATTCGCCTTCTTCTTATTGGCATTATTACTGACTGCACCATATCAAAAAATAATTGGCTCAAGTTAATAAAACTTAAAATAACACTATGCTGAAATGTATTGGGATATCGTAAACTACATTTTAAAACTGGGAACTGAAATGTTTAAGCCCTTAAAAAAACTTCATAACATAACCTAAATTACATAATAAATGTTTTCGTTGAAAGCCAAAGCAGCTGGAAAAACAAAAACCCTTTTCAAAAAAATAAAGTGCTGCAATCTGTGGTTTACCTGTAGAACTATTTCAGAGCTTGACCATATGTTCAGTTTGTAAACAAAGTGAACTGAGCTTGCTCAAATTTCGATGAATAGCGCCACTGTTCCTAAACTTCAGCCCTTTAGTGTGCTTTAGTGACGCCCTTTTTTAAAATTCTGAGACTTGATGACAAATCTACATAACAATCCCTTTAATTTGACACCTCAAACGTTAAAATCCGTCCAGCCGTTATTGCGGTCGGACTGTGAAAAGAAAACCGCTTGCGTATTAATATATAGATAACTAAGAGTCTCGTAGTAAGAAAGTGAGAATAGCCCCGCGCACATTTCACAACTTAAAAATATCAAATTAAATACAGTTCCCGCATTATACAGGGTGTTTTTTTTACGCAACCCATTTTTAAGATTGAATAATGCACATATAAATATGAAATGAGTATTGTTTTATGGATCTTTACATTTTACACAACCTATTATTTAAGTTTGATCACATTTACTTAACATTATATGCTCAAACAATCCGCTACTAGCGTTTGTATACAGTTACACTCTCTCCATCAAATTCAGGAACACGTGTTGCTAGGTACCTCTTTGAATTTCTAGCATTATATTAGTTATGTTTGTTTTTAGGTGCTGAATATCATGTGAATTGTTTTCGTATGCCTTACTTTTTATGTATCTCCAAAGAAAATAATATAGTGAGGTCAGATCCGGGGATCTTGGGGAGAAATAATCCTTCATTGATAAAATAAAATTTTGGGTTGCGTTAAAAAAAAAACACCCTATATCTCCGGCTACGGCTACTACGCTACTAACTGTATCATATCATACTTTAAACATATGATTTTGGTAAATACAGCGTTTGACAAACAGCGGGACTATAGTACAATGTTTTCAGAAATGTACCTAGTTTTGCCATCTTCGGTCAAGCAATACGGTAAACGTCAAACGGTATTTTTTAACATTGTACCAATTGTACTCAATATAGAAAATCATCTGATTTCACTAATAACGTTTATCCTGTTGTTATTTCTATCAACGATAAATTTTACACGATAAATTGTAGGTGGCTTAGAGCCGTTTTAAAAAATGGTGATCACTATGACGTTTATTTTATGTGGACTTTTCTATCCTAGTCCAATTATAAAATTTAAAGATCGCTTCGCAGTATGTATTAGCTATTTTTAACACGATTTGTGAATAATAAAAAATGCACCGACATAAAAACTACTTGAGAGTTTTTCCATTCAATGTATATCAGTTTTCAGAATGGAGCAATCTCTCGGTGAATGCTGACATGACGCGACGGGTGGGGCGCGTGCAGTCTCGTGGACACACGACCTACAGTACCACTGTGCCGCGGCGCCGGCGCCGCCGGGCCCCTTGGGAAATGTCACCTAGTTTAAACTTTCGGTGCAAAATTTACTTTTTTTATTGAATATCAAAAAGTCAAGAATTATTAGTTACGTACAAGCTATCACATATTAATGGGGCTAATATTAGGAGTTATAGCTTATCCTAATTTTTTACAGGCTTCAAATTTGTTTAAACATGTTATGAATAAAATTAATGTTAGGTATCTTTAGCTAAATAATCAATTCAACTGAATAAGGCTTGGTGATGGTGGCAAGAAGGGCCTGAAGGCTATTGAAATGCAATAATACCTAATTATTTGAAATGTTTATTAAGGAAAACTTTGTCCCGTTCAGGTTAAACCAAAATAATCAAAGTTGGTATTTTTAACAGCTCTCAAGTCAAATTACTATTGTTTTGGGGCTACCTATCAACTTTAAAGCTTTTCTTCAAAATGTTATGTGCCCGAAAATGAAAATAACTCTTGACTGATAACTTTTCTGTTGTATACTTCAATGTTTGTTTGCACAATTTTCTCAAATAAGATTAATACGTTTCAATAATAAAAATAATTAACCTCTTGACACGTGTACTCTATGTAGGCAACATTGCTGTTTTATATGGAATAATATTTTATGTAGAAGTAGTTTGATTTTCATAATAAGTGTAAATTTAACTTACAGGTTATAAATTTGCAGCAAAATTAAAACGTACAGTACATCATTAGTTGATTTGTCCTTTGATACCAAAATAAAATGACTTGTCTTACTCTAGTGTGTAACAATTAAAAATCTGACTCTTGTAATTCATTTTATAATTTTTTAATGCAAATACACAATTAGAATTCTTCTGGTTACGCTCTTCCGTACGGAAAGTTGTTGTTATTGTCTAATAGGGGAAACTATAATAATAAGCTTTTAAATTACATTTTTAGATTCAGATAAAAAATTAAGTACTTTCAATCGCGTACCAGCGACCAACGGTTCCCGAGATATTACCGGGTGTGCGGCCCGGAATTGAACAGGTGTGGTCGTATCCGATAATATGTGTAGTAGCAGAAGATATGCCAACAGGCCCAGGGAACAGTTTTGGCGGGAAGAGTGAAACAAGCGCGGGCGGGAGAAAATCCCCTTAGTTGCAAACCTGCTCCTCCAAGATAGAAAAAAGTGCGAGCACCTATTGGGAGCAGCGTGTGAGGGGAATTGGTTAACAGTAGAGGGGGAGAGGGGAAAGAGCAGTTAATGGGCTCTGGAAGTCCCCAATAGGCGCTCTTTCTTAAGTGCTCTTCAGGAGCACCTATTGGGTTCTGGAAGCCAGAAAGAGCGGTTATTGGGTTCTGGGTAGAACTATATATATATAGATATATATATATATAGATATATATATATATATATAAAAATTCGAACGAATAGTGTTTTTTGCTTCTGGGGGCCCCAAAACGAAAAGTTATAGTGGTCCCGAGCTTAGGTCTTACCATGAGACCTACGGTAATAGCTTCTTCCCTATAGGGGAAATTCGCTAAAAAAAACAGATTAAACATGGTCAAAGAATACAGCAATATAAAACACTAACATACAACTGTAAAAATATTACAACCAGCTGTTTGACTTTAGAAAGTCAGCTTGATCCGTAAACTCCGACAAATATTCCAATCGGACTGAAAAATTAAAGTGGCGCCATCTCGTTTTCGGCACGGGAAATACTCATTTTCCGAAAGGTGTCCCTACTTAGAGGGTTCTGTATACATTGCATATATGGGCGATTAAAAATATATTTTGAAAGGGCAACTACAGATTGCAGCACTTGTTTTCCCGTGCAAAGCCAGGACACCCTCGAATTAGATGAAAAAGGAATTCGCCAAACTATTTTGGGGGATGAATACATTAAGGACGCCCTAAGGGAAAAACTATAACCCCAGCTGCCTAAAGATTGCGCTACATTTTCTGTTAAACAGATAAGGTACAGAAACGATGATGGATTAAACGTAAACCATAACTAAATGTAACTTTTGTTTAGTGAGTATGACCTAAATAAATTGACAAACAACCATAAAAAAATTATGACGGGAATCAAATTATAAAGACGCTGAAACAACGTATCCGTATGTGAAGCTGATTACCCTCTGCTTGACTGAATGAAATTGGAAAAGTAAACAAGACATCATCCATTACACTTATATGGGAGTATTTCTGTTAGCGGAATCAACAGACCTGCTAACAGACCCTTAAAACTTGGAGATTCTCATGATTTTTCTATATAAATAGATCAAATAATTAGATATTACAGCACAGTCTGTCGGTGACTTAATAAACTACCGTATCCCTCTCTTTCAGTCTTGCCGGGATTTAGTTTCAAGACTCAACCACAAAAAGGCAGCACGCTCTTCAGGCTTAAAACTATATAAAGGTCGAATTAAAATAAACGCCAAATCATCGTAATAGACATAATTACAACTCCCACTGCCGAAATAAAGATGGAGCCATATTGAATTTATGATTATTAAACTAAATGTAACTTTTATATAGTACATAAGTATGTCCCGTAAAATAAATCAACAAAAAATCATAAAACGGTGATGAAAGAAAGCAAATTATAATCACCTGTAACAGTGTATTTTGTAAATTTCTCAAGCTAACTCCCAGCCGCTTGATTGAATGAACATTGAAAATGTAAACAAAAGATCGTCCATAACACGTTTATATGGGAAAATTTGAAAACTTCGACCTCGCCAAAAACCCCTTTATACTACGAATCATGTAAAATCTTTCTTAGCGGATGCCTACGCCCTAAAAGGAACGTCCATGCAAAATTTCAAGGTCCTAGGTCGCATAGTTTGGGCTGTGCGATGATAGGTGAGTGGTATTTGACAAATATATAGTAGACTAGCTGATCAACACGGTTTCACCCGTGGGAAAACATAAAAACTTCCTCTGTCTTTTTTATTAGGATTTAATTTGTGATACTTTTTAAGGTTGCCATGACAACCTTATATTTTTTTCTATAATTTAACATTAAAACTTTGAAGTACCATAGGGTGAAACCCTTTGGGAATTTTGTAAAACCGTTTCTTAGTGTGAATCTAAGACCCAAGTAGAGCACACGTGCCAAATTTAAACTCTGTAGGTCTTATAGTTTTAGAGATTTGCTGTCCGATAGAAAACCCCTTCTCCTTTATATATATAGATTAATTTTGTTAAGATAGCTGTATTGAAACTTTGTACTGTAGCTGACAAATATAAGCATGTAATAAATAAATAAATAAAAATATCTATTCCACAAGAAATACATGCAGATTTTCGTGTAACATCCATGCCCAATGGGACAACGCTTTTTCAGCTAAAGGAAAATGAACAACATTCAGGAAATATTGCGAAAACCTCCAGTAATTTGACACCTTAATCATAAAAATTGGTCTAAAATTAAGGTGTTGGCGAACTCACAAAATGTCCCCGCCGTAGTAGACCTGCGTGCTCAGCGAATTTCCATTGATTTTATTTCATATATGTGAGCATTTAACATATGTAAAGGAAAATATTGTTTGAATATGTTTTGTAATTAATATATATTAAAAACGTACATTTAATCAATTATGAACTTTAAACATGAGGAAAATTTAGAAGGGGATCACATTGGTTTTTATTAGTAATATATACACCTTTTGTATTCTATAGCCTTTTAATTTTCCATAAATGTAATGTTTTTATTGTATATAAATGTCAGCAAACATATAGTCAATGAATTAAAAAACACTGGAAACAAACAAATAATATACATACATCTATACTTATTTAATACACGAGCAGTTTTTTGTTACAAAGACTCCTCCTAAACTTCCGATTTTCATGTTTTTGGTGTCATTGGAAAGAGCTTGGCGAGAAGTTTTGCAGGAAATAAAATTAAAAAAGGTTTGACTAAAGGGAAGAGCTCTAGACTCCCTTAAAGTTTCGTGTTAGTCCATAAGATTTAACATGGGAATAGAAATTTCAAATAAGGCAGCTGATTGGAGCAAACAAAGTTTTTCAACAAAGCCATATGTTGTTAATGGAATTGAAACCATTGCATGTAGAGCCGGGGGCATTTCAGTTGATGGAAGAAGTAAATAAATAAACTATTACCCTAATACATACTTAAGGTCAGAATTCAGTTACAAAAAATTTATTTGGAATCACATGTGTGAAGATCTTAATATTTACATATGTTTATATTCCAAAGAAAGATACTAAAAGGAGAAATAAATTCTTATGTATAAGTTCTATAAATATAAATATAAAGAAAAGAAAAAAGAAACATACTTAATGAACTATTTTAGTTCGGTTTGAGATTAAGACGGGTCATACCATGCTTAGGGCCGCGAAACATGGACATCTCCTTAAAGATGACTGAGTATTCACAAAAACTTTAGTTTTAAAAACCTTTTGTACAAAATTCCAGTATAACGGTAAATTAGACCATATAATTAATAAAATAGTTCTAGAATACTGAACCATAATTATTTTTATTTTGAAATCAATCTATATCTATATCTATATACTTATTTAATACACGAGCAGTTTTTTGTTACAAAGACTCATCCTAAACTACTGAACCGATTTTCATGTTTTTGGTGTTATTGGAAAGAGCTTGGCGTGAAGTTTTGCAGGAAATAAAATTAAAAAAGGTTTGACTAAAGGGAAGAGCCCTAGACGCCCGTTAAGTTTCATTTTAGTCCATAAGATTTAACATGGGAATAGAAATTTCAAATAAGGCAGCTGATTGGAGCAAAAAAGGTTTTTCAGCAAAGCCATATGTTGTTAATGGAATTGAAACCATCGCATGTAAAGCTGGAGTTATTTCAGTTTATGGAACATGTAAATAAATAAACTATTATCCTAATACATACTTAAGGTCAGAATTCAATTTTAAATGTCCATGTTTTGTGTGTTTTGACCAATTTTAGATGTCCATGTTTTGCGGCCCTATAAGTAGCGTATGACCCGTCTTAATCTCAAACAGAACTAAAATGATTCAATAAATCGACTTATAATCAATGTTAGGTCTGTTTCTTTTTCATTTATTTATATTTATAGAATCTATACATAAGAATTTATTTCTCCTTTTAGTATTTTTTTAAATATAAACATATGTAAATATTAAGCTTCACACATGTGATTCCAAATAAATGTTTTTAAAATTGAATTCTGACCTTAAGTATGTATTAGGATAATAATTTATTTATTTACATGTTCCCTAAACTGAAATGCCTCCAGCTTTACATGCAATGGTTTCAATTCCATTAACAACATATGGCTTTGCTGAAAAACTTTTTTGCTCCAATCAGCTGCCTTATTTGAAATTTCTATTCCCATGTTAAATCTTATGGACTAAAATGAAACTTTAAGGGCGTCTAGGGCTCTTCCCTTTAGTCAAACCTTTTTTAATTTTATTTCCTGCAAAACCTCACCCCAAGCTCTTTCCAATGACACCAAAAACATGAAAATCGGCTCAGTAGTTTAGTAGGAGTCTTTGTAACAAAAAAGCTGCTCGTGTATTAAATAAGTAAATAGATAGATAGATATAGATATTCTGCCGTAAGGTTAATATGGGACCTTCGAGAGGGTCCTTGGTGGAGTTCGAGGGTTATATCAGGATGGAAACCATTTAGTTGTCCTATTAAAGGCCAAATAATGGGTGTACACAATTTAAGCTTTCTAGGTGTATGAGAAAGAAATAGCAGGTGATGAGTGATTGGGACTTTGCCTTTTATAGACAGATGTTTGTAAGACTAGTCGTTCCCAGTTAATACAATTCACTGTTTTAATTTATGAGAGACTATGTTGTCAGCTTTTACCAGTCATATTATATGGCTCCTTTTATTTTAACCAGGATTTGAAAGAGGACGTTAGGTAAACGTACCGGTGTCTGACATTTTAAGAAACCTTCTGCTCATAATAACCTTTGATTTCGAAAAATAGTTACCTCGTAGTACTGGCATGGTTAACCAGTAGATACCCGCGGCTTCACCCGCTGAAAGGGTCAAAATGTTTAGTATAATCATACTTTATTTGTAATGTGTAATTTTCACAAATTACCAAATGAACTGATTTATTTTGATCATTTATCCGGGCTATCAGTTTTTGAGTAACTAATTACACCCTTATGGTTGCAGATAGTGATTCCACTCTGGACTGAAATGAGAAAGTGAAACATTTATTCGATAGATTTTTATTTATCCTTTAATGATATGCATTGGCTTGCATTTGCTAACACATTATCATTTAGTAGTTTAGTCTCAAAAATACTGAGATTTCCTAGTTAATCCATCATTTGACTTATGACACTAGGTGTATATTAGTTTGAATAAAAAAGTACCATTAGCGCTTCAGGGGTTTGAACCAACAACTTTCATCGCACCGTGCTCTTACCCAAATCCTGTCGGCCCACTTGACTCATAAGAATACGGCATATGAAATATAACTAATGTAAACGTCAAAAAATAGTGCGAGAGATTGACTCTAGACCTATTCTACCTGAATATAGAATATTTATAGACAGAAAACTACAAATCAAAATACTAAGAGAAGGTTTTGGCCAAAAATTAGGAAACATAATCCCCCAAAATGTTTCCCACTTGCAATGGTATGATGCAGAGAATATAAAATGTATAACAACTGAGCTAGAATATAATGTTTGGTTTTTAAATGATTTCCACTTGTACATTTTGGTAATTCTACTCTCTTTATGGTAACTCTGAAATATATATTAGCAAATATACTTCAGATTTGCAGAGTTGTCTGGCGAGATGTTAAAACCATCGGAACAGTCTGGCTACGGAGGAAACATCTTTTGATGTTCCCTCATGTAACATACATAAAATTCAGGTTTTATACAATAATGTTAATATAACTACCCTTCGTAAAAAGGTTAAAGATGTCAGAAAATTCAGGTTGTAACAGCGCTAAATGTCTGGCAGGGAATGAAATTATTTGTAATATTATTAAAAAATAATAATAATAATAAGCAGAAAACTGAGCTAATTTCGTTCAAATTTTCTCTGAGTCACACCATTGCAAGCTTCAACATTACTAAAACAACTGTTCACTTCCTTGAATTTTAAATGGAAGTTACCAGCTGTTTAAGTAATTTTGAAGCTTGCAGTGATATTAATCTGTGAATATTAGCCAAAGCCACCACTAGCCAAACTCCATAGTTTCCGATTCTTATTACCTTTCCTCGGAACATTGCTCAGAGAAACTTTCAGCTTTTATAAAATAACGAAGGTCTGGCCGTCGTAGGCTCTTGGACTATAGCTCTTGGACTATTTTGCTTTATTTCTTTTGTTCTTGCACTTTTATTCAATTTTTTTTGTTTAACTATCAGTTGGTTTTAGTTTAAAACTAAAGGTGCATCGGCCTGCATCTCTTTCTTATTAAAGTGTTGGTCACCCCGACATAGGCTCTGCCTATGGGGGACCTAATTTCTGACCAAGCATTTTGTAATATTTTAATTTTTTTTTTAATTTGTTAAGTTTAATTTTGATTTACCTTATTGAATTTGTAAGAACAAGGCATTATTGTATTATTTTTAGTTCCTTTCAAGAATTTAGTTACCTATATATTTTTACCTATTTTGTTACATATGCTGCAATGAGTATTTTTAAATTTTATGCTAATTTTTATTTATTTATTTATTTTTTATTTTTTATTTTATGAGTTAGTTACTCGCCTGTTCATTTGATATGATGAAATGTTATAAACTTTATTGTATATGTTTATTCTATGTCTGTACCAGCTTGGTTGGAAATAAATTATTTCTTTCTCTTTCTTTCTTTCTTATAGCGTCTAGCGTCCGATCCTCCGTGATGCCGGAGTCGGTCTGACAGCTGTGATCGAACAGCGTCTATGGAGCTAGCCGTCCCTCCGTGATGAGGAACCCAGTCGATCAGATGCCGAATCGGTCACTTGTCTTGTCCCCATTTTGATATTTTATACATCAATTTTACATTAAATTGATGTACTTGTGCTGTATTGGCTGTTTTGATATAGACAAAGTTATTTGACTGACTACTAGTAAGGTGAAATAGGTAATAAGTTTAAGGATACCGATAAATATCTTCAAAATGTAAGTGTTTAGGGTTGAAAATAAATAAAACGGACAGCAATTTTCATATCTTATAATATATTTTCATAAATATTTCTCAAGAATTCATGTTGTCAGTTCCTCCACCTGAAACATATTTATATGATTATAAATAAATAAGTATATTATGTTTAAGATTCGTTATAATGTTAAATTCTCAACAATAATTTAGATTTTGAGATTATCAGTTTTTGCTTTGATGCTGTGTACAGTAGTAAATACATTCAGTTACATTTCTAAAAAGTCGTGATTTATAACAATTATTTTTTAATAGTATATTAATCTGATTTCTTTAGATTATTGTCAAATTGTTTGTGAATTTGTTTGTTTCATACTACGTAAAACAAACTTTAGTATAAAAAATTAATTAATGTAAACGGTATTTCTACATTCTTCCCAATATAAAATAACACTTGTTACAACGTAGTTTTGATAATACATTTACATTTGTAATTGTTTCATCAACAACAGTGTGGAGAAATATATAGTTTAAAACAGGAGTGAAAGTTGTTTGCATAGCCTCGACCATATTAATTAATAAATCTCGCACCTATAACATATGTTCTGAAGTAAACAATAACTCCCATTCCACTCTTTTCATTAAATATATGTTTATCTTAATGTATGAAAAACATCCGTTTTTATTTTATAGATCGTCCGTCAAATCTCCCTTTGTAGTACTAGTACTAAAAAATCAACTGTGAATTTTTCAGTGTGTTAATCTCAAACATAGCTGTTAGCAAATTTCTCCTATGGGGAGGAAGCTATTACCGTAGGCGGCGTGGTGAGACTAAAGCGCGAAACCACCGTACATTTCCATTTTGGTGTCCCCAGACCTCAAAAACATTAATATATAAACAAATAGAAAAAAACATTCATCTGTATAAATAACGCTCGTTCATTTTGATATGGATATAAGGATTACCTATACGTAGTAGGCAGGATAGCTTTCGCAAAAAAATCCGATGTTGATGAAATTTGGCACATATAAATAAAACGACATTTTTTACTTCGAGTTGGAAAACCAGAACGATTTATTTAACTCTAATACGGGGGTTTTAACAAAATAACATTTATATATTACATTTAACTCCTTTTTTTTTGGAAATTTAACTATCAAAATTTAGTTAAGCTTAAAAAAATTTGCATTTTGATTTATTATTTTATGTTAATCACTTGCTCAGATATTAGATGTGCTTAGCACAGTACATAGCCCAATATTAAATTTTATTTTATAAAAAAAAGTATAACAACACTGAATTCAGGAAAACCTCTGGTATCAAATTAAAGCTATTATTCTCTAGATGTGCCTTTTGAGGGTTTGGAAAATATCCCTTGAAAAGCCTTTGCACAGGAGGCTTCAACAACCTCTCTGTGGAATTTCAAAAATTCTACAATTCTAGCGAATGTGCCACTTTCTGTTGTAAAACCTATGACCTTTTTCCAATTGATACTTGTTTATAAACAAAATAGATGGCCAATATTTAAAATAGTTATATAAAACAGAGGTCAAGATTTAAAATAGTTTTATAGTTGTACTACAGAATGCAGAGTTAGAAGAAGTTACTTAATTTTCATCCACATCGTGATTTTGATTTCTTAAAATTGACCTTTTTATAAAAAAAAAACAGAAAATAATCTATTTTTGCAAAAGAATATTACACAACGCGCAATTGAGCTTGGATCCCCTAGTTAAAAGATATTTCGACATTGAGAATTTTGAAATTTCAATAATAGATGAAGATTTATAAAAATAAGGTTTAAGACGCATTGCAAATTAAATACACCCGTCGCAGTAGACCTGCGTACTCAGCGAATTTCCATAGGCTTTATTTTTTATATGTGAGCATTCAACTTATGTAAAGGAAAATATAGTTTGAATATGTTTTGTAAATTATATATTTAAAACTTATATTTAATCATTCATAAGCTTCAAACATGAGGACAATTTACAAGGGGATCACATTGGTTTTTTATTAGTAATATATGCACTTTTTGTATTTTATAAACTCAAACTCAAACTCAAAATTTGTTTATTCCAAAGAAAAAGAGTTACAGTATACATTGTATAACATTGCTTACTAAAATACTTTTATATTCAACATACTCTAATTCATTGTTTGGAATGTGCCTACATAGGTAAAAAACCTGTGCGTAGGCACGAGTCGTTAATTTAGTGTTATACAAATAAATGTTAATACAAAAATAGAGCAAAAACTTGGCAAGTTTAAATAAATAAAATTAAAATAATGAAAATGAATGTGCACTTTGATACCCCGACGGAGACCGTCACCGCGACAGTTAGTTGAGTCTGTGAGGTCAGTAGTAGTCAATCAGTGTTTATCTGTAGCCAGATGTGACGACCGCCTCAGTAGCATCCCTACCGATTTCCACCAGCCAAGTAGGAACCTTTTTTTTTGTATGTAGCCAGTTTATAGTTCCTGAAGTTTTGAAGGTGAGAAGGAAGGTTCCTAAATAGAATTTGTGAAATTTAACGAGAATTTGTTGCAGAGAATGTCCTGGTTAACTTTTCAACCCTGATTCGTGTTGTGTGGGAACTCCGTGTAAAATAGTTATGTTCAAAATTTTGAAAAATTTCTTCTGAATGGCAGAAAATATAATTTAATAATGTTTTTACATATAACTGCCCTAGATTTAAAACACTAAATTCATCAAAAAGAGCTTCAGTTGGATACCTACGCCCTTTACCTAATGCAGCCTTAATGATAGATTTTTGAATGACATTTAAAGGTTCACGAATAGATCGATATCCCCCACCCCAAGCAATAATTCCACCCATCAACAATGATTGGCAGAAAGCAAAATAACAAAGTTTTAGCTCTGGAACGCTTAGAATTTCATTAAGCTGTCTAAAGACAAAAATGAATTTCCTAATTTTATTTTTTAAATAATCCACATGATCTGACCAGTTCATTCTACTATTGAAAACAACACCCAAATATTTGTAGCATTCAACTTTATCAATTTCTCCACAGTTGCAATTATCAGAATAAAAATTTCCACAAGTATGTAATTTAAGAGAGTTGAAATCTGTATTTAAGTTTGATTTCAAGGCTATTGGCATGAATTTTGTTTTGGAAATATTTACGGTTAATAAATTTTGATCAAACCATTTTTTAATTAGTGAAAGATCTCTTAAAGCAATTCTCTTTACCTCATCCCAATTGGACCCCTCAAATAAAACAGCAGTGTCATCAGCAAATAAATACAATTTACCTCTTATGTTGATATTGGATAAGTTATTTATATATATCAAAAATAAGATAGGTCCAAGCGTACTTCCCTGCACCACCCCATACTCTATTGATTGTTTTAAGCTACCCACCCCACAAACTGAAACCACTTGCTCCCTATTTGATAAATAACTAAAGAACCATGAAAGAGTTTTACCCCTACAGCCAATCAGCTCCATTTTTCGCAGTAATTTCGTTCTGTCTAAGGAATCAAAAGCTTTGGCAAGGTCAAGAAAGGTTAAGAGGCAGCGTTTATTATTTATTATACTTGAGTTTATGTCTTTATTTGAATTAAACAGGGCATCGGAGATATTTTTATCAGATCTGAAGCCATACTGACAATTGGTTAGAATAGAATTTTGTTCTAAATAATTAACCAGTTGTTCTTTTACAATCTTTTCAACAATTTTAGAAAATACACTAAGAAGGGATATAGGTCGAAAATTTGATTTGTTGCTAATGTTGGATGATTTGTATATAGGGATGACTTTAGCTAATTTGAAATCGTTGGGGAAAATGCCTGATGTAATACTAAGATTAACAATATGCAATAAAGGCCTCAAAAATAAGTCTGCATTTCCTTTCAGAAGGGATGCAGGGAAGCCGTCACACCCGGGTGCAGATCCCCCACGTAAACTGTTAATATGCCGTAGTAAGTCAGTGTCAATTACTGTTGACAGTTGGAATGTGTTGTTAGTCGCATAGTCATCGTCACTGACCACTGGCGCACCACTAGCATTTATTGCACTCGCTAGGTTTTGTCCGACAGATGAAAAATATATATTGAAATCATTAGCTACTTCCTCTAAAATATTTTTATTTATTTCTGAATAGCTCTTATTAGTATATTTCTCAATTGGAAACCTATCTTTGGTTTTGTTACGCCCAGTTAATTCATTTAAATTGCCCCAGAACTCACGTGGATTAGTACTATTATTTATTTTTTGTCGATAGTAATTTTTCTTTTCAACTTTAATAATAGAGTTTAATCGATTCCTATATGATTTAAAATATTGAATTAAGTCTGTATTGAAAGGTTGCTTGGTTATTAATTTACTCAATTTATCCCTCTTTCTAATTGACCTAATAAGGCCGGTTGAAATCCAAGGTTTTATTTTATTTAATCTTTGCTTGAGAATTTGTGGTTTGGATGATTTCATAACTAGATTTTTAACTATTTCAAGAAAATTAAAGGAGCTTTCGTTAACATCAATAGTACAAGTTACCGTCTGCCAGTCTTGTTTTTCTAAATGTGTCCTAAATACTGACTTGTCTAAGTAAGTTCTTAGCCTTTTAATTTTCAATAAATGTAGTCTTGTTATAGTATATAAATGTCAGGAAACATATAAACAATAAATTCAAAATACTGGAAAACAAATAACATAATCTCATGAACAAATTAAATTCAATCATATGGCTAATATTATAAATAAAACATCCATATTAGTTGCAGCAGACCTGTATCTCCAGCCAATTAAAAAAATTATCATTCCTCAGACTTTTAAACATACCATAATTATGCTACATTTTCAGGAAGTCTATCTAGACCAAGACACCCCCCCCCCCCCAATGAAAATAGTTTCTTCATAAAACTTAAAAATAATTTACATTTTTAATATAGTATATATTTTATGCAAAATCATGATCAATGAACTCTAACCATTTAAAATAAAGACAAATAAAATATTCACCTGAAAATTTAAATATAATCATATGTTCAGACTTTTATTTTCAAATTACCCAACATTAGGGTAAATGTAGGGATTTAGGGTAATTATAATGCAACTTTTGGGGAATTTTTAATGAAAACAGGGTAATTATACTTTTTTAAGGGTAAAACCAAAACTAATATAGGACAACGTACTGTGTTTAGCACTTTCAATATCTCAGCAACGGATTGACATAGAATAATAATTCAAAATGCTAAATTGTTTGTTTTTTTAAGCTGAATCCAATTTTGACAATTAAATTTACAAAAAAAATTGAAAGATCAAATCCTAAAAATAAATTTTATTTTGTCAAAAAACTGTCCTTAGAGTTAACTTATCGCGCTGGTTTTCGAACTCGAAGTAGTAAATGTCACTCTAGACGTATGTACCACATTTCATCGCGATTGGACCTTTTTTACGAAAGTTATCGTGCCTACGGACAGGTATATATATATATATATATATATATATATATATATATATATAAATGAACGGACGGTGTTTTTGAGGTCTGGGGGCATCAAAATGAAAAGTTACGGTGGTCCAGTGCTTAAGTCTTACCATGCCGCCTACGGTAATAGCTACTTCCCAATAGGGGGAAATTCGCTGAAACCCGGATTTTGTACTTGAAATGAGAGGAATATTTCAGTGTTTAATTGTACCTGCATTTTTTACACGACTTTAAAACGCAACAACAACAATGCACTCATTTAATGTAGGTATTCATAGAAAGTCATGATATTTGCTTGAGTATTAATTTGTCAAACATATACTTAAGATACGGAACAAAATAGCAGGCCAGTTTTAGAATATAAGTTCTTGGCCGTTATGAGTATATACTAAATGATTTGTTTTTATAATAAAGAATTACCTTTTTATCAATGTTATTTAGAGATTAGTTTAAGTATATCAGAGGTTTGTCCATCTTCTTTTTGTTAAGATTATACAAAAGAAAGCAAGAGACTGAAACGTCGGTACTGTGTGTAGATAACTTTCAGATTAATTACTTAAAAAAAAAAAAAAAAAAAAACACCAAAACGGAGGTATGATGCCCTGAGCAATGAAGATCCATGTGAACAAACCCTCAAATTATGCAAAATTAAAATTGCTGTACTATTATAGATGTAAAGTGTATAGCGTATACATTGATACTTTTAAAGCAGATGAAATTAATTTACTATGCATATTTAAGCTTCAATTATAAATTAATAGGTTAAGCTGGAAATAAAATCTGGAATCACTGATCATTATTTTACAGTAGCTCAATTCCCTTGTAATTTCAATTTTAATAATAATTTCAAGTATGTAAACGAAACAAAAGTACTGGATTGGGATGTCGCTGGTCAACTCATTTCTGACCATAATTGGTTCCAAATTTGCGAACTTACGGATGTGGATTTGAGTTGTCAAATGTTTGTTGAGCAATTACAACAAATTATTCAACTTTCAACAAAAACTATTAAAATTTCGTCTAAATGTTGTAAAGTTAACCCGTGGATTACATCTGGAATCGTCAAGTCTATTAGGGTCAGAGATGAGATGAGCAGGCGACTTAAAAATCAACCTTTTAATACTGACCTCAAATTGCGTTTTAAAACTTACAGAAATACCTTGAGCAAAACAATTAAAGCAGCTAAGGATCTTTTTTATCGCAACAAAATAATGGAAACTAAAGATAATAAAATCAAACTTTGGAAAAATATTGCAGAAATAATGGGTTTAAAAATGTAAACATTCATTTCCAATTGAACATTTTCTGGACGGTACCAATCAAATTGAAACGGAAGACGTAAAAAGAGTTGCTAATAAGTTGAATGATTATTTTGTAGGGGTGAGTGCTAATTTGGCCAGTGCTGTTCCTCTACCTGCCGAGATAGTCGTTGAGGATGAGGATTTCCTGGCGGACTCCGCCTTCCGGCTGGAACCGATTTCGGAGGCTGAGCTCGAGAAGGTCGTAAACAATTTCAGGGGTGGGTCGGCCCCGGGGGAAGATCAGATTCCAGCAAATTTAATTAAAAACATTTTCCACTTTTTAAAAATACCGCTTCTTTATTTAGTAAACATTAGTCTTAGGACTGGCGTTTTTTCCGAAATGTTTTAAAACTGGCAAAGTTATTCCGATTTATAAGGGCGGCGACAAAAGCAAATGTGTTAGTTTTAGACCAATTACAATGACAAGCGTTCTATCTAAAATAATAGAGAAGAGCGTTAGATTTCAGCTTGAAAATTATTTATTAACTCACAATTTACTTTACGAAAATCAGTTTGGCTTCAGAAAGGATAAAAATCTCAATGACTATCTTTTCTTACTGACAAAGAGTATTCATAATTTAATTGGAGATAATAAAAAAACCTTTGTTAGTTTTTGTAGATCTTGCCAAAGCATTTGATTCGGTCGATAGAGCAATATTATTGAAAAAATTTAAGTGTATTAGGATTCGGGGAGTTGCATGGAATTGGTTTGAAAGTTATCTATCAGACCGTTATCAAATCGTTTCGTTACTTGGCCAATTCAGCGATCCTGCTAGAATCGATTTTGGGGTCTTGAAGGGGAGCACTTTGGGGCCTCTCCTGTTTCTTATCTACATCAACAATCTAGGAAAAGTACAGTTAAATAAGGGGCAGATCTTTTATATGCAGATGACTCGGCTCTAATTTTCGGGGGGTGACAGCTGGGAGGAGACGTACCATTTAGCTGTGCGCAGCCTGTTCTCTGTCAAGCAGTGGTTTAATCAAAATCGGCTCTCCGTGAATACCTCAAAAACAAAGTATATGACTATTTCCGTGAGAGCCGATCACGATTCTGTTGACCTTTTATTGCCCTTGCACACATGTGGGAGTATGAATGGTTGTGTCTCATGTGATGTTTTTGATAAGGTGTTAGAATATAAGTATCTTGGCGTAATTTTTGACAATCGATTAAAATGGGCTGGTCATATCGCATACCTGAGGAATAAGCTCAGGAAATTTAGTTACATTTTTTCAAATTTAAACAAAATTTTAGCTCCAGACTTAATTAAAACAGTTTATTTTGCTTATGTTCAATCCCTATTACAGTATGGAATCTTGGCCTGGGGCGGTGGTTTTCAAAGTATTATCTCCCCACTTGAAATTACACAAAAATCCATTATTAAAGCAGCTTTAAATAAAAATCTCAGATTTCCAAGTGACTTGTTATTTGAGGAATTTAAAGTTTTAAATGTTTCGCAACTCTATCTAAGAACCCCAATTTTATACATCCATAAAAATAAAGATACCATTTTCCAAAACAATACTTTCATATTCCACAAGTTATGTAGCAAATTCAGGTATAATTGCGCCTAGATTAACAAAAACAATTAATACAACATCCTCGCATTATATAGCTAACATAGTTTTCCCCAAGCTGCCTAGTTATATAAAAAAACCTCATCCATGCAGTATTGCCGTTTTTAAAAAGACTATTAATAAATGGCTGATCGAATTCGGTCAAGACAGGATTCAAACATTAGTCAGTTCCCTGTATACTTGGGGGGGGGGGGGTGGTGTTATCGCTTCCAAGTCTGTGTGCGCAAGAGTGTCATGTGTGTGCGTGGGTGTGTGTGTCAGTGTGTGTATGTGCGCGCGTCTGTGTGTACATGCATGTTATGTTGTGTGCATGGGTCTGCGTGGTTGAATGGGTTGTGGATGGTGTGAGTGAGAGATGATTGAAACTGGCATGAATGACCAGGCTCGCGTTGGTATGTATATATCCAAAATGTTTCAATCCATGATTACTAAATCGAATCTTTGTTCGCTTCACTTCTTGCATGTGCATGCATAATTAACTTATCAATCTGCATAATCAATTTATTTTTATTTTATTTTACATATATATATATATATATATATATATATATATATATATAATATTTTAGTTTAAGCTATTTGTAATTTTAGTAAGTACTAAGCTTTTTTTAATACGTTTTGCAATGACGGACGTTCCAAAGTGAAGCAGCTTACATTGCATTGATGGACGTATCAAAGTGAATCTTGTGTAATAATGTCTATAACAATTACTTATTAAAGACTGACATGGCTCTTTCCCCACCCACAGGCTTCTGCCCATGTGGGGAAATATTTCAGTTATATATTATTGAATGTTTCTGTATTTGTGTTTTTATACTGAATAAACGATTTGATTTCATTCCATTTCATTTTCATTTTAATCTTAAAATATATTTTATGTATTCATTTATTGAAAACATATTTCATAGATACTAGCAGTCTGCGTCACTTCGTGACTTAAAAACAGCTTGGTAAAATAGGCTTTAGCTTTTTGTTGATTATTTATGGAGCTTAAATGGAGCTCATGTAAATAAGTACCTTTCAATGAGTAAGTGTTTGAATTGTTGTGATTTTCTTATTTTTTTTTTTGACTAATTCTTTGTGTCATAGCACTGGAATAAAATAGGCAGTAATTGAACTTTTCATCGGGGCAAACTTTTAAAAATAACGTATTACTTTAGACTTGAAACTCCAATATGGGTAAGAAATTCCTCACAGAATTTCAAAAGTTCATTTATTTCATCTGCTTAAAAAGGGTCTGTATGTACGTTCTACACTTCGAAATTTTGACAGCCCAACAACATTAATTTTGCATAAAATGCGGGTTACTTCACATGGATCTTCATTGCTTGGCGCAGCTTCATGTCTCAGTTTTAGGTTTTTCTTTTCAAAAGTATTGAATCTGTATTTTAATTCTACATAAAATCTATGCGTCAGTTGCTTATATTCATCTTCGTTATAGGTCTTAACAACAAACGGTAGGAAGATGGACAAACCACTGATCTTTTGATGAACTAATCTCTAAATAAGATTTATAAAATAGTCATTCGCCGTAAAAACGAACTATTCAACGTTCATAACGGCCAAGGAATCAAATTTTCAAATAGACCCGCTTTTTGTTTCGCATCTTGTATTTAAATAACCGGCAAATTTCTATTTAATCAAATAACTTAATTTTCTATGAAATGCCTTCATTAAATAGGCATATTGTTATTGGTACATTTCAGAATCGATTAAAATAGGCATGCTAACCGTTAACACTTCAATAAACTTAGCATTCCAAGTACATTAAAAAATACAGGTTTTAAATTTACATTGTGTTTTCAACCTTGAATAATTTAGGTTAATATTCAATTAATATTGATATTTTAAAACTGTAAACGTTGAAACATTCATTAATGTGTTGAAATGTGTATCACTGCCAATAGTTTGTTAGAAAGTACCAACTTTAGACCACATCCTAAATTACTTATGTTCCTTTTTAAATTTTCTATCTTAGAAAGGAAATGCAGTAAATTAATATAATACAGACTGTTTGTCTTAGTTTCAATAAATAGGGCAAATACTCTTCCTTATTTTCTGTTGTCTTAAAAAAGTCAATATTTTAAGAGACCAAAATCATAATGTGGGTGAATGTTAATTGACTTTTGCTAGCCCCGCATTCTGGGCCAATAACCAATAATACCAATAATACCAATACCAATACCAATACCAATAACTCTGGAAATCGTTCAAATCTTGATCATCTGCTTTGTTATTACAAATAAATATGAATTAGAAAAAGTTCACAGGTTCTACCACAGATAGTAGCACTTACGCTGGAATTTCAAAAGCCTCCTGTATGAAGGCTTTTCATGGGATATTTTCCAAACCCGCAAAAGGAACATTTAGAGAGTGATATCTTTAATTTGATACCAGATATGTGTAGAGAAGTTAATTTTTAGGGGCCAATTTGCTCTGTACAAAATCCCAGAAATTCTTTTTATAATATAGATGAATAGATATAAGAAAATGAACGAGCGGTAGGGACCTCAAAACTAAATACCCCCGTTGCAGCAGATCTACATACTCAGCGAATTTCAAATGCAAAACAACATATTTCAATCCATCATAGCAAGATTTGACATGTTTTGGTAAGCTCCATAATAACATGGGGAATGAGTATGCAGGTTTGCTGCTACAGGTATATTAAAAGTGGGTGGTTTTAATTCAATGTTTAAAAGATCTAAACTAGAAGAAGCCATTTACCAAATTTTATCAAGATATGTTGAGAAATAACCGAGATACAGAATTTTACTTATTTCCCATAAGGTTAAAATTGGGACAACGTACTGTGTTTACCACTTTCAATATCTCGGTAACCAATGGTCGTAGAGCAGTGATTCAAAATACTAAATTATTTGTTTTTTGAGCTGAATTCAATGGTGCCAACAAAAATTTGGTAAATTTTATTTTTCTATGTAAAAAACTCAAAAAACCCATTTTTGGGGGGTTTATCCCCCTTTACCCCCCCTTCCGGTGGTCCGATCGGGCTGGTTCACGAACTCATCCGAATAATTACTACTTTACACGTCTGTGCCAAATTTCATTCCAATCTGACCTTTTTTGCGAGTGCTGTCATGCTCACAGACACACACACACACACACACACACACACACACACACACACACATATATATATATATATATATATACAAATATACATACAATATATATATTTGTATATATATATATATATAGTTATATATATATATATATGAACTAATGGTTTTTTTGGCTTCTGGGGGCCCTAAAATGAAAAGTTATAGTGGTCCCGGGCTTAGGTCTTACCATGAGAACTACGGTAATAGCTTCTTCCCTATAGGGGAAATTCGCTAAAAATATTTCATGGTCCCGGGCTCAAGTCTCATCATGCCGCCTACGGTTATAGCTACTTCCCTCTGAGAGGAAGTTCGCTAAAAACTCATCTCAAGGGGCAAAAGTGACGTTTTGGCTCTTAAGCTCTTTTGGACACCAAAAAATATCATTTTGTTTCTCATAGTTTTAACCTACTATTTTAAGTCTCGCCTTATTAAAACAACAACAGTTGTTGCGTAGACGTTGTTCGTTTTGCTACCAACGTACACCTATCAACCCTTATGAGTGATTAAGACGAAAACATTACTTTTTTCGACTTATTCACTCATTTTATTTCTTTGTGTTATTAGGTTATGCTCTGTTGAGAACCTCGGATGGATCATGTTTGGAAAAAACAGTTAATTTCACCATTTGAAGCAGATTCTTAGAGATAATTGTGTTAGTGAGAATACACTGTTTATGCAAGTCATAAAATACTATACTCTTATATGAGCAATGTTATCGTCCGTTATTGTATGCTGCTTGTTTGCTTGCTTACACAACGATCTCAAAAACGGCTCCGAGGATTTCCTTCAAAGTCTGGAAATAAGTAATTTATTACTCAAAAACTGTTCTGTGCGGATAACTCGGCCGGAGAAAATCTAATAACGTAATAAAACAAATTTTAAAGTTGTAAAATTTTAACTTTGGCCTTATGATTTGCCGTAATAGCAACGAAATAAAAAGGAAAGTGTAAACAAATTAAGTAATCATAACAGCTGTTTGCAAACTACAGCAATCTAGGGAGAATACAGCGTGTGGCATAAAATTTATGCCACACGAACTTGAAACGTTTTTTCTCTGAGACACTTCTCACAAATTGGCACCAATCGCGAGGTACCCCAAGAGGCGAGAATTTCTCGCTCCAAAAATAGGGAAAATAAAAACAGGGAAAAATTCCCTCAGGGAGGGAAAAATTTCCTCCGGGAGGGGAAATTTCCCTCCGAAAATTTCCCACTCCCAAGAGACATAAGCCTACCCACTCCACATTCACAAACCCGCATTTTGTAAACTTACAACAACTTTAAACTTAAAACACACATAACCTTAGTAATGTCTATCAAAACAAAAGACAAAACAAATGTTATTATACCAGCCGGCAAAACATGATATGTGTTCATGTCAGGTTTGCCAACTGCTGTAATACACGAAATTAATATTGTTTCCTAGAAGACAAAACTTGATATATAAACATATCCTGTTTGACATCTTTGTGAATATTGAAATAATTCATATTTGTAATCGTGTCCAAAATTGATATGTCAGTATATCAGGTTTGGACATCTATATGAACATTAAAACATTATACATTTATGATCATGTCTAAATATGATATGGTAGCATATCAGGTTTTGACGTATTTTGAAATACAATTAATGAGGCATTTTCAAAGATGTCAAAACTGAATATGGGGACATGTCAAGTTTTGCCATCTTAAGAATACATTGGTATTGAGTTAAATGTTCGTAACTAAGGCTGATATGACCTACATATCAAGTTATGGCACAGTATACTTTTACAGAAATTGATATATCAGGTTTGGGCTTGCTTTGTTACTTCGTTATTAATGGGAATTTTACATATCTGACTTTACCATCTTGTAGATCTCGACGAGACGAATACAGTGATATAGATAACTCAATTTTCGTAAAAAGTCAACATATCAAGTTATGGCTTCTACCCACAGAAATATTGTACAGAGTGATAGAAAGACTTTTATTCATACATTTTATGCCGCTGAAATATTTGATAGCAATTATATGAACTGATAAACATGAAAAAACCGAGCAAGGCTCGGTCCACCAGGTAATATTATGATAAATTCTAAATAAATGGTGCGATAAAGATAATTTAGCGTGTAACTTAAAATTAATTTTGACAATTAGTAACCAAGAACGTACCGCACCACCTTCCAAATTTATAGTTGGCCCCATTTTGTTTTGACCTTCACATGCCCATCACCCTCTATTTTATCAAACGACGATACAACTTGCCCTACTTGCGAACACTGCAACATACATAAGGAAAAAATTAAATACTATTCGAAAAAAAATTCATCCTTATTGTTCATAATATATATATATACTTGCTGTAACCAAACTATGATAAATATTTAGATAAATTTATCTACAGATCGTAGGTCAGGATAGTAATATACAGGATCTACAGACCAATAGATTCATAGTCCTAGAGAGATTTTTAGATTTGTTTATGCTTTTGACTCTTGAAATTATGAAAGTCGCATTAACTTTGCCGGTGTATGACTTTTCATGGGTTCAAATTATAAGCGAAGACTGAAAATATTTACTAGACACTATTGCAGATTCAAATTATAAAATACTCACTTCGGTTGGTGTAGCGGCTTGATTTCTGGTAGCTTGAGGGCAATATATGCCCTGAAAGCAAATTAAAAATTAAATTAATGTAATTAATCTAATTAAATACTAAAATAAAAGTGATATGTTAAAATAGTAAACAAATTATAAACTTTGCATTTTACCACATTACTCAATTGTAATTGGGGAGAGATAGTTACTATGGGAAGGAATTGATTAAGTGTTGCGTGAAAATTCAAGTTTTCTTGGAGGCACATACCAATGGAATTGCTATTTATTTTCTATTTTTATATGTAAACAGGAAATAACTTAACAAATCCCAATGAAAAATAATCTCAGAGGTTTTTTCAAAGGTTTATTAGTATTTTGAAGTAACTTTCAAATAAGTTTATGGTTATGTCATTCACAAGTTTGTCTAGGTTTTTATGATAGTTTATGGTAAATTTAAAGCTGAATTTCTAAGTTTAACTGATATTATACCAAAATAATTTTTCTCACTATCGTGATGTCCCTATTTTATTGGGGACCCTTAAATTAGAAAAAAAAACATTAGAAGGTTAGTACAATGTTAGAACCAAAACTGAATTAAAAAATTGTTTTGAAAGTTAGTGGCTCCCTATTGTTTGGTTTAGAATACAAATAAATGTGTTCTATGATTTTAAATTGGCCTTCAATCATTACATAATAATATGCAATTAAAAGACTGAGTTCTTAATGACCACTTAAATAATCTACAAGATTAATGTGTCAAATTAAAGGGTACTAGATGCTAGCCGTGGCTTCGCCGACGTTCAAAAAGATATTTTCATGATAAGATTCTATTTACATTGGTTATGTATACTTATAAAATATTCTTCATATTTTTGATAAGGAAATAATTTAGAGTTGTTGAAATCAAGTTGCTGGTAGTTAGTTAAAAAAATTAATTATACTTTGTTAAAGCTGACTTACATAATATAACAAACAAACAAAGTCACAAACTTTCAAATTTATAATATTAGTAGAATAATATGTAACGTTGTCAAATTTCCTCAGAATTTAAACTTTTTCATAGTCTTACGCCCTATAGCCCCTTAAAAATTGAGCTAATACTTATGGAACATAAAATTTAAAGCAAAACAGGTGATTGGAGTAAACATTGCAAGCTAAGCTTCAACAGCAATCTAGTGTTCTTTAAAAAGTTCGATCAATAGAAGAAGGACAAATGTTCTTTTAAGGCTTTCTAAGCCTGTTTTGTTTTCAATCGTTGACTTCAAATCCAAGGTGCGTAGTAAACTTAAGGGCAGTATTATGCCACACAAAAATATCCGTATTCTGCAACACTATTGTTTAGATGTTCAGTGGTAACATCGGCTTAAATGTTCCTTTACACTACCGGCACATATGTTCTTCGACACAACCAGCGCTGTCTTACTTTCTGCAACAAAACCGTCGCAGATGTTTTGCGACTTCACATTATTTGCACAGATATTCTGCTTACTAAGGGTAAAACTCGATCTTCAAAGAAATAAACCAATACGAATTATATTTTTAGAGAAGCTACCTTTTGAAAGGGTTACTACTATTGTATCTGATTGGGGACTGTATATTAAGTGAAGAACAAAGAACATATTCTCAAATGTAAGTAAAGTTTGGTAGTAGTTTTAATGGGTTTAAAAGGTTGGTGAAGTGGAGCTTCCTTACCGTGGGTTTCTGGATCCATGCACAAAGATGAGGCCATCAAGGCGCGTTATTTAACAATACAAAACTATTATTACTGATCCAGTAGTTTGGTCAAAATATTCTAAACAAAAATCATCTAAGTATTTTTTAATATTGTGATCGGATACATTTATTGTTCGGTGAACACAATCGAATCACACTGAACTTACCGGTCCTCTGACACTTCATATCGTATTTGGCGAATCTTTGCGTGGACAAACAAAATCGCATGGATCCTAGAACAAATATAAACTTCAATTATAAATAGACTTTTAAAGAATGTGGTGTGATTAAATGATATGTTTCGCTAACTAGCTCGTTTTTTACAGTAGTGACTATTCAAATTGTAGGTAGCAGTGCAATTTGTTCAGAGAAATAAAGATAAATGTTAAACTTCAAAGGGGAATAAAAGTATGTGTACGATTTTTGTTTAATCTTGTTGATGTGTCTGATGCCAGCACAGCTGGTGAAAGGGTCACACAATAAAAATTATTAAAAATATTGGTGTGTTTTCGATGTAAAATTAGATTTTTGTTTATTTTAATTTTTCATTAGAATCCATGATAATAGCCCCTGAGCAGCTATTTATATGTAAGACTATACTAATTACGTCAAAACAGCTCAAAATAATATTCTTGTGAAATCAGGACATATGTTTCGGGGTTAATACCCCATCTTCCGCTTGTCAAAAAATGAAGTCTTCCCATAATATTTTATGGTTGTCAATAGTGTATGTAAATATGTTCTGTATGTGTTGTTTTAATTATTGACAACCATAAAATATTATGGGAAGACTTCATTTTTTGTCAAGCTGAAGATGGGGTATTAACCCCGAAACATATGTCCTGATTTCACAAGAATATTATTTTGAGCTGTTTTGACTTAAGTAGTATAGTCTTACATTTCATTTTTCATTCAATAAGTCAGCTGGTAGCTTCACAAATGTATTTACGCTGATGGAACAGACTATAATTTATTTCTTTCGTCATGTTTTGATGGTTGTTGCGTTGATTTATTTTAAGGACACAATATATAATAAATAATAACCCCCTTGCAGCAGACCTACATTCTCAGCGAATTTCAAATGCGAAAAAAATAATTCCATCTCAAGGTCTGTAGATAACAAGAGAACAGAAGAGAAGAATAACAGTACTCAGGTTGTCTAAATCAAAAATGTAAACTAATCGGGATGTCTTCTATAGACAGGACACATTAAACATACAGCTGGGATCGTGATGTCTTTTATAGACCGGAAATTTACGACCACATAGTTCCACAGGCCTTATGGGATGTAGGCAACCTGAGAATAATAAGTTACTATTATTCTCTTATTATCTGTCTACAGACCTTGCTTCCATCCAACATAGCGAGATATGACATGTTTTTGTAATGTCCATAAGAATATCATGGGGAATGACTACGCAGGTTTGCTGCAGCAAGTATGTTACAACTGGGTGGTTTAAATTTAATATCTATAAAACCTTAACTATAAGAAGCCATATACCAAGTTTTATCAAGATATATTAGGGAAAAATAAATACATAGAGGGTTTATCCACCTTTACCCCTCCTTCTGGCGGTCCGATTTGGCTACTTCACGGACTCCTCCGAGTGATTACCACTTTACGTCTGTGCCAAATTCCATTAAGATCGGACCATATTTAGAGGTTCTACCGTGCTATATATATATATGCTCTGGGGCCCCCAGAAGCAAAAGACATTAATATAATATATATTTAAACGGAAGATTTTTTTTGCTTCTTGGGGCCCCAAAACGAAAAGTTATCATGGTATTGGGCTTAGGTCTTACCATGAATACTACGGTGACAGATTCTTCCCTATAGTAGAAATTCGCTAAAAGCATACTTTCTAATAACAGATTGTTTCAAAATTACATTGTTGGTAAATATTTAAATTAAAAACATTTCCCTCACGTTTCTTTTGGCACTTTGAACACCGCTTGGCAGCTGTTGACCAACATATGAACAGGGATCCTGGAACGTAAATAATTTGCATTGTAGAAATGTCATAGTTGCAGAAGCCTCCTTTTTTATCATTACTAACATCAACGTATATTATATGAGGTTCCTGATAAAATCAAACAAACCAGTTATAAAGTACACCGATGGTCTAGGTTGCGTTAACAAATTGACATTATACTTATATACTTACGTTTCTTTTGGCTCTTTGGACTTCGCTCGGTAGTTGTTGACCAACGTAAGCACAAGGATCCTAAACATAAATCACCTTCATGAATTCGAAAATGAAACAAAATAAATCTATTCTCCTTTTTTATGTGTTGCTCTTAATCCATCTAAATATGAGGGGATCTGTCTGTATGTGGATCGTTGTACAGCCAAACTAGAATGAGTTAGGATATGACATAAGGGTAAAATTCTTACGGTTACAGCTGTTATACCTGACTCTAAAGTTCCCGTATCCTCTAGTCATGCTGCCCGTGGAACATACAAATTCCAGTTTAAATAAAATAAAACCATTTGGTAAAGATTTTATAGCCTGGACTAAGAGAGCCCAGTTTTAGCTTCTTAGACTCCAGAACAACGTCGATATTTAGTTTTTATTTTCACGAGAAGTACCCACCAAAGGACCATTGACACACTTTCAAAATCACATTCATTAATCAAATAAAAAGCAAAGTTTTTACTTCACAGCTGAAACACGCACGAAACAATCCGATTCTTTACAAACGATACTGTAGGGTTTTCTTCAAGCTATGAAAATCTTTTTTCTTTTGCCAAAACAGTCTCATACTGTGAAGTGCCCCACTATTATATGAACGCCCCCAGAACAGTCCCGACAAATATTATTGGAGGTTCCTGATAAAGAGAAACAAAACAGGTATAAAGTCCAGCGATGGTCTGGGTTGGGTTAACAAATTAACATTATACTTACGTTTCTTGTGGCTCTTTGGACTTCGCTGGGCAACTGTTGACCAACGTAAGCACAAGGATCCTAAAACACAAAAATGTGAATAATAATAATATAGTGACTTTCATCAAATAATCCACAAAGTTTGCTGAGGCAATTATATTAGTTACGGTGATAGTGAATCATTATCAGGTCATACAAGAGGTCTTCAATTGCTTTCTTCAAGCTATGACAATTTTTTTCGTTTGCCAAAGTTTTATACTGTGAAGTTCCCCACTTTTACATGAAATTCCCTATGAACAGTCCTGACGAGTATTATTGAATATTCCTGATAAAAACAAAGAAACCAGGTATAAAGTGCAGCGATGGTCTGAGTTGTGTTAACAAATTTACATTATACTTACGTTTCTTTCGACTCTTTGGGCTTCGCTGGGCAGCTGTTGACCAACGTAAGCACAAGGGTCCTAAAACACAAAAATGTGACTAATAATAATAAAGCGACTTCAATCAAATAATCCACAAAGTTCGCTGTGGCAACTAATTAGTTTCGGTGATAGTGAATTATTATTATCAGGTCACACAAGAGTTCTTCGATTGCTTTTTTAGAGCTATGACGATTTTTTTCGTTCGCCAAAACAGTCTTATACAAAGAAGTGCCCCACTATTATATGAAATGCCCCCAGGACAGTTCTGACGAATATTATTGGATGTTCCTGATAAAAACAAAGAAACCAGGTATAAAATACAGCGATGGCTTAGTTGCATTAACAAATTGACATTATACATACGTTTCTTTTGGCTCTTTGGACTTCACTGGGCAGTTGTTGACCGACGTAAGCACAGGGATCCTAAAACACAAAAATATGATTAATAATAATAAACTGACTTTCATCAAATGATCCACAAAGTTTGCTGAGGTAATTATGTTAGTTTCGGTGATAGTGAACCAATTATCAGCTCATACAAGAAAGAGGTCTTCATTCCCACTCCACACAGTCACGTCGGTCTGCATACGTTTATTTTATTTTATTTAATAGACAAATCTATTTACTCTTCAATTTGATTATTTGTTATTAATAACTAATACACCAAGGAAACGTTTGCTCTCAACCGTAACAAAATATTAAGTGTTGTGAGGATAACCTTCTGTTTATTTTTATATAGAAAATATTATTAGTTGGATATTCCAAAAGCTTACCTTCACATTACTGTAAACATACCTAAACATACCTACTACTTTTCACCCATTCTACGACACTGGGCAGTCGTTGACCATCATAACCGCTAGGATTGTTGGATATAAGTTATCTACATTAAATCTATGTCAAATATTTATTTTCTTGTACAACATAAATTGCGATTGTAATGATGGAATGTTTACCGAGAAACATTAACAGTAAACATCATTCTCTGTCGTATGTAATACAAATTTAAAATGCTAGACCAATATTTATCTGGCATTCATAGTATCTTGAAAAAATGTCAATTCATTTACAAGATTTTCTTATATTTCTTCGTATGGATTGTAGGGAAAATTTCAGTTAAAACATTTTAATGAATGCTTGAAACCTTCTTTCCGATTTAAATTAAATAAAATAAAAATTAATTGTATTAAATTGCAATTGTGATTAATTGTATTTAAATTAATTTGATTGTAAAATATTTACAGGAATGTAATATTGGTTGCGAATGATTTCTGAGGTGATGAGTGCATATCAAGATCATAATTCAATTTATTTATTTGTATCCTCACATGCGAAATATGTAAGAAAATATATATTAATGTTAATATTATCATTCTTGTAACCTTAAACATGGGCTTGACATGAGTTTAATTTACAACCCTCTATAAAAGTATTTTAGCTACTTCCAATCAAACAAAACAATATTTGGTTGATAATTTTATTTTGAATAAAAATGCACATCAGTCGTAGGAAATAAGTAACACTTGGGCCCAAGTTTTTCTAACATGAAATAATCTGGAATTCTTGCATAGAGTAAGATTATTAAGATTTTATTGGATGAAATTAAGATCAATATGCAAGTTTGACAAATAACGTATCACACTTACGTTTCTTTGGCCACTTTGAACGTTGGATGGTTGTGATGTCCCAACAAAAGCACATGGGTCCTAAAACGTAGAAAATTCGCTTTACTTAATCAATAACCATATCATCGTATAGACCTGTAAATAAATTGGCGATTTTATTCTATAATCAAACCTATTTTAATTTAAGGTAAATGTAAGTAAAATAATATTCACTTCATCTCTACGGCCGAAAGTGATATTTCGTGCGAGTAGTGGCGAGGTGGCGTTTCTGGCCCAATCAAACTTTGACAGCCAGTCAATTTTTTGACAGCTACTTCCGGTCACGTGACCGGAAGTGACGTCATCAGCTGTGACGTAGCTGTGACGTGTTGTAGGTGGGTATTTAAAGTTTAAATGCCCTGCTGTGCTGGGTATTTAAATTTTAAATGGCCGGAAGTGTGTCAAGGTCGTTTGGGGATGTTTTTAAAAAAGATCTTGCATTTTCGGAAAATCCGAAAATGCAAGATATTTTCTTTTTTATTTATTTGTTTTTTTTTTTACAAAAGTATTATTTTACAAGTTAGTAAAGTTTGCTCCCAAATTTGAAAAGTAAGTTGTTGTCGGTGCTGAAATTTCTTGTTTATTTTCATTCTTCTTGTTGTTGTAAGTTGGCAAAAACACATTTTTTTCGTTTTGATTGTTTGTTGCATAAAGTTCTAAAGATAAACCAAACCCAGTGGTTATAAGTTGTTTTAGTTCTTCACTAAAAATTTCCAAATCCTTGTAGGTTGTAAGATTGATAGTGTTGTAGTGAATCCCGCGAATGTCGAGAGACATGACTAGAGTTGTTTACTCGACGAGAGGTGTAGCAGGAATGACTATTGCAAAGCCGGTGCTGCAGGTACCTCCGATGGTAGTGGGGGTAGTGGTGGGGGTAATGGCAGGTGTTTGTTTAATCACTTTGAATTTAATCGTTGCCACAATAGACCGAGTCGATGTTGCAATTCTTCTAGTTTATCCAACCGGTTCTTTTGATATGTTTTGCAACTACATTTACAATAGCTGAAAGAATTACATTTTGTACAAGCTTTTCCGTCAACTTGATCTTCAGGTATTCTAAAACATTTTTCTTTGCAACAATAAGTTATAAGTGTTAGATTATTTCTTTTGGATGACATGTTGGTTGTAGCTTGTCTTAAACAGAACTGAGCCTCTCAACGTTAAAGTTTCGTATTTATGTAAAGTATTCGAATAAAACTATCGAATAAAATAATCGAATAATACTATCGAATAAAATAATCGAATAATACTATCGATTAAAAGTTCAAGGTCATCCGTTTGAGGTTTTAAAAAAATACAACATATCAGTATAGAAAAATATATACTGATATGTTGTTGTTTTTTATCTTTTTATTTAAAACATTTTTTTTACAATGTTATTTTTGTGCGATGTGCAGAGTTAGTTCCGTAGAGTTGTTTCCGCTCATTCCGTGTGACACCAAATATAATGATCCTGGTTGAATTTCCCGCAGATCTTCATTTTGCAGCAACTGGACGAATCGTTTTGGAAGATATACTTGAAACTTTGGTTCATCACCCGGTGTATATGGTGCATCGGATAAAGATGCGACGACTGCGTCTCCATGCGTTGTATCAATTTTCTTCATTTCATGAACTATATAATGTTTCTGTTCTTTTAATTCTGAACATTTCTTGATAATTAGAGTATTTGATTTTGAATGCAAGTTGAATTGTTCAACTAAACATTGGAGAAACTGTTGTGATGCCATCCTTCACAGGAGATGTTGTCTGTTCGGAGTATGGAGTTAGACTGATACTCGGGGTGTGTTGCCTCTTCGTTTATATAACCTTCGGAACCCCCACTACATTCTTCCGTTTGTTGTTGTACGTAAGCAGCCAAGTGATACGCGTTTTGTAATGCGCATTGAGATTGGTTGTGTTTCGGATTTATTGTAGAAACACAAATATTTCTAGCATCAAAGTGAAATGTTTTGTCCACTTTTATGTTTAAAACTTCTTTGTTTGTGTACTGTCGTATCCAATTCTTTTTTTCCAATCCTCTGGTATATATGTGTGTAAATTGTTTGCAAAAATGAAACATAATTTTGTGTACATTGTTGTACGGTAGGAAACCTTCATACCAATGGATATGATGAAAATTATTTGTTAGCCATCTGTTTGTTATTTTAGCTTTTGACTTTAGTTCATGGACAGAACACGGTGCTTCAAATAAAAATGGGTATGCTACTTGTGTAAGCAAATCCAAAATTACCAATTCTTTTATGATAAATCTAGCATCGTTTCCGCGAAATGCTTGAAATTCAATTACACAAGGTTTTGCTGCCATTTCTTCATCTTGTCTGCTCATCATGGTGTCTGCTGATCAACTGTTTTCCACACCACGGTAGGTTAGATATATATATATAAACCAGGCCGTACAGTTGTAGGCGCGTTGGTGTATGTTTAACGTGGGCACCATCCCCAGTAGGCCTACCCCACGGTTTATTCTTTTGTTAAATTACATTGTAGTTTTAACCTAGCAAAGTTTCTTCTTCTGTATTATTGTTGTTGGTGGTTTCTTCTTCTGTACTGTTGTTGTTGTTGTTGTTGGTTTCTTCTTCTGTAGCCTCCGTTGCAACTTCGGTAAAAGGTTCAAAGTTTCTTAACTGCCTCCACATTTCCACTTCGTGAGGTATTCTATTAAAGACTAGCAGTTGCCCGTGGCTTCGCTCACGATAAAAATTGTAACTCCCTGCTGAATAAATGAATATAGGGCCACATACTGAGTTTATGATTACACAAATAAGGTACAAAAACGAATGATAACTTTAAGTTAACTAACTAAACTAAATCTAACTTTTATATAGTACATATAATCAAAATAACCAATTAACAAAACAACCATAAAACCATTATGAAAGTAACAAAATTGTAAATCAGCTGTATCCGTAGTGAAGCTTGAACCATCTGCTTGTTGGATGAACATTGAAAACTAAACAAAAGATCATCCATTCCATTTACTAAAGAGAACTTATAAACTTCGACCTCGCCAAGACCCCTTAAAAGTTTGAATTAAAAAAAAAACGTTCTTAGCGGATGCTTACGCCATAAAGAACGTCCATGCAAAGGTCCAAGTTTGTAAGACAAGTGGTTTGGGCTGTGCAGTGATAGGTCAGTGGTATTGGACAAATGTAAAGAAGGTAAACTTTCATTAATCAGAAAGATGTTTTTAGGAATCTGCAAAGACCGCAGGTCTGCTGCGACTGAAGTTATTCTATTACTACCCCCCGCAGAAGGTATTTCTATTTGGCCTCCCTGTACTATACATGCGGGCAGATTCAGCGCCCCGCCGACAAAGCCCTCAAGTGTGTCACTGCCCTAGGAAAGCTTACGCCCAATATCGTCAGATATGCTCGCATGTATGGTATTGAGTGGCACTTAGGCAGGATATAAATACCCCCGTCGCAGCAGACCAAGTATACAGTTTTCTGTTTCATGAAAGTATATGTACGTAAAACGTAGAATTTTCCCTTGATTTAATGTCAAAAAAAGTTCTAAGGTTTTTAGGGTCTATCTTGAACGAAAAAATACCCCCGTTGCAGCAGACCTCCAGACTATGCATGACCTTATTTTATTTCTTCCATAAGAATAACATAGGGAATGAGTATGCAGGTCTGCTGCAACAGACATACAGACATTTTGTGGTTTTAAAACAATATCATGAATCTGATATTGAACCATAAAAGCCACATATACCAAGTTTTATTAAGGTGTGTTGAGTAGTAACCGAGATATAGAATTTTTCTTATTTTCCATGAGGATACAATAGGGACAATGTGCTGTGTTTTCCGCTTTAAATATCGTTCAAATGGTGTTTTTTGCTTCTGGGAGCCCCAAAGTGAAAAGATATCATGGCCTCGGGCTCAGGTCTTGCCATGAGACCTATGGTAATAGTTTATTCCTTTAAGGAAATTCGTTAATTCCGTCAATGAAATTCGCTAAAAGACAAAAGCAAAGTCTTTTTCTAATGATGTACATAAAATAAATGGTTTAAATTAGCTCTTTCAATAACAGCTGTTTCAGGGAAGAAAGGTCTTTAAATTATCTCTAGTCAGTGATTTATTTTATGTTCTATTCCTGACAGCTGATTTGACATACTACTTTTTTTTGCTTTTTACATCTGTTTAGATATAAACAGTTCATCAATTATTTTGTATTCTGCCACAACTTAAACTTGGTCGAGATAAAATAAAATCGTGTTTTAGGATTTTGCAGTTTGATTTCAAAACTTGTGATTTAATAAATTGCCTAAAAATATCAAACATTTTATACTTGATGAGTAGATTCCATGAGCAAATGGATTATGTACGAAAACTAACGATGGATTAAATGCTACTTTTATATAGTACATAAAAAAATAAATATTATAAACCAAAACATAAAACTGAATGAAATCATTAAACATCTGTAACGACGAATCCATCAGTGAAGGTAACTACCATCTGCTTGGAACTCTGAAAATGTAAACAAAACATCATCCCCTTTAATTATTATGGGGAAACTTGGTTGAAATCAAATAAAACTCGGTTTTTAGAAGCTTGCTATTTAATTTAAAAAAGACGCACGCTAGTTTTAAGTCGTCTAAAGCCTTCTCATATGTGCATACTACACAGGAAAAAAGTTTCAGCCATAACAGTACTCTAGTTTTTGCGTGAAAAGCGGTCTAAAGTGTGATGTTAAGCGTTACCAACACACATCGTGACATAAATTGAGAAAAGGCTTGATTCAGATTCTCTGACCTTCAAAACGCAAAAATAACCGAAAATTTCATAATTCTAAGCAATGTACAGACAAAACTCTAATTTTATTTATATAGATGGATGTATCTATTGGTCCGTATTGTAAAGTGCTTTCTGGTTGTTTTTCGCATGCATCTACCAGATATTCCTTAATAACAGAGCTTGAAAATACTAGTTGTTTCATATACCTGGTAATAGGTGATGTTGCATAGTTTAAAATGTAAAATTCTTCACGTGTTAGAAGAATTTTATTTTCAAATTGTGTCGAGTCTCTAATTCTTACTTGTTGTTGACCACGATGTTTAATAATGTCAATTTCATTGTCACAATCCAAAAGTCGAATGTTAGTTTTTCTTCCAAAGAAACTGTTGGCTAAATAACATTCAATAAGATGTAGATGTTTTAAAAAGGAATCCCAAGCATTTTCTGAAAATAAAACCATCTTTGTTCCATGGCTTAGTATTACTGCGGGAGAGTAGTCTAATGATTTTACCAATCCTATCGACACACTTTTACTCATGCAAGATGAAATAGGATAAAAGATGCGAAGGAAAACTTCAGTTAAAATGTTTGGTGGAATATTTTCTTCAAGTTTTCTTTTCTTTCTTACGTTTGTTTTATTATTTTCCAACTTTTTATTTTGTTTTCCAAACTTTAAAAAGTCATCAATTTCCTTTACAATATTTTCTTCAAAATGTTTATCATCATTTTCCAATAAAGGTGCTGTTTCGGAAACGTCTTGTACAACTGATAAAGAACTCATTTTGTTTATAATGCTGTAGACGATGTTACCCATACAACTGTAGACAGTAAACTAAACAATTTTTGTTCCCGCTCCTGCTTTTATAACCGAGTGGTGGGGGTATTTTTTTTTTCCTTTTCATTTTACAAAACTGCTTTTACAATTCCTGTTAAAGGTGTATATGTAACAATTTTATCATGTAAAATTAAACAATAAGCAGATGTATCTTTGGGTACATTTTGTTCAAATTCCATTTCTATTTTTATATCTACACTGGAAGATTTTACAGATTCGTTTTGTTTTGAACAATCAACTACAACAATCGGATAGTTAGATTTAAATTGGTTTGGCGTTAATAAAGGTGTGTTTGTTTTTCCATAATATGAATTTTGGAATCTTGCGTACATATCGTACAAAACGCTAAACCTGTCTTTTGTAAAGTTTATGTTGAAGTTGTCGTATGGAAAGAATTGAGAGTTTAGAAACACCTTAAAATTTGTAAGTTTGCAATGATCAAATTCACCAGCATGTTTAGTTATTTCGTTTCTTCTTTTTGTTTGTAATCCAAATATTACATATCTTGCCTTTTCCAAATGAGTAGAAGTTTTTACAGTCCATGTATGACGTTGTGTTTCCGGTAAAACCGGATATTCATGAAACTCCCAACTTCTAAATGGTATTACGATATCACGATCTGATTTTAAAGTTCTTAATAATGAAATTCTATTCTGATCGTTTAACCGTACATGCGGTACTCTCCAAACAATCTTGTCTAATTGCATTTTCCATTCTAAAGTAGCTTCCGTTGTTCCATCAGTTGCTTGAATAATATCTTTGTCGTTTGATGATCTTAACGAAACTAATTCTTGTTTTACGTTTATTATTATTTTTCGGTAATCTTCGGCAAAGCCTAAAAGTAATCTTAAAGGAATGTAAAAGTCAAAATTGCCTGAAGTGTTTGGAGTGATTGTACTGGAATCGGGTGCTACCCATCCTGCGGCGGCCAGCATATTTTTTTCACTCGGTGTTAAAGATGCTAATCCTTTTAATGTACTTGTAATTCCCACCTTTTTTGTTGAATCTACTGTAACTCCGGAAATTTCATATCTTATTTCATCAAACAAATATGCCATGGGGTTATTTATGAACGGAACAGTAGTTGCAGTGCTTCCATCTCTTTTTGTTACTCTTCCTTCGATATACAAATAACTTTCACATGGAAGTGTATAAATATCCTGTTGTTGTATGGGAATTCTAATTTCATCATTATTATTTAATTTTGATGAAGCGTAAGGGTTGTGCGTATGATATTCCTTTTCCCATAAGGTTTCGTCGAATGTCGGACCCTGCGCTATATCCAATATTTCCATTATTAATAAGTTTTAATCCAATTTCTTCTAGAAAACGAATGTTATCACTTGTTAATCCTTCTATGGCTGAAGTGCTACTGACTTGTTTACCAGTCAGCTCTTTCTTTTTAAATGATAACCCCATTGTTATACGGTTGATTTTATATGTATTCGTATAGTTATAGGTTCGTCTCTAAAATCAATATGATTTCCGTCTTGATCTAGTATGTTCACCACAATGTCTGAAATAAAACTGGTGTTTAACGGTAGGTACACCAAGTTTTGTGGCTTTTCCACAATTTTAAAACCCGGAGCGACCGTTGGATAGAATGTGTGCAATATATGAGTATTTTCACCATCTCTATAAGAACCATGTATAATATTACATGTAATATCTATACTGTTAACTTTCATTATTGTTACAGTTCTAGCACCTGAATGGTTAATATTAGGTTCTAAAATTTTTGTTGTTTTAGGAAATCCTAATAAACTACCAATTGAATGTTCTTTGCTAAAATCTATATAATATTTAGATTTAATTTCAGCTTTCATAGTATTGTTATTTCCTTTTATTGTTATATTATCTTTTCCCATATGATTTTGTATCGCTTCATTTATATCATCAATTTCATATGCTCCAGTGGGTAAACTAAATACTTGTATATCTGAATATTTGTTTGTATTTTTATCTTTTGTTTTGTAATAATGTATTTTGTCATTAACATTTTCAGTAACGTTGGGAATAGAATTATAAGTTGTTATATCTAATAATGCGGCTTCCCATAATTTATCTTTTTCCAAATGTAACGCAGGGAAAAGAACACTTCGCAAAGTAGATGAAGTTCCAGTTAATGATACTGTATAGGAAGACATCTTAAAGTTGACTAACGCTTTTTGTTAAAAAATCTAAACGTAAATGTCCACAGATTACCGTATCATCAGGTTGCTCTCTTTTATAATTGTATAGTACATTTTTAGCTGTTTTAAAGTAATATTGTAGTTCTTTTGGTGGTGGGAGATTACCAAAACTATCAAAGTAGTAAATAGTTGATCCTAGTTTCTTATAACATACCCAATGAGTGCCTGATCCTTTACTATTATCTAAATTTACTATTCCGGTTTCATTTTTCCATATTTTAACAGGTAATGCATCTTTCATAAACACTGCTCTAAAAAATGGAATTTTTAAACAAGAAACATAAGTAATTAATTCTTTATCTGTTAATTCTTTATTTGGAATTAGTAATTGTTTTTTTCTGTTTAATACACACGATACGGTCTTAGGTATAATCCTCCTCCTTTTTTTATCATTGACCATATTGTTTGTTTCTTTTTATTTTTACCTGCGGTGGATCGTCGTTTTCTTCTTATATTTCCTCCACGTTTCTTTGCAGGTTTTCTTCTCCTTTTTCCACCTCCTTTCTTCTTTCCACCTCCAAACATCGTTTTACCCTTCATTGCTGCTGATACCGCTAAAGCTGCTGCTTTTTCACCGATACTAGCGTCACTGGATGTTACTCTTTGCCAAGCTTTTTCAGCAAGTGCTCTATCCGCTATTGTTCTATTTTTAGTATCTGCAAACTTTGAATATGCTATATCGTGTTGTTTGCAGGCTTGATCAAGTTTATTTATTCCAAGATCTCCTCTAGCAAGTCTTTTTTTCAATTTTGTTCCAGGACCACAATATTGATAACCTCCTGGTAAATGTAGTTCTACAGGTAATAAATCGATAGCTTTATTAACTATAGCTCCAACCGGCTTAGTAATAAGAGAAAGTGCTGTTGATGCTATTCCTCTTCCTCTCTTTATAACGTGTCGATTATGACTGATGCGTTGAACTTTCAACATGGTCTTTTATAGTGAAAGGAAATGTCGATACTTGTTTATTTTATAAATGCTTTATAATGAATGATGCACTTATCCTTTGACATTGTTTATTTATAAGTATGTTTGTTTATGGGTAAATAATTTTTTTCCAGTTTTGTGGAAGGATTGTATCTTCTTCATCATCATCATCTTTAGAAGTTCTTAAAGTATCAGTTTCCTTATTTAAAAAATATTTTTCCATAACATTCTTTTTAACCCAATTTAATTTTTGATCAGATTTTATGGGCTTTATTGTGTTATAAATATCATATAATACTACACTTAAGAGTCTTACAATGTAATTTACATTAACAGCATCAGTAAAATTAATAGGGTCTTTTAAGCTAGTCAATCGCAAGTCTTCACAAAAAAAAGACTGCTTATTTAAATCTTTTCTTAGAAAAAGATTATAGTACATGTTTCCCCTCTCACGCATTTGTGCTACTGTAACTACATCACTGTCTCTTATTCCTTCTGCAACATTGAATAGTGGTTTCCCTTTGCAATCAAAGTATTGTTTACCGTCTTCATATTGTTTTATTACAGGAACTTGTCCAATTGTTGCTACATCAGTTTCATCCAACCCTTTTTTAACATTAGTAATTATTTTTGCATCCGCATTCCATTTGTTATCTTTTAATTTCATTATTTGACTTATTGTAGCTGCATCTGATTTTGCAGTTCCTTTCTTAACGTTAGTTAACACTTTATTTTTGCAATCAATTGACTTAATATCATGTGTAATACAATGATCTGTAACATATTGAAGGTTTACCGCATCTTTCATATCTTTAGGGTCTCCAATATCGTGTATTACAAAGTTGTAAAAGGAAAATTTATCTGTTTTTTCAGGTATGACTGAATGTAAATACTTTTTGGTAACTGAATCTTGATCATTAACAGGATCTGCTATATTGGCTATTCTAAGATCTTTTGCATCATATGCTTTATTATTACTTTTAGGATCATATCTTAAGGTTTGGTTTATGTACCACATTAAATATTCTTTATTTACCGAATCATTCTTAACTATTGGTTTTGGAAGATTTGCAATTCTATAAAAATTAGCGTTATACACTTCATTTTGAAGCTTTAAGCTAGGTAATGTTTCACTTCTTAAAGTTTTAAAATTAACCGCATCATTATCATCTTTTGGTTCATTTACAAACTTTAAACGTTTGTTATTTATATCATAATCTCCATCGGATGTTAGTGGTAAACCACCTCTTTTTCCATAAGATCCTGATTTGCTTCCAGTTTCGGAATACCGTCCAAACTTATCCACACTCATGGTTATACTAAATATTTAATCAGTTATACTTGTATTATATATATATACTCATATTTTTTTTATGCAATTACTCCTCGATTTCGCAGTTCGCCGACCAAAGCTACCCATTCATTTTCTAAACCACTATGTCCGGCTTGTTTAGCTTCATATATCAACTTCATTCTGTCAACCAATTTGTTTATATCGTTGTAGTATATTATATTAGTATCATACAAGTTTTTTAATAATCCTTTTCCTGATAAACTTGATTGATTTGTTTTTCTTCTTTTATGTAAAATATTTATTTCAGCAGAAGATAATGATTTTCTTTTTATGGGTTCCCTTCTTTTTTGTGGGAAAAGTTTAGCAATAATAGTTTTATATTTTTCTGATGCATTTCTATGAACATTAAAATTTTTAGAATAATTTTTCTTATGCGCATTTGTATCCTCCAATATTTGTTTAAAAATGTTTAAATCCTTTTTAGTATATTTATTAGGTTTCGGCTTAAAAATAAGTTCAAACAATCCTTTTGTACCCTTGTATTGTTTATTATTTATAATAATATTGTCATGTTCGTCTACATCAAGTTTGCTATCTCCAATCATTAGCCCATTTTCTTCTATTCTAGCACCAAAAGTATGATATTTTCGAGTTGGTTGTGCAGAATGTAACATTTTTAATACAAATTGTCTTGCAAGCGGCCCTTTATACGCGATATCCGAGCCCAATTTGCTCAAGTTGGATGGATTAATAGGCTCTTCTTCTTCTTGTTGTTCTTCGCTTGTAGAAAGACCTTCTTTTTCTGTTAAAACATCCGTTTCTTCACCTAGTTCGCTTTCTTCTTCAGTTGTTTCTCCTTGTTGTGTAAAACTTGTATCACTTTCATATTCTTCTTTTTGTTCAAATTTTGAAATGGGTAAAATAGCATCTCCGGAAAAATTAAATGTTGAATGTTTAACATTTTGTCCTAATTGTTTTAATGGCTCAGTAATAGGTTTAAATGTTGATTCTAGAAATTTCTCTCTTTCACTTATTCCTAATCTTAACGCTCTGTTTTTATGTCTAATAGAATCACTAAGTGATTTTATTTCTTTTAATAGCTTTTCCTGATTAACCATGTTTACACCATGAAGACTTGTACGATAATGTTGTTAATTAATGTATTAAAACAAATTTATCAAAACCTATGCGGTAACGACCATCTGTTATAGCTTTATCTTTCATAATTACCAAAAATCCATATTTTTCCGCCCAAGCTTTTCCACAAAGCTCTTTGAATTTATCAAATGACATATCAGCATTTACATGATCGTTGTATATATGTTTTAGGTTTGTATCGTCTTGTTTGAATAAAACTAAAATATTTGCATTGTCTCTAATTAGTTGTTTTGGAATTTTGCTATATGTTTGTCCGATATATATGCTATCAATATTATTATGTCTTCCCATGGCAAAATAGTTTCTAATAGTATCATGATTTTCACTAGATACATCATCAAATACAAATACAGAATACGGCTTAGCCTGGTCTGGTTGCATAACACTGTCACTAGCATTAAATTTGTAATAGTTAACATCGGGCACATCAGTCAGGATCTTTTCCAACAATTGATACTTTGGTTGATGTAAGGACTTTGAAAAAATATATAGGTTATTAAATCGCAATCCTTTTGTGTTTGTAATTAAGTTAAACACAACGTTAGTTTTGCCACAGTTTGAAGGACCGCTGACTATACATCGTACAGTGTTTGGAAATAAACTGCCGTGTTTACCATTGTTGATTTTAACGTTATCTACGGTTAAATCATCAATGTTATTAATATTAAATTTATCTTTATGGTGAACAATCTCCATCTTATTCAAAGGCAGAAGAGTAAATAAGTTGATTTAAAACTAAATCAAATCTTTTATAGGTATCCACGAATCTTCAGTTTTATCAAACCCCAACCAACGTACTTTAACTTGGTCTTTTTTCCTTTGCAACACCTTTTCAACAAGATAAACATCGCCTACTGTTGACTTTAACAATTCATGTCCGTAAAAACCGCCTTGTAACAAATTTCCTTTGTTATCTTTTAAAATATAAGTTTCCGGTACAGTAGGTTGTACTTTATACCTGTAAAAACTTCGTTTGTCCAATTGGGCAGGTATTTTTTAGTAAACACTCCTTTGTATTTACTAATTCGAACTTTATCATTTACATTAAATTTTCTTGGTTTTCTTTGTTCCGCTTTTGGCTGTGTATTTTTTTTAATTCGTTGTAAAACTAGTTTAGCGTTTTTCTTATTCACTTTGTTAGGTGCCATACCGATAGTTCTATGAAACTTGTTGTTGTAATCGCTTATTAATTTTGGTAAGATATCAACCCATACGTAAGAACCTCTTTTCGAAAACATTTTATACATTGCACCTTTTAAGGTTCTATTAAATCTTTCAATTATAGCTGCCTTTTTCTCAGAATTTGTGGAATAATGATTTATGTTATATTTTTTCATTAACAAGGCAAAATGTTTATTAAAAAATTCTTTCCCATCATCAGTTTGTAAATGTTTAATTTTATTTTTATCTCTTTTTATAGCTACTTCCATAGCTTTTGTTATGCTGTTACCAGTTTTGTTTTTTAATGGCAAAGCATCTGCAACTTTAGTAAAACAATTAATAATCGTAAGTATGTATTTAAATCCTTTATTTATTTTACTATGCGGTTGCATTTCAATTAAATCTGCTTGATATAAATCATTTATTCCTTTTACAACAGTATTTCGTCGTGGAAACTTTATTCTTGCAGGTTTATGAAGTTCATTAACAATTTTTTTCGTTTAAGTCTGTCATGATGATTTTACTAACAAAGTCAAGTTAGTATTGAGTGTTTCTTTTTCTGCATCCGCTTTTATAGTTCAAGGTCATTTCAACATATTTTAAAAAAAGGGGAAATCACAGCGAGCATGCTGTGATTTCCCCTTTTTTTCTTTTTTTTCTTTTTTTCTTTTTTTATTTTTTTATTTATTTTTTATTTTTTTTCTTTTTTTCTTTTTCTTTTTACTCATTGATAGGATTGAGAGAGTAGTGGCCGAATGGTAGAGTGTGAATTTTGTCTGGAAGAATGTGTCGTTTGTCATCATTGGAGCAGAGTGCTTTTTTCACTTCTGTTACGCTGTACAGTTGATGGTTAAAACTTCTGATGGTGTTGAATTTTGCAGTTATAGTCGTTTCTTCAAATAAGCATTGCTTGTAGTGTTCAAAATTTACATTCTTCTTAAGATACAAACTTTTTACTCCCTTAGCTTTTTTAATAATATTGTTTTCTTCTTTATGTAATTGTAGTGAATACAATTTTGACATTAGTGCAATAAGTTCTTTCAGTAAAATTCCATTTGCTTCGTCTTTAAATTTTCCAAGTTTCTTTTTGTTCCGATCATTGTCATAATTTAAATGATCTTTTGGATAGTCACTAAAATCAAATTCATTTTTGTGAACAAATGTTCGATGGTCCAAATACATATCTTCAGTAAGAATCCAGTAGATGAAAGCGTCCGTGTCCATGTAGGCGATTCCGATGTTATCTCTACCGTAGAAGGCGACCATTTTGTTGTAGTGAAAATCATACATGTGGGTTTTGGAAATATCCAAGATTGACATTCCAACGTACAACGGACGATCCATTTTCACGCTTGTCTTCTTCATAGATACTGCCACAAGGTTTTCATTGATGATAACGGATGTTCCAAAGTTTGGTTTTTGTACAAGTTTTTCTAGTTTTATAGGATCTGTAATTAATTTAACATTTTTGTGTTTTCTTTTATTTTCCAATGTTTTTCCAAATATCGCATTATTCATCAATTTAAAAAAGTCCTTTTGAAATGTTGATGTTGCAGCTGCTCTTCTTCTGGTGTTTGAATCAATGTACGGTTTTAACCAGCAAGATTGGGAAAATTTTAAAACTCTATGAATTTTGGTTATACGTAAACCCAATTGGAGTGCTTGTTGAACAACCCAAAAGTGAGCTACGTATCTTTGTTTATTTTCAAGAGTCATCATTAATTTTGGATGTTTGCCAATTGGTGAAACTTCTGTTTTTGCAAGGAGCGGAAGATCGTAATGAAGATCATACAAGTGTTCTGGATATTCAAAGTCACAGTCCAATATGTATCCGGTGTCTCCGTCTTTTGAAATTTGCGAAATATCACCAATAGAGTCTGGATTAACCCATTCAAAGTTTCCAAAAGGAAGTGGATTAGACATGGCCCATCCGTATAAATTGTTGGCATCGAAATATCCTAAGAACACTGATGGTTTTTCTTTATCGTAGTTTGGAAGATATTTGTTGTTAGCTTTAACATGTCTAGTAACACTTTGGGTCAATCCACCTCTAACGCCCGATTCGATCATCAACACCATGTCAATGTCTGTTAATAATTGAAGGTTGCACTTTGTTTCTTTTAGCATAGCTTGCCAAGCTAGTCCTGGAGAAGTATAAGAATGAAGAGGGTCTAATCCGTAAGCTTCAAAGCAGGTGTTTCTAAATTCTTCCATCACATCGCAGAGAAGGGTCACATCAAGTTTTACATAAAAGTCAGAATAATCTCCCAGAGTGTTCATTTCCAATTCGTCCCAAACTCTGCATGCGTGTTGATAGTCTTCAGGTGAAATGTCCAAATCGGTAAGTTTACTTTTGAAAGCTTCTGGTGGAGGAAGTGACGTTTCTTGAAATTTATGTAGTCCATCGATGTAATCATACGGGAAAACTCCTTTCCGAAGAACCAAATCCATTTTTTCTGCAGGTACAATTTTGCTTGTTTCTATTAAATTTTGTCTTCTTAAATTTTCAGAAAGTTTCATAAGACTGGAAGGCATAAATCGAAAAGAATCAACAAATCTAAGTTTAATTTTGCCCACCTTTTTTGAAAAGCTTATAAATTTTTCCATAGTTTGTGCTATAACGTCTATTTCACCGTTGTCTCTTGCTAATTCAGGAATGATAAAATGTCCATCGTATCCGCTAAGATTGTGAAAAACCACGGGAATAAAAGATGGTAGTTTGTAGTTGATGTTACATCCGTTGCAAGCTGCACCTCTGTAGGCTCCTGTCAGATGGTCATGGTCGCGAACTTTAACTTTAGTTTCCGTAAATTGATTGTTACACAAATAGCATGTTGTTGTCGAATCATAAAGATAAATTTCTTCCGGTGTCATAGGTGACATAGGAACCACATTGCTATACATTGCTTCCACTTTCCCAGCGATGTCGTATAAATCATCAACAAAGTATCGAGCTGCTTCTTCTCCACGATAGATCTTTGGTGTAGATGTCAAACCATATTCTTGAAGATGTTCTTCAGGCAGAGTGGATTTTACTATTAAACAGTAGCTGTTTGGTTTGTGAAGTTGATACTTTGTTCTGCTTGTAATTTCCTCTCCTTCTTCTTGTTCAAGTGGAAGCAATGAAGATTCAAAATCTGCATACACTACAACGGGAATTCTGTATTGTTGGATAACTTTATCAAATTTTACTTGTGATCTGCTAGGGTGTGGTAATTTAATTCTTACTTCATAGTTTCCATTGCATAATCTTTTATGTTCTGTTAACCATTCTGAACCTCCTCTTCTTAAAGGTTTGTTTACAAAACAGAAACATCTTTTACAAGTTGTTTTTGGTTGTTCACGTTTTGATAACTGTTTGCAAACTAGAGCTTCAAAATCTTTAATATATACATAATGTGAGATATCACCTTTAGTTATAAATAATAAATCAGTATGATCTCTGCGTTCGGTGGGTGTTATACGTAAGGGATAGACATTGTTGGATGAATCTAAGCCAAAGATGTTTACAGATGCAAAAGGATTTTTCTTTTCAAATTTTGATATGTCTTGAATTGAAACAGGATAAGTCATGCCTTGAAAGTTATACATATAGGAAACCTCATCGTATGCTCTACTCGGTCGTTCCACATGATCTTCTACATATTTTGCAAGCATTGCATACTTGAAACATTCAGCATTTTCATTTTGTACATTAACACAAGATTTGGTTACTCGAATCTTCCTTGGCAAAGCAATATAACTACTACCTCTCATTCCATATCCATGTTTATGAACTCTCACATCTAAGCTTGTTATACTTAACAAACTCCATCCAGAAACTCTTCCTTCATGTTCTTGTAATTTTGTTAAAAGTTCTTCAAAACAATCATCCACAATTGAGCTTATATCCGATGCAAACATGATGGTTTTGTTTTTAGTTAAAAATCCTCTTGGTGATGTTTCATTCTGAACATTTGTAAATACAGTATCTAATAATATTCCAAACTTTATAAAATTTAATCTTCTTAGTTCATTCTTCAATGTTTCTGTTACTAATGTTTTTGCTTTCAATATAAATTGTGCTAGTTGCAATTGAGCATTGTCAATCTTAAAATGAGTTACTACACTGCCTGGTAAAGCTCGGGCGTATAATTCCACATCCAAAGATGGTCCGGGTGCGTATTGAATAACACTTGGTCTTGAATTTAGTTGTTGTTGATGGGTAGCCAGCATTTGATCTAATTCTTCCAAATCTTCTTCTTCTGCATTGTTTCTTGTTTCGTTGTTATGGTACACTTCTTTGTGTATTTGTAGTAAGTTTTCATTTTCAAAAGATTCTTCACAACTGATGCAGTAATACATGACGTAGGTGTGCTCTCCACAAAGGTTGCAGTAATAATAAAAACCACTCTTAAACTACCCCTATTTATAGCACTACCCCCACCACTTTTTCTGTATTAAACACAAAAAGTGTTAATAACAGTTAAATTTCTTATATTTCAAAACTCCTAAGTGTCAAGGTCAAATAATGCAAGTTTAAAAAAACATCTAAGTGTCAAATAATGCAGGTATTAAAAAAATCTAAGTGTCAAGGTCAAATAATGAAAGTTTTAGAAAAAATCTAAGTCCCAAGGTCAAATAATGGAAGTTTTAAAAAAATTCTAAGTCTCAAGGTCAAATAATGGAAGTTTTAAAAAAATCTAAGTGCCAACGTCAAATAATTTAAGTTCAAAATAATACATATATTATGCGTCGTAAGTGTGATCATCATTGCTGTTGTTTAAATATGTTATTTCCAAATCGTTATCGCTTTCATCTTCCTCCATGTCCGATGCCGGAAACAAACGTCGCCGAACAAGAGCATGTATATATTGTACTGGATCATAGTTAATTGTTACAACATGTGTTAACGGTGTTTCTTCGCCTATTGCTACTGGTACTTCCAAAATATATTCTTCATCACTTGTAGCATCAGACGTAGCATCGGATGTAGCATCGGATGTAGCATCAGATGTATCTTCTACTGGAATCAAACTATTTTCAAAAATACTTTCGTCATCCGTTAAGTCTTCTGGTTCAACTATTTTATATATTTTTTCACAAATTGTACATCCAAAAGGAAAATTGTTGTCTGTTGGAGGCATTATAAAAGAAACTTGATATTGTAAAATAAATGTTGAAGCAAATGTTTGAAAATTTTTCTAAGTCCGAAAGTATTAATTATTAGGAAGTTTTACAAGTCCAATGTAAAGTAAAAATAAAGAAAGAAGTGTTGTTGCCTGTTTAAACAGTTGCAAAAGAATGATAGGTTTGAAAATTTTTCAAAGTCCTAAAATATTAAATATTGAGAAGTTTTAACACTTAAAATATTTACAAATCCAATGTAAAGTAAAGAATGAAATGTTGTTGCCTGTTGGAACAATGGCAAAAGAATGATGGAAACCAAACCCGCAGTAAGGGTCCTGTGGTTTGGGAGGGGGTAAGCGAGGAGGGGGGATGACCTCAAGCCGAGTTGGGGTCCGGGATCTGCGCGTGTGGTTCGGCATCAGTTGCTCGCTAGACAGTGAGGTGGTAACATGTTCAGAAGGCGCCCTGAACATTTTATCATTTTTGCTGTTTGGTGAAAATATCTTGGTGTTATTTGTATAATAACATCTTGACGTAGGACTGATTAATTTTAAGGCATGGTAGTTGTTTGTGCTTGTAGATACCCTAGGGTTTGTAGTTTGTTTTTAATTTGCTGGTTTGGTAGTTAGTATTATTTTAAAATCTTTCTTTTACTTACAATATATTTCTGCCTGGAATGTTTAAATTTAAAGTAAAATTTTTGTTTTTAGGAATGTTATATGATATGTTTTTAATACCTTTCTATTCCAATTTCCTTTTTCCAACAAGCTTGTTGAGGGCATTCCCTCTCTTGTCTTGTACTCCTTTTTAGTTAGGGACACCTTTCAATTCCAATTTCCTTTCCTTTTTTCCTTCCATCTTTTGCATGGTAAAACCAATAATGGTAAAACCGGCTACCGCTTTTGTAGTGATTACGCTCACCAAAGCGGGTCACTTACAACCTCTATACGTGCTGGATGGGTAGTTCGCCTACCTCCGGAGTTTCGCTAGACCTCAGTTGTTCTGCGTCGCTAATGGCGAGACACTGGCTCCTTTAGTGTTAGGAAATAAAAAACATATTTGTATAACATTTTTTCCTAAATTTAATTAAGCAACTTGCTATTTCATAATAACATTTTTGTTTTAGCTTAGCGTTGTGCGCTTATGGTGAGGTGTGTGAGTTCGCTTACGTGATGATCACACTGTAATCATGATGTGCAGCGCTGGGCTGTCTAGCTATTTTTTTTTTAAACTAAATTTTATTTCTTTATTTTTTTATTTTTATTAATTCTTAAACTCTAGGCAGATTGTATTGTAAATTAGCTTTTCTTCTTTTAGGTTTCCGGGGGTGTACGGTTCTGTCAAACCGTACACCCCCATTTTCTTTTTAGTTATCGAATGACCTTGACCTACTTATTTTCAAGGTCAACAAAAAGACTTAGCGAAAATTTCTAAGTCTCAAGGTCATTTATATATAGGTAGATTTAGCTTTTCTTCTGTTAGGTTTCTGAGGTGTACGGTTCTGTAAAACCGTACTCCTCCATTTTCTTTTTAATAATTGAATGACCTTGACCTATTTATTTTCAAGGTCAATAGCAGTTAGCGAAAATTTATAAGTGTAAAAAGTAGGTCAAGGTCACCAGAAAATACCCTATGAACGGGGGAATAGACCGCTAAGTAATTCTTTTAGAATTACAAAGTGGTCTATTCCCCCGCTCCTATTTTTTTTTATTTCATTTTTACACTAACCTCTCAGTTTTAACAAAAGGAGGTATTTGTTGTGCGCACTGCATAACGTTTGATTTACACAACACATCTTTTACCCTTTTTTAATAATATACGAACATTGTTCTTTTTAGGACTAGATTGTAAAAAGTAAAAAGTCATTTTGTTATCCCGCTTTTATAAGAAATTAACCCTCCATTGTAAATTTTGAAAATAGGTCAAGGTCATTCAAAAATACCCTATGAGCGGGGGAATAGACCGCTAAGTAATTCTCTTGGAATTACAAAGTGGTCTATTCCCCCGCTCCATTTTTTTTGTCTTGTGTTTAATTTGACCATTTAACTTTATCAGATGGAGATTTTCTTACTAAATAATAATGAACATTACTGATATTTGGAATTTGAAGATTTACTGGTAATTTGAGCAAGTAGAGTTCATCACAACATCTAAGAACAACATCCCTGTTACTGATCTTTTTTACAAAAACATATTTGTGGTTTAATTTCAATCTGTTGATTTTAATTCTTTTATAGTTTTCAATTTTTTCTGGCAATTCACTTTTGGAAGGTTCAATTTTGACTTTTTTAGAAGGTTGAATTTTGACTTTTTCGGAAGGTTCAATTTTGTTATGCAAATTACACAATTTTTCACCTACACTACACAACTTCACACACCTTTCACCTTTGTTCGCTCCTTTTTTTAAAATATGAGCACATTGTTCTTTCTTAAAACAGGATTTTCTTAATTTTTGAAGTTTTTGAAGTTTTTCAGAAATTTTTTTAGGAGATTTTTTTGGTGAAGATTTTTTTGGAGAAGGAGATTTTTTCGGTGAAGATTTTTTTGGAGAAGGAGATTTTTGTTTCACAATAGAAACAACAGATGATGATGATGTTCTTGATGACGAGGAAGAAGACCTGGACGAAGACGAAGTGCCTGCCATAGCGCTGGATCCTAAGAAAGTAAAGATTACTCTGTTTACCCTGCCTTTATAACAGCTCCACACCCATTTACCCCCTCTACTTTTCGACGTCAAAAAAATAATTCATCCAAGCTTTCTAACACTGGCAAGGAAACAGTTTCAAAAGGTTGATACAAAATTTCATAAATGTCTTGGTTTAAATTTTGCGAAGTTTGAAGATATTCTTCTATTTCCTGTACAAATTTCTGTTCGAATTGTTGGAATTCTTCTATATCCTGTAAAAATGTCTGTTCGGATTGTTCAAATTCTTGTTGTTCTAAGTTAAATGTTGGTGATTTCAAGTCTTCTTCCAATTTTTTAATGTAATCTATTGCATTTTGAACTATAGATTGTCTGTTAATTTTTTTTTTGTTTTTGACTTTCCGGTACAACTAATTTTAATTTTTCAAAAGCTTTTTTTAATCTGTGTTGTCTTCTTTGTTCCCTTCGGTTTCTACTTAATCTTTGATCAATCAGGTATTTTAGGAAAGATTCCATAACGTTTTGTTGATTCAAAATGTAGCAAACTATTAATTCTATAAAGCTTCTATCCGCTCAATATATAGTGGAAACCCGGGGGGAGGGGAAATCACCTTCACCATCAAGGTGATTGGTACGTATTTAAAGCTTTGAGGTTTGCATAGCCAGACCATAACTATGAGCTCCTTGTACGAGTTGTGTCTGCAGCGTATCTGCACCGATAACCCTATGCTCCGGCATATCAGAAGGGTGTCAGAGCCGCTGCCGCCAATTTTGCAAGGAGAGCTCATTTATGAGCATAAAAGACGATGCGTCTACAAAACCAAAATTTGGTTTGAAGGGCCAAATGTTGGCAGAATATGTGCCGTATGTCACATGGTACGTTTTTTCATTAACTGCATTGTTTATTTTGTTAACAATATATTGTTTTTTTTAATTTATTTAAATTAATAATTTTTTTTTCAGGCGCTTCCTCTTGCCGGCCCGGGGACGAGCTTTATCGAACTATTGCTTATAGAAGCGGAATAATTGGGTATAAACTACAAATGCCGGCACCCCAAGAAAAATGTCATCTCTGCAATTTCTGCCCCCTGGCAAAATATGAAATTAATTGTATGTGTTTATAAACACATATAATTATGAGAAATTAAATAGGGACGGGGAACAGAGCAGTTTGTGGTCTAACCACTTACTGCTCTGTTCCCCGTTCATAGGGTATCTTCAGATGACCTTGACCCACTTTTAAAACTTTATGGTGGGGAAAATGTATATATAAACCGTGGATTATATGAAGAGGCATCACTTCCCTCACCGATAATCATGGAAAGTTTCCGTATGTTTTACAATGTTTTTTGCACTCCTCAACAACATATTCAATTTATGTTAAATTTAATCCATGTCCTCCAGAATATTAATTTTCTTACGATTAATGTTACTGGGGAAAGAATGGTAAATTTAACATATCAACGTTTATTAGTTACCATCAACCCTTTCGTAGATCCGAATTGGTTTTCAACACTTGAAACATACATTGATACTATGGCTTTTGAACAAGGATTCCATTATCTTTGGGTTGATGTAGATTACATCAACTTTCAAAATGAATCAGATGATGATGGATATGATTCTGCCACATAAAAGTAGACATTAACGGAACTTCTCCCCCTGCCTTTTAGGAAAAAAGAGAGGAACAGTGTTAATTAATAACACTGTTCCTCTCTTTTTTCCGCTTAAAGTTAAATGACCTTGACCTACTTATTTTGAAGGTCAATTGTAACTTAGTGAAAATTTTCTAAGTCCTAAGTAGGTCAAGGTCATTTAAATCTTAGCGGAAGAATGAAAAGAATAGCTACCAACATGCATTGTTAGTATCTATTCTTTTCTTTCCTCCTAGAAAACCCCTTTAGTCCGTGTCAACTTTGATGTGAATTTTTGTACAAAATTGTACATAATAAAGGACCCATGTTTCGAGTCCTTCGTAATCCATAGAATCCGAAGTGCAACAGATTTTTGTACCGTCTGCTTTAACAGCTTCAAGTACTCCACTAATACACTTCAGATTGCTATGATACGTTCTTATGTACCATAGTACTTTTTTGGCTTCGACAAAGTTGTGCACAGCACCAAAGATCATGAGGGATTCCATGGCAAATGTAACCACAAGACTACAGCACACCTTATATATACTGTGAGCCCAAGGCTATAGCCTCGATTTTTGAGTTTTTGCGTCATAACTTTTATACCGTTGGTTTTATCAAAAAATGTTACTGGACCTTTTTTGTTTGTCTTTTAATTTCGCTTAATTTGACTACCCGCACGATAGATTTGGAGCATTTTTGTTATATCCACTGCCTATAGCCTCGATTTTTGAGTTTTTGCGTCATAACTTTTATACCGTTGGTTTAATCAAAAAATGTTACTGGACCTTTTTTGTTTGTCTTTTAATTCTGCTTAATTTGACTACCCGCACGATGGATTTGGAGCATTTTTGTTATATCCACTGCCATCGTGTACGGCGATGCAGTTCTAAAGTTGAACGGCGACGAAATCAAGTAACCGGTTTTGCCGGGGGGATGCGGGGGTATGCGGGGGGTTCCGGGGGGAGGGGGGGGGGGGTGGGGGGTGGGGGAGGGTGGGGAGGGGGGGGAGGGGGGGAGGGGGGGGAGGGGGGGAGGGGGGAGGGGGGGAGGGGGGGATGGGGGAGGAGGGGGGGGCTGGTTTCGCGGGGGGGGGATATAACAAAAAATGCTCCAAATCTATCGTGCGGGTAGTCAAATTAAGCGGAATTAAAAGACAAACAAAAAAGGTCCAGTAACATTTTTTGATTAAACCAACGGTATAAAAGTTATGACGCAAAAACTCAAAAATATTAATAACCAACGCGAAAACTAAACTCACCATCAACAGATATTAAAACATTTACAAAAACCCAAATGTTAAAAATAATAATTATTTAATAAAAGATACAACACAAAACTAAAATCTTAGGTTATTTAAAACTTTAACAAAATATTTAAGTCTCAAAAGTAGAGTTTTAAAATCAATCAATATATAAGTCAAACAAGTAAGTCTTTTGAAATTAAAATATCTAAGTCTAAAAAATAGGTCATTTAAAATAATTCTAAGTCCGAAAGTAGAACAATCAAAACTAGGTCAAGGTCATTTAAAAATTATAAAAAAGGGGGGTGGGGAAGCGTGGGGTCCCTACCTTATTCTACTACTTTATTTCTATACTACTTTATTATAACTTATGCTACCCCTTAAATGCTATCATGCATGCGGTTACGGTGTGATCATCACGTAAGCGAACTCACACACCTCACCGCCCTATCATATCTTAACCCCTACCTAACGTTCCCCCTATTCTATCTTATACTATGTAATATTACAGTTACGGTGTGATCATCACGTAAGCGAACTCACACACCTCCCTATAATATTACACCTAACTTAATATTACAGTTACGGTGTGATCATCACGTAAGCGAACTCACACACCTCACCGTAATATTAACCCTGACAATTAAACCACGCAGGAAATGGAAAGGTAGGTGGATTGCCATTGCGACCGACTATTATAGGAGGGCGCCTCTCCCACAATAGCCGAACGCAGTGTGTGCTTGACATAAGCCATCCCACACACCATGGCGAACATTACGTTACAGCATAACCCTCCACGTAAGCGGACCAGTTACACCTTCACCGTAATGCCAAAGAGAAACGTTGCGCGCTTGCTTATATCAGCGAGCTCGAGACTCGACCTCGCTAGCGAGCCTTGACTAGTAGGTCAACGTGTCGCTCTGCCGAGGCCGGTAGCCTTGGCCGGGTCGCTAGCCACCGCTCTCACAACTTCGTCTGGCCTACTTGGACCTGGTCACTACCTTGACTACAAGGTTGTTGTGTGCCTACTTGGACCTGGTCACTACCTTGACTACAAGGTTGTTGTGTCTGCTGCCTATAAGAACCCCATTCGCCCGCCTTGTGTTATTCTGCCACTCGCCACCATCGCTGTTACTATCCATTCCCACGTTTTTCTATTTCATTATATCCATTTTATTATTTCCTTTATCTAATTATGGACTCCTCATCTGCCTCTTCATCCTGCCCTATTCTTCTGGGTCTGCTCAAGAAACCTCTGATGAAGCAACATTCCATCCCGGTATCGATCAGCCTTTCTGCAATCAACGATTTTATTCCGCAAAAATCTTCTACTCCCGTCCTCTCCTCCTCCATTAACGAAATAATAGCTGATGCTGTTAATGAAGATCAACCCCAATTATTTCAGAATCCCACACCAGTTACAGAAACATCAACGCCGCAAATTGAAGAGATTCCGATCGCTCCAATTTGTGACGACATTTTAACTGAAGACTGGATGGAGTTGTGCGGACTGCACCCTTCTTCTACCCCCCAACAAATTCAACCCGCACCAATCAAAGAAACACCCACCCCCCAAACAATTCATCCCGCACCAGTAAAGAACATCAGGCTAAAGGAATTAAAGAAAAACAAAAAATATAACCTGTACAGAATTGAAGAAAACAAAATTTATATCTACAACGAGGAGAGGACGAAAATTTATATCCTCACAACTCCAAAAACCAAACCACCACTTGTCCCAACAGATCCAAAATTTTTACTAGTAACAGCGGAGGGTGGAAAATTGAGAATAAATATATTAAATTAAACCTTATATTCCTTCCCCTCCTCAATCAAAGTCCACCCTGGTGGCAAAATCGGCCCTTCTAAGGGCCACCCTAAGACTTTCAAATTTAGGCTTAAGTTAGGGCCTAAACCCTTGGTGACTACAAGCGGTTCATATACCTCTAAGTCCCAAAGGTTGAGTCAATAGCGGGGGGCTTTCGCTAAAGCCTCAACCCTTGGTGACTAACAAGTGGTCTGTGTACCACTAAGTCACAAAGGGTTGGACGCTAAAGCCTCAACCCTTGGTGACTAACAAGCGGTTCACATACCTCTAAGTCCCAAAGGTTGAGTCAATAGCGGGGAGCTTTCGCTAAAGCCTTAACCTTTGGTGACTAACAAGAGGTCCGTGTACCTCTAAGTCCCATAGGGGCTTTCGCAAACCACCCCTTGTTAGTCACCAAGGGTTGATACTTAAACTTAAGCCTAAATTTGAAAGTCTTAGGTCGGCCCTTAGAAGGGCCTTTTTTTGCCACCAGGGTGGACTTTGGAGGTGGGAAAAGGTTTTACTCGGTAATATTTATGTTTAACTTGGCACCTTTTTTATTTATTATCAAGTGTCGAGGGTTAAGGGGAATAGGAATTTTTTTGGGAATGTCAATGACATAAATTTTGGTTTTTTCAGAATTAAAAATGAAAATAGAAGAAGATAAATGTCTTAAGATTTCATATTTTCGGTTAAGTTTCAGTTTTTTTAGATGAAATTTTTGCTGGGGTACGTTTGAAGATACAGGTGATAGAGGTGGTTTGGTGCGAATTTTGGGTGGTTCGGTGCGAATTTTGGTGCCGGTAAGAATGTTTTTCCAAACTTGCTGAAAAGGTTTTCGAGCAATAGTGGTTGTAACATCATACCAATCACGATTGTTGTTCGATTGAATAATTCGTACCCCAAGCAGTTGAAGATAGGAAAACCAGTTATACCAAATCTCGGTATACTCGGAGCGGTTCATTGTGAAATTGAAGTAGGTGTTGTTAGGACGGTGGCAAAGGAAAGAATAACTTGTCGAGTGTAGAGTGTAGAGTGTGTTAAACAATCAAGGACAGGTGTGCCGGGTGATGCAGCAAGGACGACGACCTGTATTCGCCGGCCGGCCGCAAGCGAAAGTGCGGCGCAAGGTCAACCAGTTGTATTGCTAACTGGTCGGCAACAAGCGAAAGCATGCGAGGTCAAACCCGGCCCACTCGGTCTCGTTTATCTTTTAAAACTCGCATGATAGGGTTTGCAAACATATTAATTCAAATATGTTGTAAAAGTTTTCTGACGATATTTTGTTACAAATATTTTTAAGGCAAATGTTAAGAAACCATGTTTCTATTTTTAATCGCAACTACAGTTTCGATTTCTTTAACTAAATATTATAACTAAGTATTAAGGTAATATAATAAAGTAGCATCTTTAAAAATATTGTAACTTGTACAAAGTTAAATAAGTATTTTAAGCCAAATGTTAAAAAAACAATTGTTTAGTACTGAGATGTTCACCCTACAACACCTACGTTAGAACTAACACTACAAATCCAAAAATTGCGAGGAGTCTCTCATGGTGGTGGGGGGAGGGCAGATGTTCCGAGCTGCACATGTCAAGGGAGGTTGCAGCGCCACTACTGACACATCAGTTTCCTAGTAGAACTGGCAGAGTAAACATCTAAATAAACATGAGTTCTGTTTTATATGTTTCTTTTATTAAAGATGGACTTTGCATTGAAACGCAAAGTTTTCCTATTGATGCAGATCCTATACAACAAATTTTAGTACATCCTCCAGAAAGTTATGATTCCATCTACATTTCAGTGCAAGAAACAAACGACCCCCCACCACCAACAACTCCTGATGCACAGTAGGACACGGCTACCACACGTCATTAAAGCTTCAGCTCTTTACCCGAGCACACATGGACTCTGAGCTTCAAGATAATACTGTTTCTTCTACATCTACACCAACTTCCGAACAATTACCTACTACAAATGAAACTACTACAAGTCTACAAGTAAATGAAATTTCATCAACTGTTAGTTCTGATGCGCAAGCAATAATGTTATCATTAATTGGTTTCGACTAAAAATTCAACAATGGAAGAAGAAAGAAATTCACTACTTTACAACTTGGTTTTTGTGAACCCGTCGAAATTTATTATTTGCCTACTTTCATTTTTATGTGGTTACAATTTTGGTTACCTTGTTCAGGAAATGCTAACAGATAAAAAGGAAGAACATTCGCTATATTTTAAAGTTTATGTTTATGTAATTGCATCTTTATTTGGATACTTTGTAGCAGGATATTTTCTTGTTAATTTGTCAATTCCATTTTTTACATGGTATTTTAACACACGTGAAAATCAACAAAACAACAGTTTGTAAAAAGAAACAAAAATTATCTTGCATTTTCGGATTTTCCGAAAATGCAAGATCTTTTTTAAAAACATCCCCAAAAGACCTTGACACACTTCCGGCCATTTAAAATTTAAATACCCAGCACAGCAGGGCATTTAAACTTTAAATACCCACCTACAACACGTCACAGCTACGTCACAGCTGATGACGTCACTTCCGGTCACGTGACCGGAAGTAGCTGTCAAAAAATTGACTGGCTGTCAAAGTTTGATTGGGCCAGAAACGCCACCTCGCCACTACTCGTGCGACAGTGATTTTAGAATAAGGTAAACTTTTTCAACCGAGGCAAAAAGCTGAATCGTGTAAGTACGCATATATATTATAAAATATCACATGTTCTGTCAATGTTATTTATTTTATTTTATGTGACAGTTATATGTACTGTCAATTAATTGACAACAATATAACAGGAGATTTACTTCAACTTGTAGATGATGTATATTTGCTTTTAGAAGTTTATAAACATGGGTGTATTTTAATATTGTCTAAACGATTTATACTTTTGAAAAGTAAAATGGAAATTATATTATGTTTTAGGTAATCTGATGCAATACGCTTACGATAATATCACTATTCATCATGTAAATACTATAGGGACCACAAATTTTCAGTACTATAGAAAAAAGTGACAATAAAAAAAGTAAGTGAACATGTATAGTTGTAGAGAATGGATGTGAAATAATGGGTCGCCGCGGCAAGTATTTGTTTATAGAATCAAACTTGTTGAAATACTTTTTTGGAATTCCCAAATACATAATACCCCCGTTGCAGCAGACCTGCATACTCAGCGAATTTCAAATGCAAAATAACATATTTTAATCCAATATAGCGAGATTCGACATGTTTTGGTAAGCTCCATAAGAATAACATGGGGAATGAGTATGCAGGTTTGCTGCTACAGGTATATTAAAACTGGCTGGTTACAATTCAATATTTAGTAGATCTGAGCTAGAAGAAGCTATTTACCAAGTTTTATCAAGATATGTTGACAAATAAGCAAGATATAGAATTTTACTTATTTCCCATAAGGTTAACATTGGGACAACGTACTGTGTTTACCACTTTCAATATCTTGGCAACCAATGGACATAGAGCAATGATTCAAATTACCAAATTGTTTGTTTTTTCGAGCTGAATTCAATGGTGCCAACAAAAATTCGATAAAATTTATTTTTCTATATAAAAAACTCAAAAAACACATTTTTGGGGGGGTTTATCCCCCTTTACCCCCCCTTCCAATGGTCCGATCGGGCTGGTTTACGAACTCGTCCGAATAATGACTACTTTACACGTCTGTGCCAAATTTCATTCCAATCGGACCATTTTTGCGAGCGCTATCGTGCTCACAGACACACACACACACACACATATATACATATATATATATATATATATATATATATATATATATATATATAGATATATAGATATATATATGGCATATGTTTGTTTCCATTATACGTCATTTGTAATGTGCAGTTTTTATAAATTTCCAAGTAGAGTGATGATGATTTCAATAATTTATCTGAATTGTACGTTTTTAAGCGCTTAATTATAAACTTAAGGTTGCATCTCTTTCCCAGATTGACATGAGAAGATGAAACGTTTCCTCAATGAATTTTCCTTTTTCCCCTCAAATGGAATGAATTGGGTACCATGTGCTAACATATTCTAATTTCTCAGTCATATTGGAGATTAGATTACTCGTTTAGCAGCTTGTGGCAAAAATCTACGGTTGAAATAGTATATTTGTTCGATCTTAGCCTTAATCGCTTTCGGCCAGCACGCGAACCCTCCTAAAAGTTTTAATTCAGAAAAATCCCGGTACTATAAAAATAACGGAACGATATGTCCATGAAGAGTTTCAAGATTCTTGTTCAATTACTTCGGGTAAAATGCGAGTAGTCTTAGGGCCTATGGTATCTGAAAAACATTTAATATAATATTTTTGGACAATTTATTCTTTTAGTAAATGAAATTTCTATTTTTGTGTCTCTTTAAAATATTCTAGAGATTTCTATTGATATTTTGTAGGCCACCATTTTGAATTTATCTTATTTTAGGTTTTCCAGAGAAAACATTTTAAAATCCTTCATTTGTATGCATCTAGAGCCTATAAAGAATATTTGAGCCAAGATTAATTGTCCAAAGCCCTAATTTGTTTCAGAAAATAAGCTTTGGAAACTAAAAACGGCTGCCATTTTGAATTTTATAACCCACCTTATTTTAACCTTTAGAGAGAATATATTTTAAAATCCGTTCTTAGTACGCATCTAGAGCCTATAATGATTAATTGTGCCAAGTTTTATTGCCTAAAGCCTTATAGTTTTTTAGAAACTGTGATCAGTGAGTCAGTCAGTCAGTCAGTCAGTCAGTCAGTCAACCGTTTTGGCTTTTATATATATAGATACAAACTAAGAATCTCACCTTTATTTGTTTCCTGCCTTCCCCAAAAGAGGCAAAACTTATAAAAAATGTGCGGTTGGAAATCAAAAGTTAAGATTGGATGGAGGCAAGGAGGAAAATTTACATTCTACAACGGTTTGATAGAAATACAGGATGTCCCGGAACTCTCTACCAATACCTCCGGGTGTTGTTCCTGAACCACAAAAAAGTCAAAATGTCATATTCATAATTTTGAAAACTAAAAATTTACTCGTACAGCCGCCATTTTGTTGTTTACACAAAACAATTTTTAATCTGAAAACAGGATCTTTTCCGTTGTGTAATATCTATTCATGATCTATTAATCGTGAAAATTTAATAGGATATTTGTCAGCAATCCTAAAATATTTTCCATAACGTTGTAATAAAAAAAATACTTCATACCTTTATTCTGGAGGCCAGTAGGTAACAATATCACTGATAAATTGTTGAAATAGGCTAGGTTAGGTTATGTTAAGTTAGGTTAAACAGCACTAAACACACTAACAACAATACACTGGACAACAATATACGCTCGGGCAACAGCAGGAAATGAGTGAACCGGTACCGTGGCTCCGTTGTCGCGCCGCCTCGTTATCTCGTCCAGACGGGCAAAGTCCAACAGTGACTTGTCTATGGTCCAGGACAATAACCAAAGTATTGAGTATAGAGAGTTCTTGGACACCCTGTATATAATGAACATTATTCAATTCAAAAAATAGAACACTGTGTATTTACAGTAAATATAATCATTTTCAAGTGATAACTATAACAGGTATTTTAGTTGTAAAACTTAGGTATATGTATTATAATCATCAAATACTTCAGCATTACTTTTTGAAAACTCTACAGTAAAATATTAGTAAAGTTACTTATTAATCGATTAAAATAAGTTCCTCTGACGACCACTAGTATAAAGTAGAAACAATCTATAAATGTGGTATATCAATCTATAAAGGTGGATTTGTCATTGATAGTTCAAGGTTTTATACTTTTTCAGTGGGTTTGTTTTGCAATTATTTTTATTTTAATTACTAAAGAGGATTTTCTTTGTTAAATACTCACACATGTTTTCGCACCTTTTCCTTGATAAGATACTGTACCAACATGCTCACATGGGTCCTGGAAGGATAATGTAAAATATTTTATTTCGTTCAAAAAACTAATAAATAACAAGGTTGGATTAATCGCTAAAGAATGTTACCGCTATAGTTTTATATAACCATATAAACAGGGCCGGATTTAAGCATAGGCGCCATAGGCGCGCGCCTAGGGGCCCGCGCCACACAAAAATATATAAAAATTATTTCTTTAGAATCCTGGAATTAACGTAGTTAGGTACTCAATAAACTTCGACCAAGAATAAAAAAAAATTAATCAATTGATATCCCGATTGAACGTGAAACATATTAACAACGTAATTTAAGCACTTTTAAATAGCAGGCAGCTCAAAAGATAAAACATCGTCGACTGCAGGCCAGCTACGGTTGCGCACAGCGCCGCTTTGTTGGCTGGAAAGTTCTCCGTGGGGGCGGGGGAAGGGGTTTGTAGAGAAAAAAAGAGTAGAGAAGAAAATTTTAATAGTATTCAGGTTGTATCAGTCGAAAATGAAAACAAATTGTGACGTGTAGGGACCGGTATAACCTGCAGCTAGGACAAAAATTAACTTTTACCAATCAAAAGGGAAATACAGTAACTGACACCTCATTTAAGCTTATTTTTACCCGATAGGCTAATAGAGCTTGCAGAACCGGATATAGGTCTACGATTGACATCACAAGTTTTGGCTGCACCACAGGCCATACACGGGAGTTAGGCAACATAACAGGATAATAATATTCATGGGAATAATTTAAGCATTTTGGTTGGGGGGCAAGTTTAGATTTTCAGACCTTTGCTCCATAGCTCAATTTTAACCCCCCTTCCCTTGAAAATGTGTTAGGTTAGACGCTGAGGTTAGTTAGACGCGAGATACCTGTCGGTCGCGAATTACCAAGAAATATGCCTGTCAGTTGCTGTAGAAACGACAGATTTTCTGGCCACAATAAAAGGCCAGATGTGCGAGGCTTTGTTTTTGTCGGCCGCAATGCGATCGACAAAGTCGGGAAGAACGGAGGACAGTGGTTAAAAAGGAGGATAAGTCCTACTAAGAACGGACATTTGGTCACTCTGGCCCTGGGGGCCCGCACCACTGAGTGAGCCCAGGGGCCCAAAAATTCTAAATACGGCCCTGCATATAAACTACCCAGGATTTAACAAATCCATCTGAAAATTATCCTTGGTTAACATGATGCAATCCAACATGTTTGCTTAAGACAAATTTTAAGTCAACGTCTTTACCGATACTTATTCACTGATGATTATTTCATCTGTAGATGAAAATGTAATATAGAACTGTAAACGATGTGGTTTTTTACGTTTTGTGGGGCAGAGGCAAAATTAATGTTTTGTCACCTGTATTGCACTGGTAACAACATCTATCTTTAAATCCAAAAGAACAGGAATAGCTGATAAATACTTTGATGCCAGTACAATTTTGACGGGATCACAGCCGAACAAACTTGACACCGTCAAAAAATCGGGCACGAAAAAATGCATTAGGCGTCCGTTCGTATATTTTTCCATCGTGGTTTGTATTTTTTATGGGTAGGGTCCTTATCTTTAGATGTGATAGTGAGGATGATTCTAGCAAACTGTACAACAAGTTCAATTAAGTTAGATAAGACTTAAACGGTGTTCAGGTAAGACCAATTAATATATGACTGAAGTGAGAAATTAAAGAGAATCCCGCTAATCCAGCAACCCAGGTCCGACATCACCAAAGGGCTCGTAGCCCGGCAATATAGGTTCAAGGAGATTGGCGCTACTCGTATGCGATTATTTCCTTTTTAACCTCATTTTTCAGCAGTGTTTACACTATTCTCGGAATGACCATTTTAGATGGCGATCAGCGATGTGACACTTGCGCTAATCTAGCACTTCCAAGTTTCAAAATCTCGGACTTATCAGCGTGTATTGTACTCGTAGCTCAGCTTCAGCGTAAACAAGGCTTTACGACCACGCTTTACGCTTACGCTTACGCTTTTCTCGACCATATGTGCATATACCTTTTAGATGCGTTTAGTCATATTTTGAACGATCCTTTTTCGCTACACAGTTGATGAAAACATGACAAATATTTGTTTGTTTGTAGGAAAACCCAAAAAGGCAAACATTACTTCATTATAATAAACCTTGTTTACCGTAGTAAGTAGTTTCGCTAGTGATAAACACATAACGGAGGCAGGTTCATAAGTGAAGCAAAAATAATATTACCGGTATAGTCCTACTAAAAATACAAATCTGAAAGTTTGTGAGTTTGTTTATTTGTTTGAATTTCTATGAAGCCTAAATTACTGATATATTCCCTCACTATGATTTTGAACGTGGGCGAAGCCACGAGTAACTTCTAGTCCACTAACCTATCATCAAACTTATACAGAATTAGAGAAATTCTCTCTAATTAGAGAATTAGAGAAAACTCGAAAACTTATAATTTGTTTTGTAGTGTAGAATTCTAGTACCTAAGGCCATATTAAATTATCGTTTTAAGGTCCTGTGTAAAAGTTACTAATTAAATAATGAAATATATTTTCTTTTGGCTGAGTCTTCAACGAAAACAGCTTTTTCACATGAGATAATATGAACCGTTCTAGAAAACTGTATAATGAAACTGATGAGGCTTTTCAGGTCACTGAGAAGTGCGCAGATACGATTAAATAGTATAATGTTTATAACTCTGATAAGACAGTCATGCTCTAGTTGATATTTATGAATAAACTAGCAGATATACCCGCAGCTTCGCCCGCTGAAAGGATAGCTCATTTTAATTCAATTATATTATGCCTTGTGCAATTTTTAGGAATAATTAACAAATGGACTGATTTATTTGGGTCTTGTGCGTGCAATTAAACCCTTAAGATGCAGCTGATTATTCCACTCTAGATGAAAATGAGAGAGTGTAACGCTTCCTCTAAACATGTTCCCATCATGATTAGCAAATGGTATAAACTAACTTCCTCCAATTTCCCAATACAGAGAATGAGGATAACCCGGAATATAAAACAAAGAAGACACTAAGGATGGTTTTTCGACTTGACATCAATCTGAATTTAGCACGTTTTTGAAAATAAACCGAAAACTGTAAGAAAAAGTAGGAGGTAAATATCTTGGTCAAAAACCTATTTCCCCAAAAAGTTTCTCGTTAAACTTTTAAATTTTATTCTTTCAGTAGATTAATTATCGTGCCTTTTCTGTTCCCTGAAAATATTCTACAGGACTCCATAGTTAGGAAAAACTAAAATGGTCGCCATTTAGAATTTTTTCGAATAATCTATTTTAGCCGTCTGAGAAAGAATATTTTAAAACCTTTCTTTTCTTCGAATCTAAAGCCTATAAATAATAATTGTGCCAAGTTTCCTGGCCAAAAGTCTTGTGGTTTTCGAGAAATTAAGCTTTGAAAGCTAAAAGTAGCCGCCATATTGTATTTTATAATATACCATATTTAGGCCTTTAAAGACAAAATATTGCAAAACCCTTTCTTAGTACGCATCTGGAGCCTGTAAGGAATATTTGTGCCGAGTTTCATGGCTCTAAGCCTTATAGCTTTTGAGAAACTGTGATCAGTCAGTCGGTCCTCGAAAACCCAAAAAGTCAGTTCTCGAGTAAGGTGAAGGAACTTGAGCGTGAAATCGCTTTGTTAAGGTCAGATAAAAGTGAACTTGAGCATGAAATAGCTTTGTTAAGGTCAGATAAAAATGAGTCTTCCCACACTAGCTTGTCACATGCAGGTTCTACATCTAGGCAGGAAGAGATTGTTTTAGTAGTTAGTGTCTGCACACAAACTGACTCAATTATTGATTTTAATCACTTTCAGGATAGAAAAACACAAGGTAGGCCCATTTCAAATGAGCATGAATTAGCTTTAGGTGAACCTGTAACCAATTTGATTTCTCCATTAGCATGTGAGGCACCAGAAACTTTGAAAATTTCCAACCATAAACAAAATCTTTTATCTGGTATCAAAATAATTGGAGATAGCCATGTAAGGGATCTACGACCTTTTATTAAGGAAAATTTATCCAACAGTAGTCCTAGTCTTGACTTTGGTAAGCATGAACTGAATGTTAGCGTAGATCTTTTCCCTGGCGCACCCATGAAGTACTATGTCAGTAGTTTAGTAGATAGTATGACTAAATCAACCATTGTAAATAGTGGTAATGAATTGAAAATAATCTTAGGTGGTGTAAGCTACATGTCTGAGGATTCAATCGACTCGGTAATCAACACTCTGGAAAGTAATGCACATCTTTTCAATGCTAATTGCACTGCCATAGTAGAGACTTTTTACCGCTATGATGATGTAGGTTTAAATCATCTGATTAAGAAACAGAACCTCAAACTTAGGGAACTTTGTGAAAAGTTAGGATGGTGCTTCATACCTGTGAACTTCGCCCTGTTCCGACTACACTACACAAGGCATGGACTCCATTTAAATATCAAAGGCAAAAAACTCATCAGTGAAATCGTAGGGAATTTTGTTTCAAGTTATTGTAATCATTTTTTAAGCTAGCCTACTTAAGTACCCATTGTATATCACCTATTGTACCATCTAGTCACTTAGACCATAGTCCCAATTTATGTGATAAATCTGCTGGCAGTGAAATTGACTTTGTTTCTGATAATGATGTTTTCTATGATAGCTCTCTAAACATTTTGCACTTGAACGTACAAAGATCCCTTAGCACAAAAAAAGAGTTAATTGAAATCTTACTTCAGGATGAAAATGTTGACATTTTCTTAGTCTCAGAACATGGGATCTCTTCCCAAAATGCTTCGTTCATCAACCTACATGGTTATTCATTGCACAATATTCTCTGCAGGGAAAACATGCTATGGGGAGGTGTAGCTGTTTTCATAAGGTCCAATCTTGTTTTGGATAAGGTAGGCTTTACCTCATTACAGGAAACTAACAAGTTTTCGATTGAATCCGTGTTTGAAATCGAAGAACTCAGATTTGAATTGAATGGAAGACTCACAGTTTGCTCTGTGGTCTACAGACCGCCCAACAATGACAATTTTCAACTTTTCTATGATAAGTTAGAGTTATATCTCCAATCTACAGTTGTGAATCACCGCCAATCATCTTGGCGGTAATGAATCACACTCATCCTTCACTCATATTCAGGGTAACGTCCTCCATGAGGTACCAGTCTCATTAAGACTGAATGATTAAATGACTTCAATATTGATCCACATCAACATGAGGTCGAGTTTGCCACTTTTTCTAGTATTTTAAGTAGTTTTAGTTTAAGATTAACCGTTAATATTCCGACTCGCATCACCCTTAATTCTGAAAGCTATCTTGATAACTTTGCCACTAATCTGCATAATATAAATGTTTACACTGTAGAATCTTTATTGTCAGACCATCTAGCTATTGTAATGGAAGTGCCTGCCAGCAAAGACATCGATTTAGGTGAAACTAAAACTAGAGTAATAAATGACCATTCAATCCAAGAGTTGAAAATTAGGTTAAGTTGGGAATCTTGGGATAATTCTTATAATTTGACAACAGTGAATGAATTGTAATTTAACTTGATAGACACAATAAAACACCATCTGGAAATCTCACGCCCATCAAAAAAGGTTAGGCCTAGAAGTGAAAATAAATTGAAATGGTTAACAGATGATATCAGACTGAGAAAACAAAAACTACTAGCAACTTACTCTGATTAGATCTCTACTAAAGATGTAAATGTTAGAAATAAATACTTGACTGACAAGAAGAGTTACAGACTTGAAATCAAAAAAGCCAAATCTTCATTCATCTCGGAGAGGCTGAGAGACTCTAAGAACCCAAGTAAGACAGGCTGGTCGTACATTACTGAGGCAAGAAACAAAACTAAAACCACAAAAAAACCAAACCCTGTACTTAAAATAAATTATCAGTGTGAGGATGATCCTCTCATAGTGAGTAACTGTTTAAATGAATATTTTTTTAATGTTGCCGTTACTTCCAATAATGTTAGAACTAGGCCTAACCTTTTAGGTCACGACACAACTTCGTACGTCACAGCGGATGCCATTCAATTTTCTGATTTTAGCCCGGTCTCCAAAGCTGAATTAAGCAGTGTAGTATGAGAAATGTCCAACAGCAATGCTGCAGGATGGGACGAAATTTCCAACAAAGACATAAAAAATTGTTTTGCCGAGCTAGAAGGTCCGTTGGTCCATTTAATTAATGTTTCTTTGCTTGAAGGAGTTTTTCCTGATGGTGCTAAATTGGCTTTAGTTAGACCTATTTTTAAGAAAGATGACTGTCATCTACCTCAGAACTACCGTCCCATCTCACTCCTTCCAACAATATCTAAAATCTTGGAAAAAGTAGTTTGCAATAGGTTAGTCGATTTCTTAGTAGAGCACAACATCATTTTTGCCAAACAATTTGGATATCAGAGCAAAAAGTCAACAAAGTTGGCTCTCATCGATTTTATTGGAGGGTGGCGAGACAGCCATTGGCTGCTTCGTTGACCTCTCTAAGGCGTTCGATTGCGTCAATCATTCAATCTTAGTCAACAATCTTCTGGAACTAGGTATCTCAGGAACAGTTTTAAGCTGGTTCAAATCTTATCTTTCTCAAAGAAAACAAAGAACAGTAATTGACCTCAGAAACAAGAAAGGCATAACTGCCAAGCATTTTTCAAATCCTGCTGAATTGAGAGCTGGTGTGTCCCAAGGTTCAATCCTGGGGCCGATTCTCTTCTTAATTTATATTACCAACATTCCTTATCATTTTGACGAAGATAGCTTAACTATATTCGCAGATGATACTTCTCTCTTTACACGATGTAAAAATTTGGACCAGCTTGAACTGCAAACATTTCTCAAACTGAACACACTTTCACAGGCTTTTTCCGACATTAATCTCACAATCAATCCTAAAAAAACTCAATTTTTGCATTTTTCCACCCGTCAACGAGCTGCACAATCAATGAGAGCCAACATTTCTCCCCCATCTGTTTTCCTCGAAGAAGAGGAAATCCAAAGTTCCGACTCAATAGACTATTTAGGAGTGAGGCTGGACGGTGGGCTGAGGTGGATAGACCAGGTGGATAAGTTAGCAGCAACCTTGTCAAAAAAACATTTTTGTTTTTAGAAATATAGCTTATTTAAGAAACATAAAATTGTCTAAGCTAGTCTACTTTAGTTTAAGTGAAAGCCACATTAGATACTCTATAGTACTGTGGGGTGCATCAAGCATATATAATCTCAATAGAATTTTTGTCATACAGAAAAGAGCAATAAGGTGTATTCTAGGTTTCAAACCTACAGAATCATGTCACAGTCACTTTAAAAACTTAGGAATTTTAACATCCCATCACTTTTCATGTTTGAGCCTATTATTTATGTATAAGACAATAATCTGGTGCCTACACATTCTCATGGTTACAATACAAGGAACAGAGCAATCAATCCATCAGTTCAACACAATTTAAAGCTTTTTGAACAAAAACCTTCCTATATTGGCCTCAAATTCTTTGCCACCCTACCAACTGATTTAAAAGAGATTAACTGTCCCAAAAAATTCAAAACGAAACTGAAAACTTACTTAATAGATTGTTGTTTTTATGAAACTCCCAACTTTTCCTAACCTGGGCCCATCCTGAAAAGACCTGGTTCAACGGAACCGTGATAGAATAAGAAGATATTAGAATAGTGAAGATATTATGACTGGTCTCATGCCGCATATGTGGTCTTCGGGACGACTGAAGAAGTATAAGTAAGTAAGTAAGTCAGTCAGTCAGTCAGTCAGTCAATTGGTTTTGGCTTTTATATATATAGATAAGTTGATTCATGCTCTAGATAAACAATAAAGACCTAAATTTTACTTAACGCCAGACGTAAGTAGTGTATTATAAAATGCAGTCTTTCTTATACGTTTCCATCATTTCACAGTATTGTGGGAATATTATTATTGTCATGTGGTGGTGTAAGGTTTAAATCACTAGTAAGAAAGAAATGACAGTGGGATACTAATACTGCGCTTTTTCTGTTGTGTACCTCAAGGTTCACTAGGTTGATATACGATGGTTTTACGGTCAAAGTATTCTAGAGATATGAAGAAACTTACAGCATATTGAATAGAATCTTAACAGAATCGCTCCGGAAAAGCTTGGGATTTGATGTTTGGATAAAAATATAGTTGAAAGGAAATTATTAACTAAGTAGAATTACAGTAATTAATTTCAAATAAATGTTCCATTGTACTATGCAACAAAAACTTGAAATTAAATAAGGTTGTTTTTTTGGGGGGGTATTAAGAAGCCTGGGTTTCTCCACCCCATAGGGAAAATCCTTTAAGGGTACTTCAGCCATTATTTTGTCTTTTTGCACGGCTACCGGAAAGGAAAGGAAGCTTCCCTTCGTTTATCCCTTAGGCTAACAGCCTTTAGTAGATTAATACAAGGGAAGAAAAAGGAAAAAGGAATAGGTAGATGGAATAGGTTTCGCTAAGCCTAGTCTGGGTGGGAAAATGTATACCTTTGTCCAATGGATGCTGGAACAGGGCCTCAAGGGATCAGGTGGCCCTCATATTGGCCTTCATCTTGGTCGCCAATACACCCCCACCCACCCTGCTGCCAAGCCCAACCTCCCCTGGTGGGGAACTGAAGTTGTTCACTGAAAGACAGCTACAACACTGCCTCCAATCGTGACAACTTCCGTTATTGTAACCAGTATTGGTACCTAAACTAGCAAAAGCCACTTAGGATCCCACTTTGGGTAAGGGAGAGATTAAAAACACATATATAAATAATGGACTTACAGGAATGTTCAAGCTTTTCACGCCAGGAGCTACTGGGTCACAAGGATTTGAACATGGGTCCTGGAACAACAATATTTATTTAAATACAGACGATCTCTCTGTGGATCCATTTAAATAATGTTTAGGATCCAAACGTAGGCAACGGTAAAACCTGGTGTACTTAGTCATTGCCTAAATAATGACTTAAAGAATCACTTCCAACAGTGAAATCAACGTAACATACCTTCCATCTAGTTTCAAAGGAAACCGTGTTTTGTATTTAAATATTTTTTTGGTATTATATTATTTTTATTGTAATCTTTTACGAGACAAAATTAGCATGTTTTTTCTATGAATCCCCTGATATATTTAAAAACAAGCGTTTTTCGTGGTTTCCTCAATGGAAGGATATTTTACTTCTCCTTTAAACAAGTATAATCATTTTTAATTTATTGCTTCAAATCATTTTAGCTCAGTCAATGATATTGCATGGGTGTACTCTGTTAATAACTTAACATAAAGCTACAATGTAAAATTTTTAATTCCACAATACATAAAATGTGTAGCCTATGTTAGTTTTTCGGCCAATACACTTGTCAGTATCTCTTTAATTAATAATTCACGTTGATTTCACAAAACTTATAACACATAATTATTTTTTAAGCCACTCACAGAATTTGGGTAGGGCTGGTTTGCTGGACGACCATCACCAGATACCTGTATCCACCAAAAATCAATTAAACTATCATCATCGATCAAATCTGCTTTTATGAGATAATATTAAGCAATTAATAAAAGACAAAGTAAATAATAATAATCTCTTACAGTGTACTTTCGTTGTAAATGATTTAAAGACACACCATACGTAATCTATCCATATATAATTACGTAAGGGGAATTTCTGCTCCGATATTGTGGGCGATTGGGAATTTGCAGGATAATGGAAGATGGCTCAAATTGAACGCCTTAATCCAAGGGACCCGGGAAAAATACTGAAATCGCTTGAAATTTTACTGAAGCGACAGTAAAATTCGACATGTTTAAATTATAACTGAAGCTGATTTAAAGTCAAGTGATTTGTAATATTATCACAATCGATAAGCGCAGACTGTAGGTACAGAGAAGAATTATCATTTAAGGTCTAGTTATGCCAGTTTTATGTGCTGTAGGAAATGGTTCTAGTTTTGACCTAGCGTCATCAGAGAGAGTGTGACGCAGAAACAGCGATCGAGTGCAACATCAACTTTAAATTTTATCCCACCAAAAAGGTTCATCTTTTTAATTTAGCCAGTAAATTAAATTGTATTTTATCTTGAATCTACCAAGACAAAGAGTATTTACTTACGGGCAACCAAAAAAATTTTGGGACGAAGGGTAAAATCCACAGTATTAACAATTTACTAAGCTGGTGGTCTGCAAACCTAACTCCCGTATGATGTGGAGCCAGAAATGCCAACGTGGAGCGTAGAAGCGTCAACGGGAGAACGTTTTCTGGTTTCATCCTTAGCTATTTGCCTATTGTGTAAAACAATGTGACCTCAATCGGATTTTCCATAATTACTTTCCATGTCCGGAATTAGACCAGTTCGTAACATGTAAATCGGACAAAATTGTGGTTCGGATCCCACGTTAAAATGTAGGTCCCATAGCTGCCATTGGCTGTTGGGCTATTAATTAACAGTCCTGTCTAATCCTTCACTCATCTGTCATTCATTCTTGGCTTATAGTACCTACCTGGGTCGGTCGCCATTTCAAAGTAATGTATCTAATGTAATGCAATGAACTAGAATTATTTTTTCCAAAAATTAGCCACCAAATGGCTTTGCCACTTGCTTGTAAAATGTCGTTTACTGTACAAGATTGGTCAAGGCGTGGGAAAATCAAATAAAAAAAAACCTGTAAAAAACTGTGGGCAGATCCTGAGATGGCCCACACCACCGCACCACTCAAAATAAAAAGTTACGGTGATAAGGACTCACCATGCCCCAAACGGTAATAGCTACTTCCCTATAGGGGGAAATTCGCTAAAAGCAACTTCCACCCTGTACATTATTGTAGGAGTTAAATTTGGTTTTCAGAGTTCGATTGGCTCTTCTACCCAACCGATCTTTATAATTAATGTCTTGAATTAAAGGTATGCACGAACAGACTTGCTATCATGCATCATCATTCATTTATCTACTGTATTAACAAGAAAAAATATAAATATTATTATTTCCCGAATTTTGAATTAAATTAAGATATATTTCCCCATTTATAATTACGTAATTCTATATGTTTTGGTCTAAGAACCTTCAGTGAAATATCAGCTTTCATTTGAGCTATTGATTATTAAGATAGGACGTACCTGAAACACGCTGCTGAATTCCGAAGAACACAAATTATAATTTAAAACTTTTAGGGGTTATCTACAATAATATAACTCCATTTTTATTTTAGTTATTTTAAATGGTTTGGCCTTTAAATACTTCTAGAAATAAAGACTTCCATTTGAAATATTATTAGCTACTGTTTATTTAAACATAACAAACGGATAAACATAATATTTAACTTTTTCCATAATTATACATGGTTCGGCAAAAGTCTGGAATAATTGAAATAGCTTCTATATTATTTCCCTCAATATAATTAAACTTTGCAGTTGTGAATCAGTCATAAATAAGAAAATTTTCACGTGTTTTATTATTTTTTCGCTTGACCAAGGGACGTCCCACGCTTGAAGTCTTAAAATTTTTAAGTGTAAGCGTACCACGGGTTGTACATCATTTTAAAGGTCGTAATAAGTAGATCATAATAGTGCAAACCGCGTCTCAAAAAGTTAATCTATTTGGAAGCTACAACTCCTCAAAGATTTGAATGTCGGCCATTAACCTCTGAGCTAAAAGTAAGGAGGACAGTCATTACTAATAAAGTACTCGAATCAATGTAATTTATTTGTAGATAACTCGAGGTATGCTTACATTTAAGAATTTCAAGACTTCCAGCGTGGAAGTCCAGTTCCAACGTCTCCTCATGGTGCAAAAAACTAGGAAAATACGCCGAAATATTTCTATTTGCAATAGATACACAACTGTAAAGTTTCATTACTTTATACAAAATATTATAAAAGTTATTCAATATACTCCAAACTTTTTCCGAACTCTTGTCACTTTAGGCGCGTAGTGTGGTGTGATGTCGTAGTGTGATAAAAAACATACACTAGAGTGAATACACTCATAACAGAGGATGAATGTGAGATTTTGCAGTTCCCAATCAAGTTCCAGAACATCCTTGAAATGACTGGTTTGCCATCTCACGAATTAGTCTTGAAAGAAGGTACCGTTGTCATGCTGTTTAGAAATTCAAGTTATACATAAGGATTTTTTAATGCCACAAGGCTTATTGTAAAGACAATGCATGAGAATAGTTTAGATTTGGAAATAATAAGGCACATTGGACAACGTATACTGCAACCGCGCATTGATCTCTTGCTTTCAAACACAACTGTGCCATTTTCTTTCAAGCGGAGACAATTCCCCATTAAGAACTCATTTTGCAATACAATTAACAAGGCACAGTGGTAAACAATTAATCGAGTTGGATTTTAGTTGCCTGAACCGGTTTGTTGCCATGGTCATTTGTATGTCGCCTTATAAAGAGGAAAATTGTTCAACAACGTAAAAGTGTAAATAAAACCTGTAGGATGACGCACTGCTAATATTGTATAAGGCATTACAAAGACAGATGATGTAATATTTGTAATTGCTTTTTAATCATTTGTTATTTATTTTTATGGTGTTATTAAAAAGAAATCACTTAGGCATTAATAATTTCATGTATATGTTATCACTGATATTCAGTTTAGTAAACTATGATATCAGTTTATAAAATTAATTTCAATGCTGTAGCACGGGTCCTCTAGTGTAGCTTTAAAGAATTCACTGTAGAACTAGAATCCAATAGATATTCAACACAACTCGTGAATAACAATTTTGAGGAAGCGTTCGTCTTCTGGGAACCTTTCTGTGAAGCTTTCAGGATCACTACATTTGTTACAAGGGATCCTCAAACAAATACCAGGCTGAGAATTGAAAGTTGAATGTTGAAAGTTGAAGTTTAAATGTTGAAGGTCGTCGGGAAACTGAAGGTCGAAGGTTAAGGTTTCATGTACACAGAGACTGCTAAGAGATATTAACATAAATAGATGCTTCAAATAAACACATTGTTTAACAAAGTACTCACTCCTAAGTCACGAATGGCCGCTTCGATTTCTCGCAAACGCTGCTCAGATGACTTCATTTGGACCTGAAAAAAGTGAATATACAGCAATGAAAATTGCCTGCACATTCTTTACATGGCACCTCATTCACTGGAAAAGAGACTGACTACATAACTAGGAATTCATGTCTGGGCAGTAATGTTTTTTTTTATATTTTGATTAGGATTTTTGCGGACATTTGCCATCACTGATTAGTAAAAAACAAAACTACTTAGTTTTGTTTTTGTTTTTTACTAATCAGTGATGGCAAATGTCCGCAAAAATCCTAATCAAAGTATAAAATCACCATCACCAACAATGAATTTTAAACAAACAGTAATGTTTGACAATGAAAACCCAAATCAAGAAGCTGTTTCTGTTAAGGCAAGTGTTTTTTTTTGTTTTTTTTTTCTTTAATAATAACGTCTTCTATGCATAAACAACTATGTTTCTCAATCTTTCAAACTCAACCAATAATAAACAAACATTTGCTAATTCCACCAATACTACATGCCTAAAATTTAACCTGTAAACATGATTTAAACGTAATTGTACTGTGTTTAGCTGATTGTTTACTTCCGTTAATTCCGTTTCCCAGAGCACGGTGAATTTCACGTGCACTGCACAGGATATTTAACATTCAGTTACCAGCAAAGAGTAACAACTTTTCAGCCAATGTCTTGGCGATTTATACATTTTGAAAGTAAAATCAGAGATTAAACATCGTCTTTGATAAGTTTAAGAAATATCAGGTTTCATCGCTGATGAATAATTACAAACATTTTTCTCGAAAGTTTATCATCAAACTAAAATTTACGGGTGTATTGTTTAAGCTACTAGGTGCACGTTCCATATTCCCGAAGGTGAAATAGCAAGTATTAAAATAAAAAATATTAAAACACTAAGTATATTTTTTAACTAAACATTTTCTATTGAATGAACTTATAATATCGTATTTTAACATATAAACGGAAATAAAAGTGCATATAGATGGTCATATGTTTACATGCTGACATTTTATTGCGTTAATGTCGAGACAAAGTACTTTTACTAAACTACGGGTTGCAAATATTGATATTAATCAAAGTTATTTACATTTTGTAAATTGTTCTTGAGGTGTAAAATACGTTTCATACGCAGTACGCGTTTCAGACTAATGTCAGTCCATCTTCAGTAGCGTAGTTGAGCAGCTAATTTGTACTGATACGGGTGGTCAGAATCTACTGGGATTGCTAAATCTGTCTGAGTCGGTTTTCTATACACTCTATAGGATCCCAGTAGATTCTAACCACCCGTATCAGTACATATTAGCTGTTTTCCGATCAATGGTTTACCGCTTACTAACATTTAATCTATGTGCAAGCAAGTATGAGAAAGAAAAGAATATTATAAAACAGATAGCCCTGAACAATGGATACGACCCTTGCATAATTGATAACCTAATTAGAAAAACAAACTTTAAACTGGCCACCCAAATCAAAATGACGTATTGTAAATACACACTACATTGCACAAATGACACTATGTAAATAAACATTCAGAAATAATCTGAAATGTACTAAAAAATTATGGTTTTCATCCTGGTTATAAAGTTAACAACTCAATTATTCGTAAGCCATTGTCGCCCATGGACAAAAAGCTTTCAAAAGGTGTATATTTATTTGAATGCAACAATGGAAAAAATGCGATAAGAAACACATAGGCTGTACAAATAGGTCATTTGGTGATAGGTTTAAAGAGTACAATGCTGTCAAACAAAATAACTCATCTTCTAAAGTTGCGCAGCATCTTAAGGAAAATAACGGCCATAAAAGGTCATTGCACACTACAGCCAGACGCGCCGCACCGCGCCGAACCGAACCGTCGCGAAATAATTCCGGCTGAATAGTTTACATGTTAGTCAATGCGAGTACGCACACAGCGCGCCGCGCCGCGCCGACGTAACCACCGCGGAAAAATTCCGCAGTCAGAACTCTCGGGAGAAGTCTTGGAATGTTTGGATCAAATTCTGAAACCTCTGACAGCAAATATTAATCTGTCTTTTCAAGAAGGGTCGTTTCCCGACAGTCTAAAAAAAATCAAAGGTAATCCCGATTTACAAGAAAAACGATCCACAATATGCAGATAGTTACAGACCAATCTCAATATTACCAACGTTCAGCAAAGTTTTTGAGAAAATTTTCCTTGAGAGACTGTCGAAATTCTTAGACAAACACAACCTTCTCTCTATTGACCGATTCTGTTTCAGGCAAGGAAAGCCAACTGTTGACGCTGTGGCAGGGCCTTTTGAAACGATCGTCGAAGGCCTAGAAAATCATAAAAATACTTTAGAAGTATTCTTAGACCTATCGAAGGCATTCGACTCAAAACCAATACTCTGCTACAGAGGGTGGAATCTCACGTTATCCGGGGTATACCACTTGACTGGATCAAGTCTTTTCTCAGAGGCAGATCCCAAGTGGTCCTAATTTCAAATCAAACCTCCAAAAGTTAAATCCTGAGATACGGAGCCCCCCAGGGATCAATTCTCAGCCCCTTGCTTTTCCTTCTTTACGTCAATGACGTCGGATCAGCATTTGAAAATGGACGTCTCGTCCAATATGCTGATGACACAACTCTCTGCTTTCGTGAAAATTCTCTTGAATCATTGGAAATAAATTCTTTCATCAGCTTGAACCAGTGCATTCAACATTTTTGTAGCCTCAATCTCAAAACCATTGCATCAAAATCAACATTCATAAATTTTAGGCTTCGTGAATTGATCACTCGTTCCTCCCCCGCAGTGATGGTGGACGAGACCGTAATTGAGGAAGTCTGCAATACCAAATTTTTGGGAATCTGTACTGACAATCGCTTAACCTGGGAAGACCAAGTTGACAACGCCTAAAAGCGTGTGTCCTCTGGAATTAATGTGCTTAGGTACCTTTCCAGGTTCTGCTCAAGTCAAGTGCTTTTGACAGCTTACTACGGTCTCATTTATCCCCATCTTGCCTATGTCATAATAGTGTGGGGCGGTTGTGTAAACCAAAATTTCAGTCGGCTTTTCAAGCTTCAAAAGAAAGCCGTGCGATTGATTGCGAATTTGAACCACAGAGAGTCTTGCAAGGGAGCTTTCAAACAGCTTGGGCTGCTTACCTTGCCCTGCCTGTATATTCTTGAAACAACTTAATTTTTTCCATCGAAATGCGTGCTGACCCGAGGATGCGACATACATTCTTATGGCACGAGAGGCAGGGAGAAATACCGAACGGGGAAACTCCGAACGGTGGTTCACGAACGATTGCCTTCTCAGGCAGGTGTTCGTTTTGCAAACCATATATCGCGCTCGTTTGATAAGGCAGCAAACCCAAGTTTGTCAAAAATAAGGCTTCTTACTTTAAAAGACATCTTTTAGTTGGGGTTATTATTAATATTTGAAAATTATTAGGCTCCTACCCACCTTGAGCTATGTGGTGTCTGTCCAATTTTGCGAAGATTTGATTAGCCTAAATCCTCTTGTTTTACACATAAAAAAATACATAAACACACGAATAACACACAGTACGTTAACACCACAATATTTACACCCGACGTTTCGGGAAACAAAATTAACGCTTCCTGTTTTCTAAGGGGGTCCTTGAAAAACGATTTTACCACGCAACCGAGCCGACCGCCTGACGACTGCCGATGAATCACTGCCAGCGGAGGGAGGGGGAGGAGGGGTGGAAGTCCTCTTTTGTTTTTGAGCTGATAACAGTACTCGAGCATTATCATAGATGTTTTTTACCTCCTTTCTCACCACATTTAAATATATAATATAAGAACGGTATTTAAGTCAAAAACAACTATAACAGGTCAGCTGACAAAAGTTAAGCCCTTCAATGAAGACCAGAGTAAAAAAAAAATTATCTATAAAATCCCGTGCTCGTGTGATAACAACTATATAGGGCAGACCTCAAGACCGCTACAGGTTCGCATCTCAGAACACTTAAAGAAAGTAAAAAATAATGAGGTGTATGGTTCGAAAATATGCGAACATGTGGTTGATACTGGCCATGAAATTAAATGGGATAAAGCTGCAATATTGTTTAAAGAACCAGATATACTGTTATCAGCTCAAAAACAAAAGAGGACTTCCACCCCTCCTCCCCCTCCCTCCGCTGGCAGTGATTCATCGGCAGTCGTCAGGCGGTCGGCTCGGTTGCGTGGTAAAATCGTTTTTCAAGGACCCCCTTAGAAAACGGGAAGCGTTAATTTTGTTTCCCGAAATGTCGGGTGCAAATATTGTGGTGTTAACGTACTGTGTGTTATTCGTGTGTTTATGTATTTTTTTATGTGTAAAACAAGAGGATTTAGGCTGATCACAACTCGCAAAATTGGACAGACACCACATAGCTCAAGGTGGGTAGGAGCCTAATAATTTTCAAATAAAAATAAGGCTTAAGCGCCTTTTGGTGTCTGAAGCCTTTTACTCAGTGGGCGAGTACATGAGCCACACGTGGATTTAGGTCCGCACGCCCCCCCGTTCAGTTTTACTAGGACGGAACCAATTTTTGTTTTCTATAGTGCTTGTAAAAAAGTATTTTTGCACAGTTTGTTTTTATGTATTTAATGTAAACTGGTACCTTTTTTTGACGCATTCCATGCAAATGTATATATTTGATTTTACGGAATAAAGATTATTATTATTATTATTATTCTAGCCAAAAGTCCTCACCCCTACCCCCCTTGCCTCCCCCCCTACAGCCACCCCCCAAATATTTTCCAAGTCTATTGATTGCAGAGCTGCTAAACTGCTTATATCTTAGAAACCGTTTGAGATATCTCTTATATTTTCACAAACAACATTTAAGGGATATTTCAAATGATTTCTGAGATATAGTAATTTTAACAAAATACTGCATTTTTTAAACTTAAAGAACAACAAGGGGCTGTAGGGAGGGAAGCAAGAGGGTTAGGGATGGGGACTTTTGGCTAGAAGCTTGTCTATACGGTAGTAATCGATGGTTAAAATTAAGCTTTTTCCTAATTTTTTCCCCTATCGCCTCTTTTTAGGAACAGATTGACTGGACTATACGCATTAAACCGGTACGGATACTGTAGTTCGGCATGCCGCGGTGTTATGTGTTTCGTATTATGTGAAGGTGTTTTAAGTGTATGTATGAATGTACTTTGTCCAGTACTGTATGTGCGGTTTTAATTACCTCGACAACCACTGAATAATGGGCTAAACTACGCTGCTGAAGATGGACTGTCATTAGTCTGAAACGCGTGCAGCGTAAGAAACGTATTTGACACCTCAAGGCCTATTTACAAAAGGTAAATATCTTTGATTAATATTTTAAGGTGTCAATGCTGTTTTTGAATAAAATATTGATAGTTTCAAATATATGGCAAAACAATAATTAATAAAAAATATTTAATAATGTAATATTGTTTATGAAAAATGCGTGATCCGCCATATAATAAACGTTTAAAAAGTTATTAAAAAAAGGAAATATGTATATTACTCATGAAAAAATAAAAGCCAAAAGTAAAAATAAAGGGACAACGTTCTCCTCACGTCTAATCATTACGCATTTTCAAGTTTCCTGACAAAGAGCAGCATATGTATTTCGTTAAAATGAAAGAAATTTGATGATCGATTGAGCCTGAACGGCGGTGTCGATCTTATTGATTTGAACGTCATTCGACGCGGATTGTCATGTTCTTTAAAAGTGTGAATTGTCTTTGAAAGTGGCAGTGCACTGCCACCGGTCGACCTGTCAAGTCCCGTTAGTTAAATAAATACTAGGCCTAGCTGTGTCGTAATACGTGTAAATTATGTTTTTTTCAGTGTCTCTATGTGTCAATGTTTATATTTGTACTTTTTCGATGACATATACTGATGAATCATTTTAACCTGAATTAATTTAGATATGAATATGGACTAATAAAGGACATCCTGCAAAGAGGACGAGAGAAAGAACTGTGACGGAAAATTCGGTATGTACCATATTATTATTTAATTTAGTTCTGGTTGGCTTCAAAAATGAATTAAATTCACTATTAAAACTTAACGTGTCTCCATGAATTTTTATATTTATTTGAGGTAAATTTGGTGAAATATTAAGTTGTCTATTCGGCTTGTTTTTAAAACTGAATAACTGTATGCCGTTCATGATTGTAAACACTTTCCTGAGGCGACAGGTTCTATCTCATTTTAAAATATAAGTGCACATATATTTACTGAAAATAGTAAAAAAAAACTTTACCCAGGCTACTTTTGCCACTCGCAAGCGTCTCCCACTAACTGAGACAAAGCGCAAAAAAACGAGATTATCAAGATTGTTCGTGCATTTTTAGCCTTACCTATAACGTTTTATTATGGCTTGGAGTTTCCCAAACCAAATTAATGAGAAATTCAGTCAAATTAACCAAAACAGTTTTTTTTTTGGGGTTTATGCCATGTTTCCGCGTTTTGCCCCACTCCACGGTGCGTCGCGTCGTGTGAAAGCGCCCATAAGGTTACAAACAACTACTAAACGCGCGAGTCCTTGACGCACTGAAGCAACCACGTGAAAATCGCATCGCGTAAAAGGAGCGTCATGGATACTTTCACACGACGCGGCAGCGTGCCGCACGGAAATCCACTTGCTAAACTGAGACGGAAATCGGTCGCACGAGTCCTTGTCGCATACCAGAAGCGGCCGCATCAAAACTGCTTATTGTGAAAGGGGCCTTACATCAACTATACAGAGATGAAAACTGCTGTTTTAGTAACTCTAAGCTTGTAATTCTACGGTGTATAGTAAGGCCACTCACCCCCTGACAAGCCATGACTGTGAAGAATCTGTCTGGAACTATTGTATATTTTGTAGTTGTCAAGTTTTCAAGCCTTGGGTGGAAGTATTCAAGGCAGCTGAAGTAACTACGGTGGTGGTGGTGGCCTGCGGTGGAGGTGGGTCTGAAATATACGAAGTGACCACAAGAAGATTTAGTTTTAAATTGTATACAAATAGTTCCTTAAGTCTATTCATGCGTGGGTATTGGTCGTATTGAGACAAATGATAAACATTGATTAACTTAAAGGTAAATGTCTTGTGTTGCTAAAAAAGTGCTAAAACCATAATATTTTAGTATACATAGTTATATTTGTCTTGAGAATCAATTGAAAGCCTTTATTCTTTGGTCTAATTATTTTTTAGGAGTAGTTGGAAAATATCTTGTTAAAGGAGTTTTGCTCTACAGGCTTTTAATGTTTTGCTTGGTTATATTGCTAAATTCGTCAGATTTGTTTGTTTGATCAAATAAACGAGGTAACATCTAAGCGATGTAAATGTCATTTAAAATTAATTATTCTAATTTTAGTTTGAACTACTTATTACAACGTCCCACTTACCATAAATAGAAAATTTTTGTTACTTGAAGGATCCCATGTCTTGATTGTAGTGAGGTTGGTTGTTTACAAACACTTAAACTGTTACAATTATCACATGATTTCTATCGAATGACAGATTCTACAAATGACTATCTTGGAAAAGACATGAATATATGTATGAGTATATGCATGTATATAAATGTATATTCCCACTTACATAGGGACTAGGGAGTTGATTACAAGTTCCTGCGCGCACAGGCAGACAGTGATTGTCTGGAGGACAGGAGAGAATCAATCACCTTTCTTCTACGAAGCATTATTCCACTTAAAATGTAACTTGCTAAAAAATATTTATAAATAGGATAAACAAACGGGAGAGCATAATTGCTTTGCCTTGGAACAAAAAATACGCCAAAAGATTATGCAACGGTTCAAATCCCATTAACTGTATAACAAAGTTGTTAAAACGACATAGGAGTTAATCGCTGTGGTTAAATTACCTAATTCAGGGACTAGATCCAACATGAACCGTTCCTTAAACAGCTATACCGTCACTCTACAGTCCATCATGATAAAAAATCAACGGGATTAATATATTTTATTGGTCAGTAGAATAAATAATGATAGCCTATATTCCCAATCCCCCTCAGCTGTATGAAGGGCGCAGTCTCTCTCTCACCGTAAGTGCTGCGTCTTGGAGAAAGTAAGATAAGCTGTTCCCAGGCCTAAAAAATTTGCAGACTTTGCAGAGACTGAGTGCTGCGCTGCGCGAAAAGCCTCACTCTTATTCTGAGGTAGCTTTACAGTTTCAGTAATGCCGAGAATGGACGTTGATAACAGCACCGTCTAAAGACGGTGCCGCCATGTTGGAATTAGAGGTGTACTAAATCAGTATTTTCATGTATCCGTTACAACCGATACAGAGACTCGCGAATATCGGTTGCAAATTCCGGTTATATTGTAGCCGATACTGAACTTGACATTCAGACAGGACTTCCAGTATCTAGTAGGCATTTTAGTTTAGGTTAGAAGGACGTAGATAAACAAACTATTGCCCACTTACAGGTCAGAACTTTAGTCTTCAAATCTAGACCCTTTATTGGCATCCTTGCATTTGCAGACCACTCTTGACGAAATATCTCAGTGGCTTAAGAACTGGAAGATAAAGGTAAATGAAACTAAATCACTTCATGTAACTTTTACCATGAATACTGCGACGTGCCCTCCAGTCACGTTAAACAATGACGCTCTTCCTCAATCACGTGAAGTTAAATACATTAGTATGCACCTGGATAGACGCACGTGGCGCACGTGGCGCTCCCACATTTGGAACAAGAGATTGAATTTAAACCTAAGAACCAACAAATTGGCCTGGCTTATTGGCCAACATTCAAAATTATCAGTCAAAAACAAACTGCTCCTGTACAAGGTTACAAGGCCTCTGTGGACCTACGGAATCCAGCTCTGGGGGACGGCGTCAAATTCGAATATTGAGATAATTCAACGCTATCAGTCTAAAACATTAAGAAGAATCCTCAATGCCCCATGGTACGTTACAAACAAAGTCATCCATGCTGATTGCAAAATTCCATTTGTTCGAGAAGAAATTTCAAAATTTAGTCAAAATTACCAGTGTAAAATTGAAGAACACCCACACTTTTTGGCATTCAATCTCCTGGACAATAGTCAGTGTACCTACAGGTTGAAAAGACACAATATCCTTCACCTTGGACATAGTTTTGTTTAATTTTTACTTTTTTATTTTCTCATAGCTCATTTTTTCTAATATGCTAGTTAGCACAATCATTTAGTCAAATCTCAAACTTGTTTTTTCTTCCCCCGGGAAACCTCAAATCACACTTTGGTTGGTGATTGAATATTTTTTAAAGCTTTTGAATATATTTAAAAATTTTCCCCCTGCAGTAATTTTTTTTTGAAACTGAATCCCAAATGGAATCACCACAAGTGACAGAGATTCAGGTGTTAGGCGACTCATTCGCAAAGCGATTTGTGACATTTTAAATCGCCCCGAGCAATTAAATCAGTCCTTCGGTCTTCGTTGCAGTTTTGGAGTGGGCATTTCAGGCGCAAAGGTTTGCGCAATCAAGAACCACATCAAGAATCAGCGCATAGTTTTCAACCTTGTCAGCCCTCTTTTGTTATTTATAGGCTCCAACGATTTTTTGGGCAGACACCGGAGTCAAGATTTAAGAATGAATTTTTGTCCTTGATTCGTCTATTACGTCGAATGAATCCTGGCATTAGGCTAATTTTGTTTCCTCTTCCAAATTATCCTAGAGCGGGGTATACATCTTTAGATATATTAAATAGGGTGAATTCCTTTTTCAAACATTACAGGGAAAGCATTTGAGGGTAATTCAGTTAACTTCAGACTTCTCCCGCCAGATTTTTTCACAAGAACTATGCCTACTCCCGTAGGCGGGACGGCATACATTTCAACGATTTTGCCCATAGAGCTTTGGTTCCTTAGTAAATCAAGCAATAAGTTCCTTTTCTTAGAGAACATGCATTCAGGCCTTACCAGTTACAATTTTTTTACAGTTTTTTTTCAATTTACTTTAATCAAACCCTAGATTAAACAAATCACTTTAAACAAACTTTAAAGTGAAAACTTAAACAAATCACATCTTGCCTCCTCTGGCTTTGGAACTTCGGTGCCCTTACCTCTCATGAATTTTGATACAAATTGCGCTGAGAATTTTTGAAACAAATTCTTGTTGTTATTTGTTTATTATTGTTGTTCTAGTGTTGTTGTTAGAGTTCTAACATTGTTATTTATTTTTAATTATTTATAATTGTTATTTATTTAAGGATTTTTGTTTTCTCTCAACAGTATTTTTGGGTTATAAGGGGTTTTCATTGGGACCGTTGGCAATGCCGTCCAAGATATACCACCCTCGTGATTTGCCTTTGGGCACTTCATGGGTTTATTTATTAAATGCCCCGGACGCAGTAACTCAATGCCAGATTTTTGGGCTACAACCTGAAGCAACGCTTTCCCGCAACCGGATAATTTTGTCGGAATTTCTCAATCAGCTTGAGTTAAATGGGGGCACTCAACCTCTCCCCGAAAACAACCGACCTCACATAGATTTTGAAAATCGACCCGATGGCCCCGCCCCGGAGGGTGTTCAACTCGTTGACTTTACCGATGCCCCGACCGTTCCCACAACTTCCGCCACGATCACACCCGGCCTGCCATTCACCTCAGCTCCCTCCATGCAGGCTCCTGTTTCTCTTCCAGTAACGACCTCCCCTTTTGTGACTGCAACCACTCCAGCCCACAGTTGCATTAGTCACGTGTCACCTCCTCAGCCTACCAGCATTTCCCCATCCTGGCAAGACGTGGTACATGCAACAGCAATTGCGGTTGGCCAACAGATAGCCTCAGCAATGGCTCAGTCCAGGGTTACCCCTGCCCCTTCTTCAAGCACCCCACAAGTTTTTTTCTGAATTATTGAAAGCTCTACCTGTAGTATCCGGCGATGACTCAGATAAACTTCTTTCCTTTTTGGTTCAGGTTCAAAAAATCGAGCAATTGAAGCTCACACCTTCTGAAAATCTTATTATCAACGTTCTCCCACACACTTCCGGCCAGCTTAGGACCTTTTGGTCTCAAGCTATCACTGATCGCACCTCACTCTTTGAATTGATCACAAAGCTGCTAAATGTTTTCGCCCCCCATCAATTTCGCCATTCAATGATTTCCAACCTCATCTACCGCCCCCAGGGTCCTCAGGAAACCTTGCCTGAGTTCGCTGAAAAGCTTAGTGACTATGCCACTCTCCTGTTACCCAGCTTGGGTGATAGGGAACTTCTTGACATAGCTCTGAATGGTCTGAACAGGCAAACCCGTGCCCACTTGGCCGGTTTGCCAGCTCCCACCTCCCTTCAGGACCTCTTGTCTCTGGCACCGCGTATTGAGGTTGTGCGCGACCTTGAGCGTAACGCCACGTCAGCTTACAATACTAGGACCTTCCACCAGGAAATAGCCTATCCTCATCAGACCCCAAGCAATCAGTTTCAGTCACCATCTCAAAGGCCCAACTACAATAACAATCGTCAATACAGAGCAAATAATCCGCAGAACTTCAGAAATGTTTCTGGTCAAAACCAAACAGGTTCAATTCTTCCTTCAACCCTAAAGTACCTGATTTTCCTTTTGCACATTTTGGGCTTCCTGACACCAAACAGCAGCGTTATCCACCCTCAGGTCCCCAACAGGGTAACAATCACAATTCTGGTTCCAATGGGCAGGGAAACTCCAGAGGAGGGAGGCATTAGGCGGTACCCCCCCTCCAAACAATCAATCCGCCATGTACGCTTCTTTCTTTATGTCTTACCTTCCCACTCAGTAGCATTATCCACCCCCAGGTTACCCACATGTCGACAACCCCGATTCTGTTTTCATGACCAGGAAAACCCCTGATGAGGGAGGTGTTGGACGGAACCCCCCCTCCAAGCCATCAACCAGCCATTTGTGCTTATTCCAAAATTCCTTCAACCACTCCCAAGAGAGCCCCAAGCATTCCCAAGCTCGAACTTTGTACTTTGTCCCTTTGACTTTTGGGAATGTATTAAACATGTTAGCACTTGTAGGCACAGGATCATCTTGTTGTATAATGTCCTTTCCAACCTTTCAGGAGATCAGAAGAAATAGTCATGCTATTTCTGCAACTCAGTCAACATCCTTTTCTGCGCTTTCAGCCTCTGGCGATAAGGTTTCCTTCAAATTTCAGGCCCCAGTTCATTTCAAGATCGGTCACCTCTCTTGGACCTTTACGTTTCAAATTGCTGAGCGGTTGCCCGTGCCCATCATCTTGGGTTCCGACTTTTTGACTAAGACCAAGGCTATCATCAACATGGCATCCCACACCTTAACATTTCCATATGGCACTCCAAAAGTTTTCACCTTGCTCTCACAGACTTCTCAGGATGATGCCAAACCCATAGCCATGGGAGAAAATCTTACTCCAGAACAAAAGGATCAAGTCACCCAATTGATCGCTAAATTTCCCGAAACCATCACAAAGAATCTAGGTCGCACTAACATTCTTGAATATCATATCAGAGTAAATTCTTCCAAAGTCAACCGTAACAAGCCTTATCAGTATGCACCACCCAAACTAGCACTTATGAGACAGCACATAGATGATCTTCTGAAAAAAGCGTCAACAGACCATCGAGTTCTCCTTTTGCATCAGCTGCCTTCCTGGTTCCCAAGAAGGGTGGCAAAACTCGAATGGTGGTGGATTATCGCAATTTGAACCAGATTTTGGAATTTGACGCCACACCAATGCCAACAATAGAGTCAGCTTTCCAACATCTGGGTCAAGCCAGATGGTTCACACTTCTTGATCTCAATTCTGCATACAACCAAATCCCTCTTTCAGAACAGTCCAAGCCTAACACATCTTTTGTTGTTCCATGGGCTCAATATGAGTTCAACTATCTTCCATTTGGCTTGGCATCAGGAAGTATGGTCTTGACCTCTCTCATAGACAAGATTTTCGGGGACATCAAGTTCAAATACGTTTACAATTTCTTTGATGACCTTTGTGTATACAGCAACGGATCCTTTGATGATCATCTTGTTAAGGTTCGTTCTGTGATCGAGTGACTGCGAGATGCTGGTCTCACAGTCAATCCTGAAAAGATTACATCAGCTTCCAATCACATTCAGTTCCTTGGCCATATTTTCGCAAACCACTCAATATCTATTCATCCTAATCGCACTCAACCGATAGATAATTTCCCCGTTCCCAAGAATGTCAAGCAGCTTTCTAGGTTCCTGGGCATGACCGCCTTCTATGCTAGATTCATAAAGGATTATGCCATCATTTCTCAACCACTCAATCAACTGAAGCGCAAGGGTGTGGATTTCATTTTCGGTCCAGAACAACATAAGGCCTTTGAAGCTCTCAAGGCTGCTCTTGTATCTTCCCCCATCTTACGGATGCCCGATTTCTCAAAAGAGTTTATAGTTCACACAGACGCATCGGGAACTGGAATTGGAAGTACCCTTTTTCAGGAGCATGATGGTCAACTCTTTCCTGTTTGTTATTCTTCTCGCGCACTCAAAAAACATGAATTGAACTATTCCACCTTACAACTCGAGTGTCTTGCTTTTGTTTTTGCTCTCCAGAAGTATCAGCAGTACCTCGAGCATAGGGAGTTTCAGTTGCACACAGATTGCTCCGCTTTAACATGGCTCTTGAACCACCCCCGTCAGGTTGGGAAAATAGCAAGATGGATATCCTTCATTAATTCTTTCAAGTTCCAAATCCATCATATTCGTGGGAAGGACAATTTGGTAGCTGACTGTCTCTCCCGGCTTTTTGAAAACACCGACCCTACTGAAACCCCTCAGGAAGCCTCTTCACCAGTAATGTCACTTTTTGGCATTCCTGAAATGTTCAAAGACATAGCCACACATCAACACGAAGATTCCGAACTTTCCAAACTCATCCGCAATCCCCGAAGGCCACCAAACTACACTGTGGTTAACGGTGTATTTATGCACCGTCTTCCCAATTAGAACAAACCAAGGGTGGTAGTTCCTGCCAAACTCTTTGATATGCTGTTCCGCTATTATCATGAATCCCCCAGTGCGGCTCATCTTGGTATCCGCAAAACTCTTGCCCGCATAGAACCTTTCTTTTGGGCAAAGGACCTCAGGCAAATTATCACCGATCGGGTAAGATCTTGTGTTCAGTGCCAACGTTGCAAACAAGCCCCCAACACCAATGTTGGCCATTTGGCTTCCGAGGTAGTTTGCAAACCTTGGGAGAAAATCTTTGTGGACCATATCGGCCCTTTGCCTAGATCTACAAAAGGCAACAAATACATTCTCACCATTGTAGATGCGTTTTCCAAATTTGTAATCATGCTACCCGCCAAAAACACTCAAGCGTCAACTTCAGCATCCCTTCTTACAAAACATGTTTTTTCAATTTTCGGCCCACCAAAGTATCTAGTTTCCGATAATGTTTCAAATTTTCGCTCCAAAGTATTCCAAGAGCTATACTTGGGACTTGGAATACAGCACATTTTTACCAGTCCTTACTACCCCAATCCCTCTCATGCCGAGAGGGTCAACAAGCAGATTAAAATAGCAATCAGGATCTTTCACAACCAGTATCAACAGTTTTGGGATCAGGATCTTCAATGGTTCCAAATGGCCTTCAACTCTGCTGTGCATGAATCCACTCAGAATTCCCCATCACGTCTTTTTCTTGGCAGAACCCTATACCATCCCTTGGAACTCCAATGGAACCTTGACAAACTTGTCGATTCCCAAGGAACCGCTCCCTCTACCCAAGACGATTGGTCAAGAACAATTGAAAGCCTGTGTAAAGCCAGAGCCAGCCGAGAGAGGAAATACAATCAAAACCGATCACCCAACACTTTCAACCCTGGCGACTGGGTAATGTTCAGATTGAACCCCATCAGTAAGGCTGTCGACCACATAAACCAGAAATTATTGCCTATGTGGTCGAAACCTTGTGTAATTGAAACCTTCACCTCCCCAGTCACTGTTCGCTTAGTCGACCCTGTCAATAATAAATTTATCCGGAAAGCTCATGTTTCACAGCTCAAAAGATTTTTCCAGCCAACAACATAAATTAAATTTCATTCACTACCTAAGGTTACACCCTGAAAAAGATCGTTGCCCATTGCACATATGCACCTAGTGATATTAGGTTAAGCTTTTTTCTACTCTTCTTCTTCTCTTCCCTGGTATGAGCGGGGGGAGGTGAGTCTAAGGTTTCATCTTCCTCTCGATGGGTGAACCTACACTATTCTTCTCCGCTCATATTCAGGTAAACCCTCCCTTCTTCGTCACCTCGTTGCACGGGAGATACGTATGCGTTTGGGTTTTTCCTTTAAAAAGATTTTTTCTATATAATGTAACCTTACTGTTTGACCTTAATTTTATTTTAATTTTTTTTACCTTTATGGTCAACCAGTGAGGGCCCATGCGCAAGGTATCCTGGAACGGCAAGTTGCTAGCTACAATTTGTCGAGCACCGAGTGACACTTAGTAAATTCTCTCATTTTCTTTCCTATTCTCCTCATTTCTAGTCTTCTTTTATAGTCGACCATGCAAATTAATCTAGTCATAAGTGTGTAGTTAGTGTAGGGCACATCAGGAAGAATGCCTAGGTAGATGACAGTATCAATCATAAGGACAAGCCATTATCTTTTAGTTTTACATAAAAGGTTAAGTAATATGGAAAGGATGGTCCCACTATAGTTATAAGCTGAAAAGGGGTATTCAAAGAAAAATAATTTGAATATTTAATCTCCAAGTGCGTTTCTGACTTAGGGCAAGCGCTTCTCGTGCGTTAAATTTAAATGTTTTTTTTCAAATGCGCCAAATCCTTAAATTTTCCTTCATTTTATGTTTCCATGTACACCACTACCTTTATATTTGTTTAGTTACTAAGATTCTTTTAGGGAATTACTGCAAAAATTGGTTTCCTCCACCTCAGATGTAGGTTGGGTTCCATGGCACCTGGTGTGGTGTCTTCGAGTCCACATCGGGGTCAGTCTCGCCGGACTGATCACCCAAAAATGTCATATTGTCAGCGATCGGTCTACCCTGCACTAATTTTGGGGTAAATCTTACATAATATAGTCAGGACCAACACTTCGGTTTCACAAGCATTTTTTCTTAAAGTCAGTCCCTGTTTACAAACTAGTCATTACCAAATAACTGCACAGTAAAAAAAAGGGCCAGCCTGCAATCAATTTAAAAAAGGGCAACTCAGCACATTGAATCAAAGGCCACAAGCAGTCATATCCTGAAATAGCTTCAACTACAACCACCTTCAACAATAGACATCTTCAGCCAACTCCGAACTTCAGCAGCGGTCATATCCTGAAATAGCTTCAACTACAACCACCTTCAACAATAGACATCTTCAGCCAACTCCGAACTTCAGCAGCAGTCATATCCTGAAATAGCTTCAACTACAACCACCTTCAACGATAGTCGTCTTCAGTCAACTACGAACTTCAGCAAGACATCTCCAGCAATAACTTCAATCTTCAGCAACAATCACCACGTGAAATGACCAGCTTTAACAACAGCCATCTTCCGTAACAATCAGCTTCAACAAGACTCACCGATAATCACCATCGCCAGCTTGCATCTTGCAACAGCCTACAAGAGTATGTTTATGATTGCAACAATTCTGAGAAAAACAACACGAGACTTCGGTTTATACCAATCTCAGATAAAAACAAAATATAAGGCCTAAAAATAAATAAAAAAATAATAAAATAAATAAAAAATAATAAAAATTGTGCGTGCAGTTATCCCCCTTTCATTCAAATTGAGTCCTTTTAGTAGGGAAGAAACCAAGTGTAGAGTCCTTGAGGCCTCAAGCATCAAATTTTCCTGCTGGGGGGGGGGGAGGAGCCCGATCGCTGACCAAACGCTCGCAACCTTCAACTGAAGGAGAATCAAAAGTCTCAGGCGGAGGTGCCAGCGCGTTGGGAGCCCTCAGGATCCACCTATTCTGAGTAGAGATGAGCCGGAACCCCAAAGACACCAATCGGTTCTTACAACTTCAACACCGTCGCGATTCGCTTTTTCAAGAGCCCGCAATCCGAAATATTCTGGTGTCAATTGTGGGTAGGCGCTGCAACCTTGCAGACCAAATTTTGGTTGTTTTAGGGAATCAACTCCAACTAACCCTCTGTAACCAACGATGACCTTACCACCCCCCCAAGTCCCAGCGCAATCTTTTTGGCCGAAGGGGGCGTGGTTGTGCCGTGTGCGTCACTTTTTTATATATAGCGCCAAACCAGGTACTGGCCATAATACCTGAGCAGAGGCCAGCCCACCTGAACCTTCTAGAAAGACAGAGGGAAATTTTGGATTTGAAAAGCTGGTCTCTCCCCATTCCAAGACTAATCCGACTGCAGGGCACTTGGCTGTTTAACTGGATAAGTATTAACGCTAAGTTTAAGTATTAGGACTTTTTCCCTAAATTGATATCAATCGATTATTATGTTTTAGTTAGCTTGGTTTTGGGGTGCCGGGGGGAAAAATTCTAGTTGGGGTTTTTTCTAGATGTGAATTTTCCGTGGGTTTTGCCTCTCCTGAGGCGACACCTTAAAATATTACCTATGTAGCTTCAACAGAAATATTGCTTCTCATACTGTCTGCCAACAATTAATTAATTACTTAGTTCGATAGTTCATTAAACCCTTATTTAGAATCATAGTAATCAGCGATTACACAGTTATGCTTAAATTCAGACAGTTATTCTCAATCACATGCAAGGTAGGCCCTTCTGGCGTTTAATGTAGTTGTACATGGAATTAATTACTTAATTATCGTTCATCAAAGCTGGCTTAGGTGACCATATGACAATGGGTACGATCGGCCTCAGGGTAAACCTTCCACCTAGATAAATTATCTTATTCACCTTCACAGTTATAGAAATTTGCTCTGATCAATCCTTTCCTGACAATACAGGATTACCTTATTGTACCTCAGATCCACCCTGGTCTATATTGTTCCAGCCTGATCCATATTTGGCTATTTCCAACAACCTTTCACACCATTCTTCCGACAATCAACAACAGTCACAAACCTTTTAGGATGTACAGAAATGAAGATAAATCCTCATAGTTTTGTTTGGTTTTAGAAAAATTCATATTGCAAGCCTTATATGAGTGTGTGAAAAACTGCAGTTTTTTATTTGGTCAGAAAGGTTGAGAAGTGTTTGAGTTCATAGTTTACCAAAATCATGACTATATTTCAAGTTTAACATAACTTTGATTCAGTTTTATTCTGATTCTTGAAAATGCCACGTACACGTACTAATTCTCGACGCAACAACCTGGGCCGTAGAGAACGCAGTGCTATGAGTGTAGGACACTTTCGGGCAAGTCAAAATGACAAGCAAAACGAGCCTCGAAATAAAGACGAATGTGCTTTATTTAATCTAAACCATCAACGAGGAGATCTTGCATTCAATCCCCATTGAGCTGCGTTCAATTATAACGCGACGATCGATTACAGTTTATTGCCAATAGTTGCTATTGGCTCAATGAACATTGTGTGTCAACAGTTGCAATGATTATAGGTTTAAAAATGAAGCCCCTGTAATGTGCTGCACCAGTGGCCAACTACAATTGACACGATTTGTATATCAGGTTGAACCAGGCAAAACTCCGAACCGTGGAATACGTACATCTTGGGGATTCTACCAATACTGATTGAAATGCATTTAAAGAGGGCAGAGTGACTATTCTCCCAGCAACATACGTCGAAAGTCCGCGATATATGAGCATGAGTGCGCTCATGATGCTAAGTTTGATGTACGTCATGATGGTACACCAGATTTGTTTATTACATTCACGTGCAATTCAAATTCGGTAAGAACCGGACACATGGGAAGACCTAAAAAAAACAAACACACATATCGTTATGTGGGATGTATTCATTAGAATGGCAAAAACGCGGGTTGCAACAAGCGTTTGGTTAGTTGAGAGGATAAAACCGAATGAAATTAATTATGTGATATCAGCTTATTTAATGAAGAATATCCATTCATCTAAAAGTCGGTTCAGTAATTATTGTGTTGCGAAGCATTAACTCACTACGGTTTTGAAATGACACTCAGCTGACGTTGAAAAAGTTAATTAACAACGTAATTGAGGCAACGATTTCGCAAAAAAAAACTACAAAGGTGAAGACGTTTTTATTCCACGCATCCAAATAATTCATAACGATACGCCCTTTGATTTTAAGCGGCAACAATTTCCAACAGCTTACATTTGCAATGTCCAAATGAAATGGACAGTCATTGAATGTTTGTGGAAACAACCTTGAAAATCCATGATTTTCACATGGCCAATTATATGTCGACTGTTCCCGTGTCGGAACACTGAAAAATTAATTTTTGAGCCAGAAAACAAAACTAACAATGTTGCATATTAAAAAAGCTTTAGGATAAAAGCTATGTTGTTGGTGTGACTATTTTTATATTTATTCAAACTAAAACAACTTATTCATGAAGAAGACAGGACAACGTCTGTCGGGTCATCTAGTGATAATTAAAACTGCGGCCTATAATTAATTCAAAATATCAACGGCTGATATAAATTGGTCAAGGAAACAATCAAGTCAACTCAGCTGACTGTTATTTTGTGTTTTAACGCCAGTGGCATTTTTTAATCTTTTAATCGGGAATGGCCCAAACCTGGGTCTTTGTGTAAGAAAAAAAGAAAGGTGTGGGTAGCGTCTGCTGATGTGACGTAGTTGGGCTCAAGCAACTAGCGCTTACGGTGACTACAATACAAACCAGTTAACTCAACTCAATCAAAATACTTTGTGTACGGTGTTAGTTTTGTAGTCAAACCGCTAGCTCCGCTAGTTTCTTGAACCCAACTACGTCATAGCTGACTGTGCACACACCTTTTTTTGTCTTTACACCATGGGTCTTGTTACTACCAAACAGTGTCCTTTCGTTAAATATCATCATTAGTTCATAGCCTAATGACAAACGGCAAATGGAACCAGTTTTAATCCTGGTCAGGATTTGAACCAGCAACCTTCAGGCTACGAGGTGAGCAGTGAACAGTTTGTCAACTCGGCTCTCCAGACAATTTGAGTTGTGAGGATTTTTTTTTCTAGTCGAGGGCCAGTCTTCGAATTTTTCATGGACATGCACTGCAGCTTAATTAGCTATGCACCCTCGAGGTTACGGCACTATCACATAGCAAATTGCCATTGGTGAATGGCGAGTTTTGAACGCGGGGTTTTGAACTCCGAAGTCCGCGTTCTACTTCCACGCCAGGACGCTCCCGAGTTGTAAGGATGAGCTGATTCCCAATTGTTGAGAACAGTCAACTCACGCACTATTCGACTTGTTTATCTGTTTTCTTTGGGGGAATTGACTGTTGAGTATTAACTTGCCTTCTAATACTTCTACTCTACAAACCTAAACCGATCTTAAAATAATTCGAGTACCTATTTGGTGAGAGTTGATTGTATAATCGCGGTTCGTTTTCACCAAAATGTTCTTTTTAATAAAAAAGAATATGAATTATTATAGGTTAGTAAAGAAAATCCCCAGATGTTTAACATAACAGTAGGGATGGGGTTATCTGCACCACTTTTCAGCTAGCCGGCATTTTTTCCTTTGATTTAAATCTTGGACTGGGCCTCTATAATTATAGTATCAGGGCGAAATGCAACATCCAAAGCTCAGGTCAACAAGCAAGCAACCAAGCCAGCTGTTATAGTTCAAGTTCATGTAAAATTGCCAATATTTTTTATAAATTTATTTAAATTATTACCAAGCAAAATGTTGTTTTAATTTTTTGTAGCTGCTTTTAAACTATTTAATAATATTACATTTACACCTATTCTTTTTATTTACTTTTAAAGTAACTGAATTTTTAATATAGTATGTACGTTCTGAAAAATCGTGATCAATGAACTCTTAACTATTCAAAATAAACACAGATCGAATATTCATCACCTGAAAATTTAATCATATGTTCAGAATTGTATTTTAAAACTCACTTAAATCAGGGTAACTATACTTCTTGGAGGGAAAATTAAAAATAATATTGGACAACGTACTGTGTTTAGCTCATCCGATATCTACGCAACGGATTGACGTAGAATAATAATTCAATACTAGGGGCCCCATGTGCAAATTGCGAATTTTTATATTAGTACCTGGTGGACTGAGCCTTGCTCGGTGCTATTTCATGTTTACCAGTTCATCCAGTTACTATAAAATATTTCAATGTCATAAAATTGATAAATAGAAACCTTTTTTATTGCTCCATGGACTCTTCATCCCATTTTCTGTTTTTTCCCTTGATAGCTGTGGATTCCAAACAGCTGTTATGATTACTTCATTTGGTTACACTTTCCTTGTTTATTTTCGTTGCTATCACGGCAACCCATAAGGCCAATGTTAAATTTTTACAACTTTAAAATTCGATTTAATACGTTATTAGATTTTGTCTGGCCAAGAAATCTGCGTAAAAGACGTTTTTTAGTCATAAATTACTTATTTCCAGACTTTGAAGGAAATCCTCGGAGCCGTTTTTGAGACAAATGTGCAAGCAAGCATACAAGCAAGCAAGCAAGAAAGCACGATAACATTACTCATATACGATTATAGGATTTCTGTTTTGTGGAAACTCGCCAAGAGTTAAAAAAAATTGTATGGCTTTAAACTCACCTTTATTAACCAAATTAACCTTTTCAATTGAAATTTAAAGGCCTGACCTAAGTAAACAAAGGCCTGACTGAATAAAACACACAAAAGTTTTATTTATCGCCCTTGCACTGTTTTTGATTTTGGTTGTCTTCTCGCACAACAGTCCCCATAACGGAAATTTTTCTAGGAAGCCCATGTGCAAATTGCTCATTTTAATATTTTCTCTGGTATTCAATTAGTCGTTTTCTCTCAGGAGTTCTATGTTCTTGCCGAAGGTTACGCATATATTTTCCTTAAACACATCGGTCGTTTTTCTCTATGCCCTCTTCTACTTTATGTTTCAGGGCAATATATTTATAATCCAACGATCATAGATCTTCACCATAAAAAATTATTTACCTCCCTCAATTTGGCTAAAATTGTCAATGAAAGTGGCCCAAATTCATTTTTCTAACCTGCATTGGATTTTGTTTACATTAGCATTCAATCTTTTTTGTTTACAATTTGACTGGTTAGAAATTCGTCTCAAGGTAATCAGCTGTTAAATTTCGATCACATTTTAAAACCGTTATAACGCAAGTTGGTCAGCACTGGAGCGTTGGTCAGCGTTGGAGCGTTTAAATTAAAGCCTTGGGGGTCGAAGCCAAAAAAGAAATGTCTATTTTAACTATCTGTCGCAGGTGCGCTACATTATAAACTTTAAAATGACACATAAGTTGTAAAAATTGGTTCAGTAGGACGCCTGGAAAAGGGATCTAACAGAAAAAAACCTTATTGTATTAAGTATATAGATGCTAAATTGTTTGTTTTATTAAGCTGAATAAAATTTTGACAATTAAATTTACATAACGTTTTTTAAAAGGTGTTAAATCTTGAAAATAAATTGTATTTCGTGAAAAAAAACCTTCTTAGAGTAAACCAATCTTGCTGGTTTTCAAAATCGAAGTCATGAATTTACATATTTGTTCAAAATTTCATCAAGATCAGGCATTTTTCACAAAAGTTATCGCGCCTACGGACTGATATATATATATATATATATATATATATATATATATATATATATATATATATATAAAGTTACGGTGGTCCCGCGCTTCAGTCCCACCATGCCGCCTACGGTAATAGCTACTTTCCTATAGGGGGAAGTTCGCTAAAAACTTCGAATAAAAATGTACCCGTGTGAATAACTCAAAGGAAATATTTTAATCATGAATTTAGTCAGGTATTGAGTCGGGTAGTTGGTCAAGGCTTATAGTCAGTGTTTTCATTTAATTTCAAAACCCAGGTAAGCCTTAAACACAAATTAGGCTTGAAAAATATATCAAATCAAGAATAATTGTGAGTTTAAGTAATAGGTTTTCTTTCTTTTTTGGGTATTATTTATTTGTTTATCTGCTCTTAGTTCAGTAACTCTTTTAAGTTTAATTCCCTCAAAATTGTAATTTGTATTTGAGTAATGATAATATTTTCTTAACATTATGTAGAAACATGATGACTATTATATCATTAACTTTTTTAAAAAAAAACTCTACTCAAAAAAAGCTCGAAACTCGCAGGTATTTTTCAAAACTCGACTCGACTTCAAAAATCACTACCTGCACACCCTACTATTAATAAAAAATAACTGGGGGCTGGGACTTTTGGGACACACAGTATATGTGTCTGTGAGCACGATAGCGCTCGCCAAAATGGTCCGATTGGCATTAAATTTGGTACAGACGTGTAAAGTCGTTATTACTCGGACGAGTTCGAAAACCAGCCCGATCGGACCAACGGGGGGGCGGAAGGCGGTAAGGGGAAATAAACCCCAATAAATGGGTTTTGGGGGTTTTCACATTGAAAAATAAAATAATCCAATTTTGGTTAGCACCATTGAATTCAGCTCGAAAAAAGTAGGGTCTTGTTAGAAATAAAGCAATTCGAAAATCGACGGATTGTTTTAATTTAATTTATGTTTCAGTTTGTTATTTGCCTGTCATACAATTAATTGTACCTCGTACAAGTCGACTTATTTCTTCGTCTGATTGTTCCATTACAAATCATGATTTAAAACACATGAAAGCGCAGACTTGCTTCGCTTGAAAATTTTTAACTTACATCTCGTGGCTTAAAGGCGCTCATTTTACCACAGTTGCATAAACTACTGTAAAATAAACGGGATCAGGAAACTAACACATACTTTCTCCCTTAAAGTCATTTAAAACCAGAAAACTTATATAGTGAAATAAAACAAATTACCAATTAATTATCACACAAATACGTACCAAATGTTATCCAAATCGGTTTGTAAATAAGGGAGATATAAGTTTTTAAATATTTTCCATAAGAATAACATTGGACAACGTACTTAGTTTACCGCCGAAATAAAATATCAATTATCTACGCAACCAGTTGACGTAAACTAATGATTCAAAATACTGGATTATTTAGTTTTTCAAGTAAATTTTTATGGTTGCAAGTATATTTTCTTTAGAAGTTACAGATTTTGTGAAATTTGAAAAATATTATCTTTTTAACACTTAAACCCCCATAAATTCTGAACCCGAATTTTTACAGACATGCTGGTGGTGTCGTTTTGTTTTCCATCTTAAGTACTAAAAACCATTAGATTTTTAACAGAATCGTTAGAGCCGTTTTTGAAAATTTTTTATTTTTGTAATTTTTATTGGTTTTTATGGGGTAAACACCCTTAAAAATCAAAAATTCTAAAAAAATAAAAATACGCCTGGAGATACTACGGCTTTATACCTATATGCCAAATTTCATGAAAATCGGACCACTGGTGTTGTCTCTAGCTTTCTTTACACACACACACACACACACGCACGCACGCACGCACGCACGCACTCACGCACGCACACACACACACACACACACACACACACACACACACACACACACACACACACACACACACACACACACACACACTCACAGACAGACAGACACCACGCCGAAAACTTTTTTTGGATTCAGGGAGCACTAAAACGAATATATCCACTAACAGCTCAAATTCGAAAATTTTTAAGAAAACAATACTTTCTCCATATACTAAGCAAAGGGGGGAGAAAGAAAAATAAACAAAGTAATTTTTACTTTACAATTATTTATTTTAAATTTACATGCAAATTGGCTCTGAATAAATTCGAGACAATAAGTTTTAAAATGTTTGTTACAATCTAATCCGGTTTGATCTGGTCAGGCATTCCACCCGCCTTGCAGAATGTCATTCCACCAGCATTCCACAATTCTCCTGCGAACAGTTGTAATGGACTGTATATAATATTTGATCGTACCTAATTACGAATAATGCTTAAAAAACAAGTATTTCGATACAAATATACTTTATGTAATTACTTTTATAGTGATAGGACCATAAATAGTACTTATGGGATTCCATGATAATGAGTCTAATATATCCTACGATATTATATACCACACCCTTTTATTAATATTTTGAGTGATTTCTACGAACACACCACTAACAGTTTTCGTAAAAGTAATATTTAAAAATTTCGCCTAGGATTGAATAATTTACATTTTCCAATGCAAAAATAGATCAAGGATGAGAAGATTTAGTATAATCAATCAATAATAAAATAATCAATTATAACATTATAGGAATAATCAGACTATTCCTAAAAACATAACAATATATAGTGTGTTCCCGATCTCACCTATTATAGCTATGAAAACCTGGAGAGGTCCTTACGGAATTCTAATTGTATGATATGTTCCAACCATATGTTTGTTTGTATTGAAATCAATACTTGACATTTCTGTAAAACAGATGTTTTATATTTATGTTTTTGTTAGTTGAGTTTTGAAGTTGTAAAACTACAATAAAGTTATTTTCTCTCCTTAACTGCATTATTAGAGTTCCGGCCAAATCATTAGGCGGGTGAGTGAGTGCGCTGCTGGCGTTCAAAATATGTTTTTGGCCAATCATTTACCCATCTGAAGTTATAGACGGTTATGCTCTTTGTTTATGTTCTCCAAATTAGCTGAGCACAGTTCGCGCATTATATCTCCGGCTATGACTACTTCGCTACTAACCGTATCATATGATATTTTAAACATATGATTTTGGTAAACACTGCGTTTGATGAACAGCGGGACTGTAGAACAATATTTTCAGAAAAGTACCCCCTCACCCCCCCCGCGCCTTGCAAGCAGCTGATTTGGTCATAGCCGGAGATATAGTGCGCGAACTGTAAGTTCTCAAAACATAGCCAAGTAAATGTGCTTCTATCTGTTGGAAATATGTTCAACTACTTAACTGTGTAGAGGAGCGGAGGTGTCTTTAACATCAAGTCATTTATACAGCTGGAGTTTCCATTTTTCGCCACCCGCCTAATGATTTGGCCGGAACTCTAAATAAACGGTATCAGGAAACTGACACATACTTTCTTCCTTCAAGTCATTTAAAACCAGAAAACATATTGAGTGAAATAAAACAAATTAACAATTAATTATCACACAAACATATACCAAATGTTATCAAAATCGGTTAGTAAATAACGGATATATCGGTTTTTAAATATTTGCCATAGGAATAACATTGGACAACGTACTGCGTTTACCGCCGAACTAAAATATCAATTATCTCCGCAACCAGTAGACGGAAACTAATGATTCAAAGTACTAGATTATTTAGTTTTTCAAGTCAAATTTGATGGTTGCAAGTATAATTTCTTTAGAGGTCACAGACTTTGTAAAATTTGAAAAATTTGAATTTTTTAACACTTAAACCCCCATAACTTCTGAACCTGAATTTTACAGACATGCGGGTGGTGTAATTTTGTTTATCATCTTAAGCACTGAAAACCATGAAATTTTTATCAAAATCGTTAGAGCCGTTTCTGAGAAATATGGATTTTTGTAATTTTTATGCGTTTTATGGGGTAAATACCCTTAAAATCTAAAATTCAACAAAATGAAAAATACGCCTGGAGATACCACGGCTTTGTACCTACATGCCAAATTTCATGAAAATCGGACCACTGGTGTCGTCTCTAGCTTTGTTTACATCCACACACACACACACACACACACACATAAATCCACACACACACACACACACACACACACACACACACACACACACACACAGACAGACAGACAAACACCACGCCAAAAACCACTTTTTTGGATTCAGGGAGCACTAAAACGAATATATCCACTAACAACTCAAATTCGACAATTTTGACGAAAACAATATTTTCTCCATATACTATGTATAGGGGGGAGAAAGTAAAATGGTGTCAGGTTGTTGAGCGAATCTCAACAAAATGTACAGCAAAAGAGGGAGGAGAAAGAAACAGGGTCAAATTCTATTATCTGCCCACAACTGAACTTTTTCCTTTTGGCTGTATACGTTTTATGGCTAAGTCTTTTGGTTACTGTTTAGTTTGCCAAGCATATAGGAATCATCTCTGAGTAATTCGGTCGTTATTGTTCTTGTTCTTACCGTACGTGTCAAACATACAGGTAACGGTAACATCGATGACGTATCGCCGCGCCGGCCACTGGTTGGGTTGGGTTGGATTAGGTTAGGTTACTTTATTTATACTATAAAATACAGTATCAAATATTAGATTAGATTTGATCCTAACCTAACCTAATCCAACCTAACCCAGCCTCTGTGTTGCCGCTACATCAGGGAACGGTGACATGAGGTAAGATAACGGCTCGGTAACTCTCGGCCGTGTATGAATAACATTTGTTTCTATAATTCATCTTTTATATCTCCAATTACCTCTACACATCCTATATGTTTGTTATTTTACTGCCAAATGTTATATTACTTTATTATATTTGAAATATACAGTTGTGGGCAGATAACGGAATTTGACCAGAAACAGTTTAGCGGAACAGGAAAACAGTTAGCAGGACTGTGGAAACCCAATCTCAGGAACCTCTCTCTACCTATCAGGAACCCGGAACCCACGTCATCATCAAGCAGCTACCTTGTTTTGCCACCAGAAGCATTTAATTTCAAGGATATGACAGGATAGCAAAAATGCAATCAAAAGTTTGAGAGGTTCACGTGTGCATCTGGACTATTTAACGAAAGCTCTGATCAGCAAATAAGTATGCTAATATATAGTTTAGTAGACGAAGGAGAAGAGTTACTCCATAGTTTTGGACTATCAGAAGAAGATAAATGTAATTACACTGTTGTAAAAGAAAGTTTTGAAAAGTACTTAAGTCTTAACACTAACATAGTTTATGAACGAGCCAAATTTTTAAAACGGCGTCAACAAGTAGGAGAACCTGTAAATGGTTTTATTAACGACTTACATATATTGGAAGAAACTTGTGAATTGAGAAATCCCAAGTCTAGTTTAATAAGAGACCTAATTGTAATCGGTGTCTCAGACGCAAAACTTTCGGAACAGTTGCAATTAGACAGTAAATTAACTCTAAACAGTGCTATTATGAAAGCTCACACAGCCGAGGCGATTAAAATGCAACAACTTGAAATAAGGGACCAGTCTGATCATGTTGATGTGAAATTTATCCCTAATTTAGCTGAGCTTTCTGAACCCTTAAGAGTTTTAACAAAGAGTGGAACAAGTTGGTTTTGGGGCAAAGGGAGCAAAGGGCATTTGACAAATCAAAATAATGATTGCAAACGCCCCTGTTCTTGCATTCTATAAGCGGTCTGCCAGAACCAGAGTCACTACCGATGCCTCTTTTCGAGGCTTAGGCGCGTTGATGGAACAGTTTCAGGATGACTCATGGAAACTGATTGTGTATGCCTCCAAAGTTTTAACAGAGACTGAGACCCACTACGCTATGATAGAGAAGGAAACACTTGGAGATGTATAGGCATGTGAAAAGTTTTCCCATTTTCTACTCAGAACTTTGCACAGATCACAAGCCGTTACTGTCTATTTTAGGAAAGAAGCCCATTTCAGATCTGCCGTCAGGACTTCAAAGATTCCGCCTTAGACTATAATCGTTCAACTACAAGATTACCTTCTTGCCTGGGAAATACAATGTTGTTGAAATACAAGTTTTCAAAATACTGCGGATACTGTAAAGATAGAAAGTGAAATAAAAAAATGTTTCATAGACTCAATTCTGGGAACTGAACCTTTCTTAGACAACAAGTTAGAAGCAATCAGAGAAGCTCAAGAGACAGATACAGAGAGTAGATATTTGAAAAACTGCATTGAAAGTGGCAAGTGTGATAAACAGTCAATCTTTTGAAAAGGTGAATTTGAGCTAGTTGTTGAAGGAGGTCTGATCCTAAAAGGTTGAAGAATATTCATTCCAAAACCATTACGACCTGAATTGCTTCCACACATTTATGAGGGCCACTTAGGTAACCATAAATTTGTTTGTATTGAAAACAATTCTTGACATTCCTTTTCCCGTGACACTCCTTTTAATCCTTGACAAGGATTTAAAGTTCCTTGCATTCATCTTTGTTGGGCCTTAACAACAAACTATAAGAAGATGGTCAAACCTTTGATCTACTGAAGAACTAATTTATAAATGCATTTATAAAATAGCCATATTCCGTAAAGACTATCTATTCAATGCACATAACACCTGAAAAAGTAAATTTTCAAATTGACCCGCATGTTTGTTCCACATCTTGAATACGTGTTCGGCAAATTTTTACTCAAGCAAATATCATAACTTTCTATGAAATGCCCTCATTAAATAGGCATATAGTTGGTATTGGTACATTTCAAAATCGAGTAAAATAGGCAGGTTAACAGTTAACACTTTAATATCCATCGCATTCCAAGTACATTAAAAAAATACAGGTTTCAAATTTACATTGCATTTCAAAACTTGAATCCTTTTGTTAAATATTCATCTAATATTGATATTTTAGAACACTTAAACGTTGAAACATGCATCAATCCGTTGAAACATGTATCAATGTGTATTCACTGTCAACACTTTTTTAGAAAGTCCCATCTCTAGAGCATTTCCTGATTTACTTATGTTCCTTTTTAAGTTTCCTTTTGAGAAAATAAATACAGTAAATTAAGATGATTACAGACTCTTGGTCTTAGTTTCAATAGGTCAAATTCTCTTCCTTATTTTCTGTTGTCTTGAAAAAACTTCAGTATTTTAGGAAAACAAAATCATAATGACATTTGCTTGCCCTGCATTCTGTGACATATCTCTGGAACTATTTCAAATCTTGATCATCTGTTTTGTTACCAACGAATGTGAATTTAAAAAAGTTCACAGGTTCTACCTCAGATAGTAGCACTTTCGCTGAAATTTCAAAAGCCTCCTGTGTGAAGGCTTTTCAAGGAATATTTTCTAAATCCGCAAAAGGAACACTTAGAGAGAAATAGCTTTAATTTGATATCAAATATGTGTAGAAAAATTCATTAATTTCTGTACAAAATCCCAGAAATTCTTTTAATAATAAAATAATAATAGATAAACTTTTTCAAAGTTTTACAAGTCAATGGTTTTACCTTGCGAGGGATACCAGAGGGACGAGTGATCTCAGGAACTTCAACTAATATTTATGAAATCGGGGAGTCGGGAGATATAATCTTGATGCTAAAGTGAGAGATCGTAGTCGTTTGGCACGGGACAAAAAGGTTTGTTACACTATAAATTAGTCGCTGATTGCGACAATCGGGTAACAAGCCAAAATGCGCTAGGAAATCAGATTCGAGTATGGGTGTACTTACATCAGCGACAGTAATATTCCAAGTAAAAGCTCGTCTAAATCCGAGGTTTAAAGTTAATGACTTCATCCCGTAAGTGTGGATGGTTGTGTTGTTGGCAGATCGAAGCTTAGAGTCCACACGCTGTTGTCGACTAACAAGAATTGATTTAGGTAAACAGCACATAACAGAACCTTTATCAATCAGAAATTTCTTATTTGTCGTGCGATCTAGGATAACTAGTTGGCGCCCGCCTAAGTGACAGTCAGTTGACGCTATTACTGACTGCCTTTGGAGTTTGTTGAATTTTCAAAAGTACATGGCTAGAGGCACTTTTTAGCATTATTGCCAAATTGCTCGTGATACCAGCACAATGTAGTCTGCCGAGTATCATTTGAACTGCTAGATCGACCATACCACCTTTTATTTCAACTGTTTGATGAACCACGATTGCGACTTCTTGATCGGCCATTGCTGAGTGAGTTAATTTGATCCCGCATCGTTTTTAATTCAAGTTGCATGACTGAAAACCGTTCCAAAACTTCATCAAATTGAGAACGATTGGGAACCGCAGATTGTGAAGATGACGAAGCGACTGCATTTAAGAATCTTATGTTACGTAAAGGACAGAGTGGACTAAGTGGTTGAACCTCCAATATTTTGTGGGCGGTAAGCGCCAATACGTCTGTTTGGACACCTGGTTGTCCGGCCTGAGTTTGTAAAATCCCCTGTACATGTGATGGGAGTCGTTGCATCCAAATAGTTTTTAACAACCCATCATCTATAGTAGAAGTGCCTACAAGGGATCGAAGGTAACACAAAAACTGCGAGGGAGTTCTATCACCAAGCTCCCCCTCCAATAGCAGTTGGCGAATACGCCTTTCTTCAGAAACGATTAGACCACGGACAAGCTCAGATTTGACGTTTGAGTATGGATTCAGAGGAGGAGGATTTGTTATGAGATCCTCGACCTCACAAGCGTAACGCTCGTCCAAATGCGAGATAACATAAAAGTACTTGGTTGTTTCATTCGTTATACGCCCCAAGGCGTATTGTGCTTCGACTTGAGCAAACCACAGTGCCGGCTTTTCCCTCCAAAAAGGTGGAAGTTTGACACTCACCTTGTGGATACCGAGTTCACCAGATTGTCTCACCTGGATCGGGTCATCTGCGAAGGGCGGCAGAGGTTGATGTTGGAGCGGAAGCTGGTCAGCTGCTTCGCGTTGGCGCAAGTGTTCCTCTGGTTCATCGCCACGGTCCAGGCCTTGTCTTTGGAGACGCAAGTCCTGAGTTTCCTCCTCCAGTCGAGCCAGGCGATCGAAAAGTTCTTGAACCATGTTTGATGAGAAGCAGGCGCAAAGGTGTGGAGTTACGGCCTACGTGATGGACAAGAGGTAATTCAGAAAATAAATAATTTTGAAAAAAGAAATTAAGTTAATCTAATGTTTTAATCGGGGTCACTAATTTTTATTGCCGCTACTGACCCCAAATCCTCTAATTAATTAAGTAAAATGAAATTAATAGCAGTTAACAATAAACTTTTATTCAGAATAAGGAAAGGTAAAGGAATCTAAATCATAATATCTTATATATTAAAAAACTTTTGTAAAATTAATGTCAGCGACCCTGGCCGTTCTGCTGGACCGATTTCCATGCGGGTTGTACCAAAACGAAGGTTATCGGCCCTATATGTGCAGGTTTTATTTGTATTTTGAAAATATTTATGTTAACTGGGTCAAAAATGGAAAATAAACATTTCTTATGGAGATTTAACATGGGGGAAAAAAGGGGAAAAATCAATTTTTCCAATCCTTTGGACAGTTCGTCTGAGACTTCCACTGGACCCATTTTCATGTAATTTATACCAAATAAAAGCTCAACTTTTCTATATTTGCAGGTTTTATTTACTTTTACATTATCTTGCTTTTTTAAATTAAAAAAATCCACATTTCCAAACCTTTGCAAATTGCAATGATATAATTTGACAGACATTCATTCAGCTGATTGTGAAGACACGAGGTACTTTGTCTAACGACAGAAAAAGAGCAAACGCTCAAGTAGCATTTGGTTTATCATGGCCAGTATATAAAAATTTATGCATTATCATGTATTATACATTAAATGGAAAGAAAAAACAATTTTTTATTTATTCAAATTATAAGTGTAAATAAAAAATAAGATTTGATTGATATATTGTTTAGTATTATAACTACTTAATTATGTGAAACAGCTGATTTCAATAACGATGATGATCTAAATGTTTATTACAATGTCAAATTGTAAAAGGTTGGTTTTAATGGTTGCATTTATATTAAGTGTTATTTTTAGACGTACGATGAATGCTACATTTGAAAACATTTATGTTAATCGGGTCCAAAGGAAAATAAACTTTTCTTATGGAGATTTAACATAGGGAAAAATCAAACTTTTGACAGTGAGCGAGCTTGCCCATATTGGAACGAATTCGCACACGGCTGGTACCAAATAAAAGGTATATCTATATTTGCCCATTTTGCTTCGATTTCAGCTGTTACTCCACTAAATTGTCTAAAAAACCAAAATTAAAATCACTTTAGACAATAACATGAGGTAAAATTTTAAGCTTATTTTGAGTACGATCTGGAGTTCTATCGGACCGATTTACATGCTGGTTGTGTCAAATGAAATGTAATTACTCTATATAAGCCCATTTGCCTGAAAAGTTAAATATTCCTTCATTTTATATTTTAGAAATGGAATATAAAATATTTTCCATCCATTAGTATTGTTTTAGCGAATTTCCCCTATAGGGAAGAAGCTGTTACCGTAGTACTCATGGTAAGACCTAAGCCCGAGACCATGATAACTTTTCGTTTTGGGGGCCCCAGAAGTAAAAAACACTCTTCGTTCATTTTCATAAATATATATATATCTATATATATATCTATATATATATCTATATATATATCTATATATATATATATCTATATATCTATGTGTCTTTAAGCACGATAACTCGCGTAAAAATGGCCCAATCTTAATGAAATTTGGCATGGATGTGTAAAGTAGTAATTATTCGGACGAGTTCGTGAACCAGCCCGATCGGACCACCGGAAGGGGGGGTAAAGGGGGTTAAACCCCCCCAAAAATGGGTTTTTTGGGTTTTTTACATAGAAAAATAAAATTTTACGAATTTTCGTTGGCACCATTGAATTCAGCTCAAAAAAACAAACAATTTAATATATTGAATCACTGCTCTATGTCTATTAGTTACCGAGATATTGAAAGTGGTAAACACAGTACGTTGTCCCAATGTTAACCTTATGGGAAATAAGTAAAATTATATATCTCGCTTATTTCTCAACATATCTTGATAAAACTTGGTAAATGGCTTCTTCTAGTTCAGACCTACAAAATATTGAATTAAAACTACCCAGTTTTAACATACCTGTAGCAGCAAACCTGCATACTCATTCCCCATGTTATTCTTATGAAGCTTACCGAAACATGTCAAATCTCGCTATGTTGGATTGAAATATGTTGTTTTGCATTTGAAATTCGCTGAGTATGCAGGTCTGCTGCAACGGGGGTATTTACTGATCAACTGAGTATAACTGCACAGATCAGCCGATTACACAGCTTTGTTCTAAAGCACGTTTTACTGTCATAACATGGTTTGTTCATGTTGTGATTTACTTTATTTAAGAAGATTAGTGGTTATTGATTGTATATAATTGTGTTTCAAAGAACATGACAAGTAACATATTTTAAATTTCAAGGTGTTATACCATTGTTTGTAGGTACCGAAAGTTAAGCCTCAAATTTTCCAAGCTAACTTTTTCATTTCATGTCTGACAGTAAGCTTATTATGAGGAAACTCCTTATTTTTATGCTGATTTTTGGTATGTGTTTCAAATTTTTAATTTTCCTGTCATTTTTACTTTCTCCCCCTTTACCACAATATATGGAGAAAGTATTTTTTGTCAACATTTTTGAATTTGAGTTGTTAGTGGAAATATTTTCTTTTAGTGTTCCCCGAATCCAAAAATTTGGTTTTCAGAGAAAGTATTGTTTTCGTCAAAATATTTTAATTTGAGTTGTTAGTGGATATATTTGATTTGGTGCTCGCTAAATTAAAAAAGTGGTTTTCAGATTGGTGTCTGTCTATACGTGTGTGTATGTGCATGTGTGTATGAGCGAAAGGATGTATGTAAACAAAGCTATAGATGACACCAATTGGCCGAATTTAATGAAATTTGGCATGTAGGTATGAAACCATAATATTTCCAGGTTTTTTAATTTTTGAATTTTTGATTTTTAAGGGTATTTACCACATGAAAACCCATTAAGAAACTACAAAACTCCATATTTTTCAAAAAGTACTTAAACGATTTTGATAAAACATTCATGGTTTTTAGTGCTTAAGATGCCAAATAAAATTACACTACCCGCATGTATGTAAAAATTAAGGTTCAGAAGTTATGAGGATTTAAGTAATAACAAATTAAAATGTTTCTGTGCAATATCCAAAAACACCATAAAATACATGGTACCGTCCGAAAAAAATTATGTTTTCAGCCAAATTGGATGGTTACAGGGAATTACAAATATTGAAATACTTACCTAAAAGGAGTAAAAAATAACAGGTTTCCCTAAAAGAGATTTAACATCATACATAAAATTAAAAGTTAGCTATTGGAAAACTTAGGCTGGAAAACCGGTATACTGAAGAATAGTCATATGCCGAGATTGACCGACGGTGATAAAAGAGTTTTGATGGCCGTGAAATCACCGAATCCCTAAGAAATAATCAAGAAATCTACCGAAGACTACACAATTAATTGAGAGATTTTCCTGCCTCAATTAAAAACAATTGTGTTTTCCCATTTTTTTTGCATTTTTCCATGTTTGAGAGAAGCTTGAGCCCCCCTGGGTTCACTCCTACTAACTTCCTTGGTTTATGTTGTAATTTATTTGATTTAAGTAGTTCAGTGGTCATTACAAATGTAGAATTCTGTTTCTAATTACAGAACAAATGACATCAAATTGGTTTAATTTTTTAGATATTGTATTATGCCCGTGTCTTTATAGTGAAAAATAACCAGTTTTTTGCGGCGCTTTGCGTTGCACGGGGTTTTTTTAGTTTACAAATTAAAAAATTAATATTAATAACATAATACCCCCGTTGCAGCAGACCTGCATACTCAACGAATTTCAAATGCAAAAAAATACTTCCATCCAATGTAGTGAGATATGACATGTTTTTGTAATCCTCACAACAATAACATGGGGAATGAGTTTGCAGGTTTGCTGCTACAGGCATGTTAAAACTGGGTGGTTTTATTTCAATGTTTAGTAGATATTATGTAGAGGAAGCCATTTACCAAGTTTTATCAAAATATGTTTAGAAATAATGAAGATATGGAATATTTTTATTGCCCATAAGGATAACATGGGAAATGAGTATGCAGGTTTGCTGCCACAAAAATATAAATTTAGGTGATTTTAGACTAAAATACTTTAAATCTCATCTAGATTAAGCCACAAACCAAGTTTTATTAAGATATGATAAAAAATAAGCGAGATATAGAATTTTACTTATTTCCCATAAGGTTAACATTGGGACAACGTACTGTGTTTACCACTTTCAATATCTCTGTAGCCAATGGACATAGTGCAATGATTGATTCAAATCACTAAATTTTTGTTTTTTCGAGCTGAACTCAATGGTGCCAACCAAAATTTTATTATTTTTATTTTTCTTACTTATTTCCCATAAGGTTAACATTGGGACAACGTACTGTGTTTACCACTTTCAATATCTCTGTAGCCAATGGACATAGTGCAATGATTGATTCAAATCACTAAATTTTTTGTTTTTTCGAGCTGAACTCAATGGTGCCAACCAAAATTTTATTATTTTTATTTTTCTATGTGAAAACCCCAAAAAACCATTTTTGGGGGCGTTTATCCCCCCTCTCCCCCCTAATGATGGTCCGATCGGGCTGGTTTTCGATTTCATCGGGACAATTACTACTTTCCGCCCCTGTGCAAAATTTCATTCCGCTCGGACCATTTTTGCGAGCGCTATCGTGCTTACAAACACATATATAAATAAATATATATATATATATATGTATGTATCTATCTATATATATATATATATAGATATATATTTATATATAGATATATATAAATATATACACATTTGAACGAATGGTGTTTTTTGTTTCTGGGGGCCCCAAAATGAAAAGTTATCATGGTCATAGGCTTAGGTCTTACCATGAGACCTAAGGACGGTAATAGCTTCTTCCCTATAGTGGAAATTCGCTAAAAATAGATGTTCATAATAAATGACATTTGAAAGAAATTAAAACATAGAGGCATCGATGTAAATAAGTACACTGGATTGGTAACTCAGGCCCCGCAACGCGAGCCACCGGCAGTAGTTGCGTTTAAGAATTTGCAGGGGCGATGGGGGAACGCATCTTTTGCCGGCCAACTTGTACTGACTGTGTAGTTAAATATTAATTGTAATTACTTAGAGTTCCGGCCAAATCATTAGGCGGGTGAATGAATGCGCTGCTGGCGCTCAAAATATGTTTTTGGCCAATCATTTACCCATCTGAAGTTATAGACAGTTATGATCTTTGTTAACATTCCCCAAATCAGCTAAGTTCTCCAAATATATCCAAGTAAATGTGATTCTATCTGTTGGAAATATGTTCAACTACTTAACTGTGTAGAGGAGCGGAGGTGTCTTTAACATCAAGTCATTTATACAGCTGGAGTTTCCATTTTTCACCACCCTTCTAATGATTTGGCCGGAGCTTTAATAATTATAGTAATACATCTATTATTATAGCAAGCTTTACCCGTAAAACTGCTCCCAAATCTGTGACATTTCAATACGGTTAACAATACAGTTTCGAGCTGTTTCCCCCAACAGCTCAACCCCAATTCGGCCCGGCTGCAACCCCATCACACAGCTGTGCTGGCTCAGAAATCACTACACGAGCCTTATGGGGAGCGCGCTACCCCCAGTTGTATTTATTTACATCGATGCATAGAGGTCCCACAAATGCATCGGTGTCATATACTTTTACTCGTGGGTTTTTTGCTCATAAAATAATGGGCTTTTGTGCTTTAAAATATAACACTGATTTTGCCTTCCTAATTAAATTCATAAAAACCATCATACTTCCCCATCCTTTCTCATTACCTCGTAGTTCCTAAAGAAAAACATCAGCATCACTTATATACCTGTACATGAAATGCATGCAAAGAAAAATATATTATAAAAGTTAAACTACCTAAAAAAGCCCATTGTATGCCATTTTTTTATCATTCATTTTCTTTGAGAGTTGAATTAATTAACATATATATTTCCTTATCACTTAATAATGTGTCAGGATATACATAATTGTAATAAAATATCATGAAATTGTACCAACAGAATATTATTTAATGTGGTTAAACACTACCTTGATCTAAAAATTGGTGAATTGGGGATGTTTGAACCATGTTTATTATTTTGCACTATTACCTCGGACATTTAGAATCGTATACTTCAAACCCCTATTACCATTCAGCAAGGCAGCTAGGGGCTAGTATTTCCTGACATATTAGCAAAATATGAAATCCAACAGTACTTCTATTAGTCCAGGCAACGAAAGGTTATAGAGGGAATTGCATGGATCACAATTTTTGACTTTTTAACTTTGTTTGGAATAGTTAGGAGTAAAACATATCAAAAGTCCCCGCCCTTAGCCGTTGAGCCGGCTGGGCTGGAAGGGCCTAAAGGTAAAATATTTTGGTTTTTCCTAAATATCTTGAAAACTATCAACTTTTAGTATTCACTATTAAATTTGAAAATCAAAAGAAATTAAATTTCCTGTAAGAGAAATATATAATATTTCTACTTTGGTCTAACCGTTTACAAGGTAAGCATTAATTTTATTAATATTTTTTTTTAATATCCCTTCCATAAGAGATACATGTAAATTTGTGGGTGACTTAGATGCCCAATTGGGCAACGCTTTTTTCTCCTAAAGGAAAATGAACAGCATTCAAGAAATATTGACAAAATTTCCAGTAATTTGTAACAAATTGTAATAATTCCTTGAAAAATAACGTATTTTGTTAGCTCGCTAACGCCTTAATTTTAGACCAATTTTTATGATTGAGGTGTCAAATTACTAGAAATGTTGTCAATATTTCCTGAATGCTGTTCATTTTCCTTTAGGTGAAAAAAGCGTTGCCCAATTGGGCATTTAATTTACCCACAAATTTACATGTATTTCTTATGGAAGGGATATTTTTTAATATTAACAAAATTAGTGCTTACCTTGTAACGGTTGGATCAAAGTAGACATATTATATATTTTTCTTACAGGAAATTTAATGTTCTTTAATTTTCAAATTTAATAGGGAATACTAAAAGTTGATAGTTTTCAAGATATTTAAGAAAAACAAAAAAATTGTACCTTTAGGCCCTTCCAGCCCATCCGGCTCAAGGGCTAAGGGCGGGGACTTTTGATATGTTTTACTCCTAACTAGTCCAAACAAAGTTAAAAAGTCAAAAATTGTGATCCATGCAATTCCCTCTATACCAGCATTCATTGCCTGGACTATATATATAGTGAGGCCGATAACATTACATGCCGTGTGGCGTTCCATTAAGACTACTGAATTGTTAATATTATACTAAATAACTGTATGTATAAAAAATTATACTAACCTACTAAAAAACTCAACCCATATAGAGGATTGGACATTAGTTCATACTAATAAAAATTGATTTAGTTGAATCACAATCATCCAAAAGAAGTGGAACACAACTAGGGCCCTATTTTAGAAACATGTGAGATGTGACTAGTGAGTCTTGTTGAGTCAGTCACCTGTCAGCTGATGTTAGCTTTAATTAATTCACCGCGTGGGATGTCAACGATTCCGACGTGACACCGGTCAAACTAAAAAGCTTAATGTAATCATTGATAAACATATGGAATTATCCCCATTTGACCAAACTATCTTGGTATAATTTAAGTAAATTAAGTTTGCGGACATTTTATGAATAGCACAACGGCTTTCAGACGTATTTAAATATTTAGTGTCAAAAAATAAATGTAACCTAATTGGAAAGGCTTTCCATGATCATGGTCTGTAGATAAGCCGAGATTAATAATACAAATATCAAAGGGTACCCATTGACCGTTTGCTTTGGACATGCGAATAACATGCAATTTAAATGGAAAATTGGAGTTTTTTGTCCATAACTAAAAATCTAAAAAGGATAGCATATTTATTTATTTACTTATTCATTTTTACAATGCCATGTTACAGCAGATGCCAATTACAACATAGCATTAATATCTAACACAATTTGAAGCATATAATAATTAATGTGTCCGTTATCTGTCCATTTTGTGACACTTCACATTGGAAAAAAACAAATATGGAGTAAAAATAACAACAAGCAAAGATTAACTTTAACAAAAATATGTGCTTATAACCAGATATTACGAAATGTTTTCTATAGGCGTCTAACAGAAAAATAATTAATTATTTTTATAAATCAACAACAGTAAATATAACTCTGCTTAAATGTAAATAAATATATTAGTATGTACAGATAAAAATATGACCATGCAACAAATAAATAAAAATATCAATATATATTAACAACAAATTTGACACTTAACATGCGAATTGATAATTAAGGAACTAACAGTTAATTAGAATCCATGGCATCAAGCAACTGACTAGTTTTAAAGGGCTTCTGAAAAATATCAATTAAATTCGAATATTTATTATATAATCTTATCATTACATTAATTGGTGAGAAAAATCCTGCATTGGTACGGGAGTAACGAGGAGTAAAGAGGAAGGAGCTGCGTGAGTTGTGCCGAGACACGGCAAAGTCCAGTTGCGATAAGAGATCGTTATCGTCCCAAGCGCCGGTCGCCAACTTTTGTAGATATTTGTGTAATATTTGTGTAAATATTTGTGTAAATTATAAAGTTGTAGGAATTTTGAAGGCCTTTAAAATTATATGCTTTTTGGCATATGTTGCTATTGGAATTTTTTTATTTTCAGGGCTACCAAAATTTTCAAAAATAAAATTTTTTTCCGAAAATTGGATGCTATCAAAACATTGTCATGTGACAAATCGTAGTAAATCTGATTTACCAAGGATTATATATTTCGAATCAGAACTGAAAAATATTTAATGGTTTATAAAATACAGGGGTTTCCGTAAATATCGAAAATTTTCAAAAAATGGCCGCCATTTTGAAACGGATTGAGATAATTTAGTTCTGTTTCCACCAAATGTTTCTTTTTACAAGACCTTATAATGATGTAAAATTTGCTATAGGTTCACTTAAAAAAAAATTAGAGATTCGAACTCATTACCTTCATTTCTGGAACACCCTGTAGATAAGTCGCGAGGGATATATTTTTAATGAATTCTTTAGACACAAATTAGTGGGGAATAATTTAATTTGGTGTTTCCACATTAAACCGTTCTCCCGTTATAATAAGTCGACGGGTGGTCTGACTCACCCTGTATATATGGTGAAACATGAAAATATAATAATTTTTTTTAGAAAACATTAGACGTTATATATAATGCTTTTTGCTTCCAAATAATGTCCTGCGGAACTACGATTTTAGCCAGTATAATTTTTTACCCAGCAAACCGGGTAAACATTTCACCCATTTTTTAAAACTGCTACTATCAGCTAACAGTTAAAAAAACTCGGCTGCATGAGACTTTTTAAACTCGATTGAGCCCCAAAAAGTACCACTTTTGCTTCTTGTAAGGAAAACTACTATTCTTGAGCTAGTGTATTTTGTTTTAAATGAAGTAAGCAATCTAAAACAGACCTTAAAGCACACAAACAAACTCCATTTATTACCTACCTGTTTTAGATCCGCACATTGTACTTTTTTTGGTTTGTGCTTCGGCTTGAAATTCGCCTGAAAGAAAAAAAACCTAATTCATGTTTTAAATACCACCTTATTAATTGTCTTGTAAAGATATGTACTATTTTTGTATTGGTTTTAACAACTTTAAATTTTACAATAATGAGAAGTTGGTGACTATTACTGTACGAAAACCTACAAACAATACACGTGAGAAAGCGGAGACAGGAGCAAGGATAGGAGACAGCGATTAATAGTCAATGATTCCTTGAGAAAGTACGGGGTGGTTAATTTTGGGGTGCCCCTGGGATCAGTAGCTGGAGCTACACCATTTTTATGAAAAAAATAATCTGTTTTAGGTAACTTTTAAGGGCAAAGTTTTATGTTTTTATCTGATGACACAGTTCTGTGATATGTTAGTGTTACACAAAAAGAAAATAAGACTGACATGAATCGTGACTTACAAGCAATAAGATGGTGGTTTTCTGAGAGCAAGGTGACATTAAATACAACAAAACCAACTACATATATTTTAGCTTAAGAGAAGAATCGTACTTAAATAATATATTATATTTATAAAAGAGGAAAAAATGATTATTGTGATTAGGGCTACTAATATGCTATAATGATACATAATTTATTAAACTAAAAAAGGGTACTCTGTTAATAAATTATGTACCATTATAATATATATATTAGAGGAACGTTTAAATGTAGTTGATTGTTGTAAGTACAAAAATTCCTTCTTTCTTGGTTGTATTACAGACAATATAAAAAATGTGATCAATTGTTTCATTTTCCCTATTACATTTTGTACACGATGGTGAATCCACTGCTTTGATCTGGAATAACCTTGTTGCGTTATGAGTATGGCCAAATCTTAATAAGGTTATGATGTTAATACTTTTTTCTATTAAGTTTTTATTCGTAAAACCATAGAATATTGATGTCTTCATTTTGAATTTGTCCATACCAATGTCCTTTGTTTTAATTAAGGAAATGGTGTTTGCATTTTGTTTTGATGTTCTTTTTAAAATTCATGATTATATCTGAATTCATAAAATGTTTCTGATCAATATCTACTAAAAGCTTATTTGCAGCTAATTTTGAAATTTTGACTGCTCCTTCATTGTCGATTATTTCTACATGAGTAGGAACCCAATGAACCGTAATATCTTTGCATTTTAATAATTCAAACAATTTTTCCAAAGCAAAACTTCATCGTTTTCACCGGATAGAGTCTTGCCAATAATATCATTAGCCACTTTGGAGTCCGTTAAAACCACACAGCTAATTTTGAATATTTTATTTGTCTTCATTTAAAATAGTTAGAGTTCATTGATCATGATTTTACAGAAAATATATACTATATTAAAAATACAAATAATTTTAAAATATAATGAGGAAGGCATTTATTATATTTGGGGCAGGGGGGTGTCTTAGTCTAAACTGCCTGAAAATATAGCATGAGGTATAGTATGTTTAAAATGCTGAGGAATGATAGTAGAGTATATGTTTTATTGAAATTGGTTGGAGAAGCAGGTCTAGTGCAAAAGCTGTGTTTAATTATAAAACCAAACATATGATTGAATTTAATTTGTTAAAAAGATTATATTATTTGATGTTTTTAGTGTTTTGAATTAATTGATTTTATGTTTGCTGACATTTGTATACTATACAAGATTACATTTATTAAAAATTAAAAGGCTTAGGATTATATAAAATGCAAACAACAAAAAGTGTCTATTACTAATGAAAACCAATGTGACCCCCTTGTCGATTTTCTTCAAATTTAAAGCTCATGAACTATTAAAGTTTTTAGTATATTATTTACAAAACATATTCAAACAATACTTTTCCTAACATGTTATGTTGAATGCTCACATATACAAAATAAATCCTATGGAAATTTGCTGAATACGCAGGTCTGCTGCGACGGGGGTATTAAATTTACTATATAAATACTTAGTTGGAACGAGTTTTGAGTCCGTCCTTTATTGTCGAGTTCTTTGAATATATAATAATTCATAGTTGGTACTTACGTTTGAGTGTACTATTTCACCTAACCATTCTTTATCTTCATCGGAGTCCTGAAAATGAAAGAGAACAAACAAATATTGAACTTAGGTATTACACATTGCAATCACAGTAATAGTGTTAGTTTAAAGCACTATTACAATACTACTAGTGGCTAGTGGCTGAATGTCCCTAATCGTAAAAGGGAAAAATTAATATTAAAACTATCCTGTAATGTAGTACAAAATGCTTTCCTATTAAACTGGCTCTTGGATCAACCATGTAATTATTCCACATGGTTTTTAATCAAGCATCAGCACATTAAATGTTTTAATGTAAACAAATACGTTTTTAGATCAAAGTTTTTTAATGGTCAAAAAAAATTACAAATAAATTATTTGGTAAAAGCAAATAATTCTTTTTTAATAAACAAGATATTTTACGTTATTTTTAGTTTCCAGGTGAGTTACAAGAAATGTCAATATTTTTTCTGAGTCCCTGGAATGAAGAAGACCTTCAATTTGAACCCTCTTTCAATATCTTGCGACATCCCAAACACCCTCAATTTCTACGCAAACATTTCACTTAGGTAATTTTATATACTGGGTTTCCCGGATATCTCTACCAATAACTTTGGTTATTGTTCCTGGACCATAGATAACTAAAAACATCATAAACATCGAAACATCACATCCATAATTTTTAAATCTTATTTTTACATAATTATTTTTAGTTCAAGAATGGTTTATCGTAACATAATAAAACATGGCATTAAGATTCTTGTCCTAAAGACCTAATTACAGAAAAAATTTAAATTTTTGCAATGTTTATTTTTGTAATGGCGGTAAATATTTTAAAAAAACTCAATGAAGAAAATAACTTTTAGGTTTTTTGTAAATTTTTTTCAGTATCCAAAGGCACGAAAATTTAGAATTTCGGTTCATAATTAAGAGAGAAAACTCATTTTTAAGAAAATTAGTAAGATTTTATGTAAGATATTATCATGTGAAACCACTGCTGGTGAGTCATATTAATTAGCTGTGTTAAGTTTATTTACACTGATCGGCTGACCGAAAGATCAATGCTGTTGACGTTTATCAGGCATTTACGTGTTACATGTTTAAGGAGCCGCTATTTTAAAATAAGCATCGCAAAAAATTAAAATTTTTCTATAATAAGGTCTTTTGGTCATGAATTTTCATACCTAGTTGTTACGGCAAACTGTTCTTAAATAAAAAATGTGTAAAACAAAATGGTGACTGTACGAGTAAATTTCAAGATTTCAAAATAATTAATATGTTATATTGACTTTTCTATGGTTCAGGAACAATTACCATATGTATTTATTGGTTGAGAGTTCCATGACACCCTGTATAGATATTATTTAAGACCACATGAATGAAAATACAATATACATTGTATACCAGCAGCCCGCGTCACTTCGTAACTTAAAAAAGGAACAGAATATTAAAATAGGCTTTAGTTTCATGTTAATTATTTATGGAATTTTGCAGTAAAACGCCATATTAGTAAGATTAAACGCCTTTCAATCAGAACATGAGTGTATTGTTGTAATTTTTAAATTTTTTTTGGACAAAATGTGTCACTGGAATAAAATGTCCAGTGGCCTTTCAGGCAAACTTTTAAAATTAACTTATTGCTGCATACTTGAAACTTTAACATGAAGAATAAATTAATTTCACCAATTTTAAAGTATCAATGTATACTGTATAACATTTGCACCTTTGGTAGTACATCCATTTTTTTATTTCCATATGGGGGATTAGTTTACATGGATTGGCATTGCTTATCGCATCTCCATACCACTGTTTTGTAGTTTTAAAGTAATGGATTAAAAAAAAATTATGCATCGACGCGTCAGTCTCTTGCCTTCATCATGTAAGATTTTAATAACAAACTGTAAGAAGATGTGCAAACCCCTGAGCAACATAAATATTCTCTAAATATCGTTGATAAAATGGTCACTCTCCATTTAAAACCAAATTATTCAGCACACTTAATTAAACGGCCGAGAAATCACATTTTTAAACTGACATGGTTTTTTGTTTCTTGTCAAGCAGCGTGTAATACCTAACAGACAGATTAATACCTAAGCAAATACCATAACTTATGCGAATTACCTACGTTAAAAAGATGCAAAATTATTGGTGCATTTAGAAATTTAACAAAAGTATGCAGCCTAACCGGAAACACTTTAATATCCTTCTTATTCCAAGGACAAAATCCATGTTCTAAATTTATAGTTCGTTTTTATCCTTGATTTTTTATTGAATAAATCTCCAAAATCTTCAACAAATATTTATATTTTGAAATTATCAACGTTGAAATATGCATTAATAGTTTGTTAGAAAATTCCACCTCCTGAGCACTTCCTAAGTAACATATCTATCTTTTTTTAAAGTTAAAAAAATACAGGAAATTAACATGATTACAGACTGTTGGTCGGTGATTCAAAAGGTTGAATACTTTTTTTCTGGGGAGGATACATTAATTTCCGTAGTCTTATAAAAGATTTTGTAATTTAAAAACTCAAAATCATAATGTGGATGAATATTAACTGACTTTGGCCAGACCTGCATTCTGTAGGTTAATTATGATGAAAAGTTTGGTTCAGTTTTAGTTAAAAACCTTGTTTAATTAGGAACAAATATATTACAAATATTGAGCACAATGTATACAGAACCCTCTAAAGTTCCGGCCAAATCATTAGGCGGGTGGCGAAAAATGGAAACTCCAGCTGTATAAATGACTTGATGTTAAAGACACCTCCGCTCCTCTACACAGTTAATTAGTTGAACATATTTCCAACAGAGAGAGGCACATTTACCTGGATATGTTTGAATAACTTACTTGGCTGATTTGGAGAACATAAACAAAGGGCATAACTGTCTATAACTTCAGGTGGGTAAATGATCGGCCAAAAACATATATTGAACGCTAGCAGCCGCCTAATGACCCGCCTGTATGAACACTCACCCGCCTAATGATTTGGCCGGAACTCTAAGTAGGGACACCCAATGTTAATTTGTGTAGTTCCGCCGCCGAAAAGTAGAGCATAAATTAGCGCTGATGCATGGAATAGTTCAAGCTGGCCCCGTATAGTCGGCACTTCTATTCTCTATCCAAAATGTCAAAATGAGAATGTTTGTAAACAAAAACAGGTAAACATTATGGTAAAAGACACAACAATACAAAACAATAACATGCACTGTCAAAATATTACAACGAGCCGCTTGACTTTGGAAAGTCAGCTCGATCCGTAAACTCCTACAACAATTCCAATCGGACTAAGAGGCGCCATCTCTTTTTCGGCGGCGGGAACTACATTTTTCCATAGAGGGATCTTTATACATTGCTTGACCATCTGTTACGTTATAAACAAATGTTATTCGGAAAAAGTTCACAGGTCTTACAGCAGATAGTAGCACTTTCGCTGGAATTTCAAAAGCCTCCTGTCTGAAGGCTTTTCATGGGGTATTTTCCAAACCAGCAAAAGGAACATCTACAGAGTAATAGCTTTAATTTGATACCAAATATGTGTAGAAAAATTAATTTCTAGGGGTCGATTTTCTCTGTAAAAAATCACAGAAATTCTTTTAATAATATAGAAGGTAATAACAAAATATACGTTATCATTAAAATAATGTTAATGATAATTATTCAAATTTCAGGATTAACAGTGATCCGTTTTGGTTCAAAACCGTATTTTGGATATGTTATTGTTAAATTTCATTTTAAATAGTTTAAAATGAAATATAATAATAACACAACCAAAACAAGGTTTTTAACTAAAACTGAACCAAACTTTTCATCCTCATGATTGATTGCATTAGTTTTTCATTCCTTATATTGCTTTTATTTTTTTGGCATTGCATAGATAAATCATCATTCATTGTAGTAACGTCAACTTAAAATTACAGAGCCCAATTTTTGAAGTTACACAGACACTAGTGAGTTCATATAAATTTGTTTAAACTTGAAACTGCAATTCTAGCAAGTGTTTTTTTTTTGCCAGGAAATTTTTCATCAATGCATTATTGAATTCTTACAGGCAGAACAGGCACGTAAGCAACTAGAAGATACAGGAGAAATCTTGGGTGATTTCCTCGACGCTATACGTCCAAGGCGTCAGCGTCATAACAACACCAAAAAGATGTCGAGCAGGTATGTCGTGGTCACGTGACCTGGATTACATTTTATGCATTAAATTTTTAAGTTTAAAATAACCGTCAGATGCACATTTTTACCGACTTTTAACACCATATTTAACTATTTTTAAGCCATTTTATAGAAAAAATGTCAATTTAAAAAATAAAAACAAATTTGTTTGGGATTTCCAGTCACGTGATCTGGATTAAATTTTGCTGTTAAAATTATTCGCCGCGATTAATTAATCACAATCTATATCACAAATCCAACAGAAGGGTACAATTTTACCTTCATATTTATAAATTAGTAATTGACTTTTCAATGATAAAATATCAAACACTTCATCGTGAGGTTTATGATAGTGGTTTTATCCTAACATATGACTAGAGTAGTCCCGATTCTTGGCGGGGTTAAAAATTATGCACTTTGTGGCTTTTATTGTTTGAAATGGGGTGGGCCCCAAATCATGTCCCACCTAAATCTGGTGTATTTGAGCCTCGCTACCGACTTACCTAAGAACTAAGAAGCCTATGTATATTAACCTCATATAGGTACGAAAATCACATCACTATGCTTTCAACTACCAAGTTTCAACTACCTGGATTAAATTGGTGAGGACAGAAGTCCCGAGAAAAAAAACGCCTTTTTCCCGTGCTTTTCACAGTCAAAACACACTTTTCCATGCATAATTCGACCTGGATTGAAGCGATTTAATTTTATTTTTTTAATTTTAATATCGAAAAACCATATAAAAATTTGAGTCGCGACGGAGATTCGAATGCGGGCCGCCGGCTTGTCGGTCGAGCACACTACCGATTTAGCCAAGGCGATTGGTATCAGCGTGCTGTTACTAGTCTCATTTTAGGACATCCGATTTATCCAAGAAGCCTACCTCAGGCTCTTTATTATGTGATAAGAGGTCTGACCCAATTTAGGCCACACTTTATTCCAAAACATCACTAGTCCCATTACAGGACATCACTAGTCCCATTTCTGGGTCGGCCCCAAATCGGGTCCCAACTAAATCTGGTGAATTTGAGCCCCGCTACCGACTTACCTAAGAAGCCTACATATTTTAACCTCGCGGAAGCCTGCCTATTTAAACCTCACCGGGTCCGATTTACCTAAGAAGCCTACCTATTTTCAACCTCACGGAAGCCTTCTTCTTCTTCATATAATCCGGGCTCAGATATTTATTTACTTCTAATCCTTTCTTATGCGACAAGGGATGGGACATGAATCGTGTCCCACCTATATTGGCCAGATTATTGAAAAAAAAACACACAAAAAGCCTACCATTTCTCGAAAAACACCCAAGAAGCCGGCCTATTTTAACACCAAATAAACCGGTATTATAATCTATCTTCTGTTGAAAAATATTGGATACTTTTCCTCTCTGACGCCAATCCCAATTTCATTCTTTTTTGGCTTATCTTCATTACTGTCTTTGTTTGGCAATTCTGCAGGTGCTATTCTGTGTAGTCCCATACCAAATTTCCGTTTCGCCCACATCGCTGTCCCTGTAGCTAAGGCTAATGGCCTCTCTCGTACAGGCTGGCATCGTGGGCGATAACGCGTTCGAACGCCTTGTCCTGCAACACTTTGTCCGCTTGCCATCTATCTTCTGCTCTCTTATGTTGACTATATGGCTGCTTCATCTAGAGGATTAACTCCTTCATCACCTCTAGTTAACCGTTCCTGCAGTTTAGTTCCGGGTCCTAGGAAGTTCATCCCGGGCGCGTTTAGTTCAAAGGGCAATTTATTAATGATGTTATTCAAAATTCCAGATCCCTCTATTACTTTCTCTGGCAACGCTGATAGGCATCGCGCCAAATACATAGGGCCGTCCGACAGGTCAATTATTTGTTCAAGTACGTTACAAGTACGTTTAGGTAGCACAAGCATGCAACGCGTAATGTACTTTTGACCGTTTGGTTTTTTCGTTAGATCCATCAAACAATTATAAATAAATTTAGCGATACCCAACTTTTCGTTGTGAAAGTTATTATTACCAGCCTTCTCTTCCGCCTGTAAGAAGTAGAGCCTTTCTACGAGGTCCGTATATTTTTTTATATACTTGTATGTATTCGATTGGTTTATTCGTATCTTCTAACAAGCCGGATCCTAAAGCTCTCACAAATTTGAGTGAATTTTGATTTTTCAAGCCGGTTCCCATAGCGTTTCCGCGTGCACTACCCGATCGGAGCTCTTCCCATATATGGGTTTGATTACTTTTTCCATTTAAAACCTTGACTCGCCTTTGGTCGACCGGACGCGGGGTCATTATTTTGGTATATCGCACCAGAATCCATAAAAATCTTCTCATAAGCTTCCCTATCACTCGCCGAATACTGCTCACTACCGATGTCACCTGACTGTATTAAAAGTCTCCATAAGCCCCGGAGTGCCGGTATATCTCTCTTTTGTCTTGCCAATAATTATATCATTGTTCGTTATGATAACACCGGAATTGCCTACTTTTAATTTCTGCTCACCTATGTTAAAGTTAAAACCAAATGTCCCATCGTTGGCCTTGGATAAATATTGCCTAGCCAACGGACCCACTTCACTACCGCTCCTTTCCATTATGGCTTGAATCGATTTGTCAACGCGCATATCATCATCACTTTCGGGAAGCGGTGTGTTGCACGATTGTCTCTGCTTCAAAAATGTCTTGTTTTTGTGGTACGTTAGGTTCTGGTACCACAGTATCTTTATCAAAAACGTCTTGCTCCGGTATTTTCGCATCACTGGACGGTGTTATTATACTTTTATCGATCATTTTACGAGAGGGTGTACTCATTGCACGCGGTCTAAATGACATATGCTTGTTCTGTTTACTACGCAGTTCATTAATCTCTTCGTTTTTCTTTCTCAGTTCCTCTGTTAGTTTTCTCAACTCGTTGACAACCGGCTCGTGTTGCCTCTCTATCTCACGTTTCTCTTCGAATTCACGAGTACGAGATTGGGCAAATTCCGCTTTGAGGCTGTCTTGTAATTTATCTAACCGCACTGTTTCTTCCACTGTCAAAGGTTTGTTTTCACGCGGAGGAGGAGGCACTATCAATCGCTTTTCTGGTTTAACATTTACTAACGTGGGATGTACATTGAGAAGCTTCCTCTTTTCTTCCGCTTGTTCCCTGTCATTTCTCAAACTGTCTTCACGCCATTGTTCTTGCAATTTTTCAAACTCTCGAGCCATCTCTACTACCTTTTCGTCTGGCCACTCTCCTTCAGCTTCGCGGCCTAGAGGTTTGTCAGTCTCCACTTTTAACTTGTCTTGCAATTTATCTGTTTGTTTAACTTTTCCTGCAATCATAGGATCATTGCTTGTTCGCGCAGGTGGTACCAAATCATGTTTTCTTCTAATTTTACTCCCATTTAAATCTTGGTGTTTAGCGGCCACCTCGAGTGTCTTATCATCTGACTACATTCCTTCGGCCATTTTATGTTTCTTAACCAATGTGTCAACAATGTCGCTATCACTCAAATGTCTCGTCAGCATATCTAAATATACATTTTATATTTTCGGTTTCCAATTTTTTTTATAAACTTAAACTTAAATTTTGATTGATATAACTAGATATTCAATTTTTAATAACAATAATAATGAATATCTGAACTTGCGTCAAATAAATCGTTAACTTGAGTCAGACGAACGTCAAGGTATAACGATTATCGTCAACGCTCGTCAAGGTAAAACGACTATCGTCAACGTGCGTCAGACGAATTGGCTAATATATTTGCATAAGGCAGGCCCGTTAAAACGGCGGGTCTTGTACAGTCTTATACGGGGGGAAAATAGTCAGAACAATTGTTTTAAAGATTTGAAATATAACGATGTCGGTTTAAAAACCTACAATTAATTTTTTTCATTATCTTCAAACCCGTAAATTTTACGGGATTTACTTTTTCATAAATAACCCTACCTGAAATAGGGGTAACGATTCGTTACCCCCCTTTAAATAGCCTCGGATTTTTGGAAGACAGATTCAGAGCATACAATCCGCTTTCACTGATGAAAATTGATGTTTTAGCGAATTTCCCCTATAGGGAAGTAGCTATTACCGTAGGCGGCACGGTGAGACTTAAGCCCGGGACCATGTTATTTTTTCATTTTGAGGTCCCTAGACCCCAAAAACACCGTTCGTTCATTTTCATATATATATATATATATATATATATATATATATATATATATATATATATACCTGTCCGTAGGCGCGATAACTTTTGTAAAAAAGCTCCGATCTTGATGAAATTTGGAACAAACGTGTAAAGCGTCATTCATGACTTCGAGTTCGAAAACCAGCAAGATTGATTTACTCTAAGAAGGTTTTTTTCACAAAATAAAATTTATTTTCAAGATTTAACGCCTTTTTACTAATTATTTTTAAACTTATTTGTCAAAATTGAATTCAGCTTAAAAAAATAAACAATTCAGCATTTTGAATTATTATTCTACGTCAATCCGTTGCTTAGATATTGGATAATATTGGATGTGCTAAACACAGTACGTTGTCCAATATTGTTTTTAATTTTTCCCTCCAAAAAGTATAGTCACCCTGATTTGAGATGTTTTTTAAAAATACAATTCTGAACATATGATTAAATTTGCAGATGTTGAATATTTTATTTGTGTTTATTTTGAAAAAAAAATAATAACACTGTTAGAGTTCATTGATCAAGATTTTGCAGAAAATATATACTATATCAAAAAATACAAATTATTTTTAACTTTTAATAAAGAAAGTAAGAGCATTTGGAGGGGGGGATGTCATGGTCTAAACTGCCTGAAAATGTAGCATAATATACGATATGTTTACAATTATAAGCATTGATAATATGTTTTATTGAAATTGGCTGGAGATGTAGGTTTGTTGCAACAGGGATGTTTTAATTACTATAAAACTGACCATATGATTGAATTTAATTTTATCATGAGATTAAATTATTTGTTTGTTTTGAGTGTTTTGAGTTCATTGGTTATATGTTTGTTGACATTTATATCCTATAACAAGATTAAAATTATAAAAAATTAAAAGACTAAGACTTATATAAAATACAAAAGTGTATGTATTACTAATGAAAACCAAAATGGTCTCGTTGTTAATTTTCCTCATGTTTAAAGCTCATGAATTATTAAATATGCGTTTTTAGTATAACGTATTGAAATGATACTTTGCTTCAAACAAGTTGAATGCTCACATATACAAAATAAATCCTATGGAAATTCGCTGAGTACGCAGGTCTGCTACGACGGGGGTATTTTCATTTATATTTGCATGAGTAAGGCTTCTTTGGTGAATGCGTGCACCTAAAATAAGGGGGAACGATTCGTTCCTCCCTTTAAATAGCCAATCTCACACGGTTTTTATCAACGAATAAGCGGGCTTCTTGGGTATTTTTTTATTAATATGTATATAGGTTTCTTGTGTGATTCGCACGTGACCCGTCATTTTTACCGGTTTATTTGGTGTTAAAATAGGCCGGCTTCTTGGGTGTTTTTCGAGAAATGGTAGGCTTATTGTGTGTGTTTTTTTTTCAATAATCTAGCCAATATAGGTGGGACACGATTCATGTCCCATCCCTTGTCGCATAAGAAAGGATTAGAAGTAAATAAATATCTGAGCCCGGATTATATGAAGAAGAAGAAGGCTTCCGTGAGGTTGAAAATAGGTAGGCTTCTTAGGTAAATCGGACCCGGTGAGGTTTAAATAGGCAGGCTTCCGCGAGGTTAAAATATGTAGGCTTCTTAGGTAAGTCGGTAGCGGGGCTCAAATTCACCAGATTTAGTTGGGACCCAAATTGGGGCCGACCCAGAAATAGGACTAGTGATGTCCTGTAATGGGACTAGTGATGTTTTGGAATAAAGTGTGGCCCAAATTGGGTCAGACCTCTTATCACATAATAAAGAGCCTGAGGTAGGCTTCTTGGATAAATCGGATGTCCTAAAATGAGACTAGTGACAGCACGCTGATACCAATCGCCTTGGCTAAATCGGTAGTGTGCTCGACCGACAAGCCGGCGGCCCGCATTCGAATCTCCGTCGCGACTCAAATTTTTATATGGTTTTTCGATATTAAAATTAAAAAATTAAAATTAAATCGCTTCAATCCAGGTCGAATTATGCATAGAAAAGTGTGTTTTGACTGTGAAAAGCACGGGAAAAAGGCGTTTTTTTCTCGGGACTTCTGTCCTCACCAATTTAATCCAGGTAGTTGAAAGCATAGTGATGTGATTTTCGTACCTATATGAGGTTAATATACATAGGCTTCTTAGGTCTTAGGTAAGTCAGTAGCGGGGCTCAAATACACCAGATTTAGGTGGGACATGATTTGGGGCCCACCCCTTTTCAAACAATAAAAGCCACAAAGTGCATAATTTTTAACCCCGCCAAGAATCGGGACTACTCTAGTCATATGTTAGGATAAAACCACTATCATAAACCTCACGATGAAGTGTTTGATATTTTATCATTGAAAAGTCAATTACTAATTTATAAATATGAAGGTAAAATTGTACCCTTGTGTTGGATTTGTGATATAGATTGTGATTGTTATTATATTACCAATTTTTTCGGCATGGTTAATGCTATTAAATTTATAGACAATGATTATGAAGAATTATGCGTTTGTTGCTCAAAACCGATTTTTAAATCTGAAGTTTCTGGTAATCGTTTAAATTTAATGTGCGGAAATGTAAAATATAAAACTAAATATAGATTAATTAGATGATTGATGATGAGCGTGTAGTTTTCGTGTCAGCAACGTTCGTATTCACTCAGCGGTTCGGACCAGTGGTCAGCGCACACTGCTTGCACTCTGGCGATCCGCGTTCAATCCCCGTCCGCGGCTAATAATTTTAACAGCAAAATTTAATCCAGATCACGTGACTGGAAATCCCAAACAAATTTGTTTTTATTTTTTAAATTGAAATTTTTTTCTATAAAAATGGCTTAAAAATAGTGAAATATGGTGTTAAAAGTCAGTAAAAATGTGTCTGACGGTGTTTTTAAACTTAAAAATGTAATCCATAAAATGTAATCCAGGTCACGTGACCACGACATACTTGCTCGACATCTTTTTGGTGTTATGCATCATTTATATCTACTAAAGGTTTTGTGCACTCCACGAGAGACAAGGCAGAGACATTTGCTGTCGCGATGGAACTACGGTTTCAAACGCACTGCACACGCAGAACAGAAGAGATGGCCGAACACTTTGTGGACACGTATTTTTGGAAACTCAGGACGACAAAATCGAACCCATCACCAATCATGAAGTATAGGCTGCGATCAGATCCTCTCAATACTGGAAAGCAGCAGAACTGGACAAGTGGGAGTCAGATACTCCAATCTCCCCCTTCCAATCGTTCAACATCTAGCTCATGTCTTCGACTCAGCTCTTCGGTTGCGTCACTTCTCGCACTATAGAAAGACCGCCCACGTTATCCTGATTTGAAAGCCTGGCAAAGACCAACTCTTCTCAGATAACTACCATCTTCCTTCTTTCAGTCGTCACGAAGATGTTCGAACGTCTTTTTCCGTCCAGGGTGGTAGAGACTCTCGAGGAATACATCAGACCAGAGCAATTTGGGTTTCTTTGTGGCCACTCGCCTATGCTGCAGCTGATCAGTATCATGAACAAGCTAGTTGACAATCACTATCTCAACCGGTCCTCTGCTGCTGTTCTCCTGGACCTAATTAAAGCATTCGATAAGGTATGACACGATTACCTGCTTTGTAAACTCAGCCAATCCCCTCCTCCTGTATCTGCGGTCTATCTTTTCAGATCCTACATTGAAGGTCGATCTTTTCAGAAAAAGTTTGAGGAGGAACTGTCTACAGGACGACCAGTCAATTCGGGAGTGCCCAAGGGAGCGTCTTAGGCCAGGTCCTGTACCTCATTTTTGCGAACGGCAAACCGTTGGTTCGTGAGGTTACGATGTCTCTCTACGACGTCGACACCCTGTTCCTGGGCAGAAGCCTTCGCCTGGCTCTGGCTGCGAGAGTGATGCAGCGCCAGGTGAACACCCTCTCTTCATGGCTTGAAAAATGGCGCATCAAAGTCAATACTGACAAAAACAAGGCCATTTGCCATTTGCGTCTTTGGCTCTTGATCAGAAGCGAAAGAGGATGCCCACTTGCCCAGAGCAGCCCCCTCCGGTGCAAATGAATGTGACGGCAATACCCCGAACTAACACCAACAAGTACCTCGACGTTACCCTGGACAGCAGGCTATACTTTCGACAGCACGGCGAAATGAAAGTCACCGACAAAAATTCTCGGCCTCATATGGCCGATACTCAATGCAAGGAGGCCCCTTCCTCAGAACATGAAGCTTACTGTGTTCCTCTTGATCATCCGGTCGCCGGGTCGTGCATAATGTACACCGGAAGCATGTTGGGCTCTCTCCAGTGTATAAAAGTGGAAGCGTCTTGAAGCGATCTAGTCAAAGGACTTGCGAACAGTCATTTGTTAACTGTGATCAAGGTTAGTATATAGGAGGTTGCCTCGATCCCATAAGCGCGTGGAACCTGCAGTCGGCTCGGCTGTGACGTCACGCGCCGACCTCATCGCGCTCGAAGTTTAGTTAGATACGCGAGTTTGAGCTAAACTGCAACGAAACCAGTTGAGATAGAAAAACAAAAACGACATCGTTACTTCAGGAATTTAATTGTGTGTTTATTGATGTGTCTTAATTTTTTAAATTTTATTTTGAGATAGTCTTTTGGCAGGTTGAATGAAAAAAGAAACTTTTTTGTGGTTTTCATACAATGGCACACTTTGAAAGTTTACATTGTAAAAACTACCACTTCAATCGCTATGAAACTTTGATAAATGGGAGAATATAGGTCTTTATAACATAATTTTTAGTTCTGGAATTTTTCCATTGTTGAATAAAAATTTCTATGATTTTTGTAAAAGTGCTTTATTTATAGTTTGGATTGGGCTAGAAACGTCAATAGAAATTCGATTCATAAAAATTTGCGAAAGAATAATACATAATAATTAGCGCTATACTAGCGCTAATAATAATAATAATTGATACAGTTTGAAAATTAAATTTTAGAATAAACAACGTGGAGCTTGGGAGAAAGAGATCGCATCCTCCCGCTGGCGCCGCGTGTCGAAAATTAGCTCTCGCGTTTGAGCGGTATCAGCAAATGTTATGTAGCTTCTACACTGGCGTTAGTTGTTTCTATTTCATCCTTTATTAGACCATGTAAAATAAATATAAATTTTAAAAACCCTCCCATTGATTTTTACCAATTTAATAAGAAATTTGCGATATCTTAATGGATTTTACAATTGTTGATATAAGCCTACTTATTTGGAATTTAAGTGAAATTACACAGCTATTATTACTCAGAAAACATTAATTATGCATTGAACAGTCACTATTTTACATATATAAGGAAAGAATTTATTAATTACCTAAAATACAGTGAACTAATCTGCTTTAAAACCTATGACGTGAGTTTTTTATATTTCTTTATGGGGTTTCTGTCACTTGAATCGTCATTGTCATATCAAAAATCATACGATGGTGATAATATTAAAACATATACAGTTATAAGGCATTTTTCTTTCTCAATCGAAGTATATACTAACCTTGAACTGTGATCTGTCCGGATCTCCCTGATGTGTTCAAACATAGAATCTTCACCACGATCAAACAGGCAAGAGCCCCGTATTAGCTCAGTTCCGGACAAAACCACTTAGTATTAGAATCAATCATAACATTGTAGTAGGACCCAACTTCAAGGTTCATGCAAAAGTTTTTATTTGGCGACTGGACTAATACAATAAAACGAAAACAATTTCAGAATGATTCTAAAAAGGTTTTCAATTATTTGATTTAATTGGACCACTTAGAAGTTAACAAAAAATACGGCTTATTCGTCTTTGTTTATAATTGATTGAAGCTATAGTTTAGTTCAATTAGAAAATGAAGGGGGGCTCAATAATAATAATTCAGTAACTAAAATTGTATTGATAAAATCTATATTATTAATTCTGTAAGCGATTTTTTTCAATCAAAATTGTGAGAGCTTGACAGGTCGCAGGATGATGAGAGAGGGCTCAAATTAAAGGTCTCGGTCCCAGGGGGTCGGGAAAAATAGCATATTATGTCCAAATATATCAGAAAATGAGAAATAACGAAAAATATCTTCCATTTGAAATGCATTGGGATTGAAAAATGTCTGCTTTGTTTACATTAAACATGTGGTGCTAATGCTTGATTCAAAGCCATACGGTAGATGTTGACATGTGGGATTTTTTTCAAAATACAGCTAACTATGCACGTTCAATGTACTATAACAAAAAAATAATTTAACTTTACGATTTTCTGATTTTATAATAATTAACTGTTTGAGTTTTTTCATAATTCAAAATTATAAAAAGTTAAGTACGCTTGTTAACTTTATGTTATAATGATGCAGATTTAATACCAAAAATGATATATATATATATATATATATATATATATATATATAAAATTACGTAAGGGAAATTTTTGTGCCGAAATTGTGGGCGTTTGGAAGGTCGCAGGATGATGGGAGGGGCTAAAATTGAAGAAGGTCTCCATCCCAGGGACTCGGGGAAAATACTGAAATTGCTTTAAGCTTACTATAAAATGAGAAATAACGTAAAATAGCTGTCATTTAAAAATCATTGGGATGTAAAAAAAGTCTGCTTTGTTTACTTAAAAGCAAATGCTAGATATAATCTTAATTTTGTGGATCTAAAAGCCTATTTTCTAAGACGGTATTTTGACTATAGTAAAGAAGAATTATGCTTAGGGGCTATTAGCCCCTTCAAGCCTCTAGTTAATAACATTATTTTATTAAATAATTTTGTTTGTAAGTGATATTTTGCTCAAGAGTGATTTAATGTGAATATTTTGAATCTTCTCACCTTTTTAACGAATGTATCGCAATTTGTGGCACCCTGGATACACCATAAATAAACTTAGCCTATTGCAGATGTAAAACATCCCAAAAGTCTATTTTTACTAAACTCTAAAATATTTTACAAATTTTACTTACTGGAAGTAGTGCTAGTTCAATTCCGTCCTGGCCCTCGTCGTTATCCTGTGAACAAAAAATATATGTTTGGCTCTTTAACTTATATCGCTCTTGACTTTTAATTTTTTTTACCAATGAATTTATCCACTTTGAAACAAGAATCGACAACTATATTTTAATTTGCTAGGAGCTCAATTTAGGCGGCCAAGGAACGGAACAGTAGTGTTGAAATGAGTGAAAGTCAAGTTAAACAGTATACATCGCAACAATGGCCGAAAATTAGGTTTTGCAGGCTCGAGATTGTGTTTAAAATTCGAGACGAAAGCGAGGATCAGAAATTATTGAGAGCTGCAAACCCCTTTTCGATCGAGGTGGGAACATTTTTTTCACCACGCTACTCAATGAAACATGCCCTATAATATAATATTAAAAATCTGATTACTTATTTGACACACTTGAAACAAAACTTTTAGGTTATGAGTGACAATACAACTTATTTGTCATGGTTTAAACAAACTCAGCTATTAAATTCATACTAGGTGAACCCGTGCGAATTCGCAAGAATTAATTAAATTACAAATGATCGCCTACATTCTATGCGCACATATGTCGTCAATCTACTGTAAAAATAGGTTTTCGGAACGATGTAGCGTGCTCTAATAGCCAATAATTAGGATGCGTATTACAGCATTGTAAGCAATGTTCGTTGTGCACTTCCTTCAAATGGAAAATATGGAAAAAGTAACAGGTCAGCCATTGGGTCGAGACAAGATTGAAGAATATGTACTCTTCTATGTGGCTTATCTTTCGGGTAAATAATCAAGCCACGCTCACACTTGGTGGTTCGGTATCGTTTGCTCTAAAAATAATAGCAACATCACATTATAAATTATGTCGTTGCAATGCCATAGCCAATGGGGGGGTCAGGGGGTCAAACCCCCCCCCCCCGAAAATGTTAAAATTGCCTTTAAATTAAAGGTTAGAAAGTTTTTATTTCGCTTCCTGTAACCGCGGAGCCCAAACCCCCCCCCCCCAAAAAAAAAAAACGTTTTCCTGGATACGGCTTTGTGTCGTTGTATCGGCGCTAATATTCTTTTCTATATCAGAGATGCATTCCGAGTTGCGTATGCTGCTCATCAGGAGTATTTTTCAGAACGCCACTCTTCAAGTTGAAAATTTGCGCTTAAGGATTAACTTTAACCAAGTGTTCAGTCAAGCTGTGCATTGCTGCAAGAGCCGTTGGCTTTGTTTAGTATTATTTCTTGATCACCAATTTTTAGGTCCGTCATAGATACAGAGCACATAACGAATGTTCTCCTCACGGTTGTAAGGTGATATAATTGAGTGGTAAATTGTTGCGTACACTATATACGTGAAAAAACCTCCGCCATTGTTTTCTTCAATTTCATAGCTCTTTTGCCCACCGTTGCGAGCACAGAGTTCTTGGAATTAATATTTTCTTTTCAGTTTCTGCTCAGTCTATCGGTACCTAAGGCTTTGAATGTAAGGCTTTGTCGAGACGTAAGTAGATTTAATTTTACTACATGCGCGCCACTCTGACATGGAAATGCCATTCCGCCAAGTGAATTTTGCTGAGTCCTTGGATTTGTTAGTGCGATTTTGTCAGTGTAATTTTCCACTAATTATTGTTCCAGCTCCGCGTATGAAGCTTCTGTTGCACACCTTCCCGTACGTTGTCCCGCCGTGTGCGAACATCTTGCCATACATTGCCCCGCCGTGTCCGACCGCTATAAAACCTTTTCGTCGACTCGTTCTTATCATTTTTGAAGGAATATAAAGTGTCCGATCACAACAAACATTTTCGTCGTTTTGTTACTTTTCAAATAAAAAAAACAGCTGGACTGAGTTTTAAACTACTTTGATATCTAAATTTGTTTTCTTGGTCTGTGATCTATATAGGCTATTTTAAATCCCACACAGCTGATCAGATGATTATTTGTTTACATTTTCACTTCTGTCAAAACACTGTTTATTCTAATCATTTTTCGCACTTTTCGAGTTATATTGCCTAAATTAAAAATCTAAAGACGTTACACGAATCTGCACATAGGGACGCGTGTTTTGATGTATAATATATGGGGGTAAGTCTTAAAATAAAAGTTTTCATGTAGCGTATTAATAATATACTAGTAAACCCGATGCTCGAAACCGAGCAAAACAATCAAATTCATTTTTAAGGTTGTCCCACTCTTGCACGGAAAATAGCAGCAACGTCTGTGCTAATTGTATTATTTTTTCGTCTTTCGTAATTTTTTTTTTTTTTGCTAAGATATTAGGCTTATACAAACATTATTCTCTCATGACTGGTGGCATATGTCTGCAATTGTTCTGCAGTTTTAAACGAACGGATGTGAACATTTACCTCATAAATAAAGTTCAGTTTCCAGCATTAAATGTATTTCATAGTTTTTGTTGCATATCTCCATCCGTCTATGTTTGTTTGTCGTCTTTACGTTAAACTGTACAATTATGCTTACTTTGGAATAGTGCTTCCTTCCGGTAATAAGGTAATTATTCTATGATGAAAATGTTTTGAACATTATGTAGACCACCCAATAGACTCATCGAGGTGAGACGCTGAGCTTACCATAAAAAATGCAGAATCGAATTATTTTAAATTTTCCAAGTTGTTTGAGATGTTTTGTTTGATCTATCGAGTGAAAGCGTGCTTCTCAATAAGAGTCACGTGTAATTTTGCACAATTACCTTCCATTTGTGACGGCTCAATTTATATGAAGTGTTATTGTTTCAATTTGCTTTAGCCCTAAAATTTTTAGCTTCGCAAGAAACTCCTTTTTCCCAAGGGCCTGAAAGTAAACGGCTAAACCTCTTATATGTGTCAATGTTCATATCAACACGATTTTGTTCGCGCACCGTTTCATTGGCGTTTCGTTGATACTCATGAGTTCTGCGTAAACACCCTCTTCGAATTCGTGGCATTATATTGTTGTTAAAAATAAGTTAAAGGAACTTGAACATTACATACAAAAAATGTGATTTAGAGTGATTTAGATTAAGTTATGGATAAATTGAATTTATGGGACATCATTACTACAACCACAGAACATCACGAAATTCAAAAATTAACTGGTAAAATATTGTTTAAAGTTTACATCATTCATGGTCTGCACTTCACAGTTGATCAACATAAAAATAGTTTTATGAACAATTTACATCTTCATTTTTAAATAATTACCCACAAACACTTCACGTTAACATTCACTATCACGTAAAGTAAATTGTATATTCTATCGAGTTCCGCAAGGTGTCTCTGTCGTACATAAATTATTATTTAAAATAATTATTCTTGGGATAATAATAATAAAATTAATTAATTAATTAATTAAAACAAATAGTTATTTGAAAATCGACTGTAAATGTGTTTATGTAACACACATGATTTTAAATAGGTTGTTTTGGATAGGTAACGGCAATAATGAGTTAATGTTTTTAAAAAATTACACTTTAGTTCGTAGGTTTTATATTGCTGTATTATAATAAAACTTTCTGCAATTCAGTATCTATGGCTAAATATATATCTCGTATTAATCTTGAGCCGAACTGAAATGGTTTTCTAAATATCCTCATAAATATATTTTTAAAGTTTTCCTCAATGTATATATTCATTAGTTTCAGCTCCATCAATAACACATGGGTTTGCTGAAAATCTTTGTTTATTACACTCAGCTGCTTTGTTTGAAATTTATATTCCCATGTTAAATCTTATGGACAAATATGAAACTTTAAGGGCGTCTAGGGCTCTTCCCTTTCGTCTAACCTTCATAAAATTTATTTCCTGCAAAACTACACGCCAAGCACTTTCCAACGACACCTTAATTATTAAAATCGGCCAGTAGTTTCGGAGGAGTAATGATCACAAAAAACCCCTAGCGTAATAGATATGATCGCAACTATCCTGTCTTCGGAACCTATTGAAATCTGTATAGTACAGTAAAATTTGGGTTTTAGTTCGGCAACTGATGTCCATTCACAAAAATTTGATCACAGCTTTCTTTGAGAACTATAATTAAAGATCCGATGAGTCCCCAAAAAATAAAGTTGGTTTACACCTTTAAAATAACGTTTCAAAATGGCGTTTTTTTTGTAATAGGATGATTTTTTTTAAAAAAGCTTCCCCTTTTAATTGTTTACCTACATTTATCAATATAATGTCTTGGGACCACCTCCGATACTTTTTGGGTGGTAAATACTTCATTTTGACCGTTATTAATTTTTGGCCGCCATCTTGGATCCGCCGTATTGGATCCACTATGGGCGGATCTAATGGGATATCCAAGAAGACCAATGATTCATCGAGTAATTTAAGACCAGAATGAACGTTGTATCTTATTTATAATTTGAGATTTTAAAGTTTAACTAAAATAGAATTTTTCAATAATTGGACTTTACGTCGAATAGAACAATATAACCAGTCACATAGATCACGTCTGCAAAAAGCTAAGTTGTGGAATTGTTGCTATTAGAAGCCTTTCTAAAATTGCTGACACCCAAGTGACTCTGGCCGCCTATTATGGACTCATCTATCCATACCTTTCATATGTAGTTGCTATCTGGGGATGCGAGAGTGTCCGTACCAAGTTCGTTTTCAGACTACAGAAGAAGGCTTTGAGAGCCGTCTTTAAAATACCGCACCTATCATCTTGTAAGCCTATTTTCAAAGAAAACAGAATTTTAACTTTTCCATCCATTTACATCTACAGTTGCTTGACTTTTTTCCACCAAAACAAAAATCTATTAAGACCGCCTTTTTACCAAACACAGTACAATCTTAGAAATAGTAACTTTATCAGGATTCCTCAACACAAAACGGTGTTCTTTGAAAAACACTTGCACTTTAACGGCATCAAGCTTTTTAATGCACTCCCAGAGAATATCAAAGCTGAGCAAGACGCGGGACGATTTGGCCGAAAGGTGAAACGATTGTTGAGTGAGCAGGCTATTTACGGTGTTAGGGATTTTTATGAGCTGTAGTGAAGAAATCTTATATTTCATAACAAGAGATTATTGTTATTTTAGTTCGAAAACAAATGATACTATTGTACAGTTCACCGTCATTCAATAAAGGATTTTTGATTTGATTTGATTTGGTCACAATCTCGTCCGAATGTTATGGTCAATAGCTAATATTAAAGTTCGTATAATACTGAGTATTTTAAGACCAAAATGAACTGCATACCTCAATTAGAACTGTAGATATAAGAAAAATAATATAAAAAATTATTCAAAATGTGATACGTCGATAAGAAAAGAGTAGAGATGAATTTTAATTTGAGTTTATCTTGAAACGAATACATATTTTCAAAAATGGGTTGAGACATTGTAACCAGCGTAAAAATTTACTTTGAAATGATGTGTCACAACACTATTTTTGCATTACGAAAAAAAAACTTGTATCCAATATGGCGGATCCAAGACGGCGGCCAATAATTAACAATCGGTCAAAATTATGTATTTACCACCCAACAAGTATCGGAGGTGGTCCCAAGACATTATATTGATAAATGGAGTTAAAAATGAAAAGGGGAAGCTTCTTTAAAAAACTATCCCATTACAGAAAAACAGCCATTTTGAAAGGTGATTTTAAGAGTGTAAACCACCTTTATTTTTTGGGGACTCATCGGATCTTTAATTATAGTGTTCAAAGGAAGCTCTGATAAAATTTTCGAGAATGGACATCATTTGCCGAAAAAACTGTGTTTTTGGCCTTATTTTATGTACTAATAATAATTATGTGATGTTCTCACGTTGTTTCAAGCAAATAAACTATCAGCTGACTTTAGGTCCTAGAGCCGAACCTTTTCGTTTCGTTTCATTTCGAACCATATGACGTTTGTAAAACAGGTGATCACGTGATAGTGTGGTGAAAAAAATGTTTTTGTTTGACTGCAAACAATATAACAACTAAACAAGATATTAAATAAATCTGACTAATGTTATAAATGAGAAGGTTTGGATGTAAAGACGGATGTTTGAGACTCGATCTCGCAAAAACTACTAAACCGACTGGGTTTAAATTTCACAGAAAGGTAGATCCAGAGCTCATGCAACATAGGCCAATTCAATTCTTTGAAATCCCTTTGCCCTATGCTCGGCAAACGTCCCTAGGATCAATGTTTACATTTTAGAGGAATATAAAAATTCATATACCAAAATGTAAACGGCTGTGAATATGACAAAAAAGAATATGACTAAAATATAACAGTTAAAATAGCAGAAGTAAGATCAGCTGTATTTTTTATCGTGAGCGAAGCCAAGAGCAACTGCTAGTAAAAAAAGGTTATGATTTTTTTCATTATTTAATATAAGATGTTTTGGTTCAGATGAATAAATTAAATATATGAACTTCTCAAATACTCTAAACACGTTTAAATTTAAAAATTAAGCAGGAAGCAAATCATATAACTGTTGGGAAAACAACGTTTTTATGGTATTTCGACCCCCCCAGAATACGAATCTGCCTGTTGCCATGCCGAATTTTGGACTGGAAGTGTGGTATCCAATATGGCGGCCAAAATTTAGTTTTCCTGCATCTCCCTTGTTCAATAATTTAAAAAAAATGAGCAAAACGTCTATTTAGGTTTTTTTGGTTACCAAACACATTGGAAGTTGTAACGCACAAAATTTCGATTTTCGACGTATGGATAATTTTATATGTCTATTAATAAGTGTAACAGTTATTCTGCCTTTTCTGAGGATCGTAAACAAATCATACTTACAGGTTCAGTTTGATTTTTTCGTGGTCCCTAAAAAAAAAAACATTGGCAAATTTATACTCTATTAAACATTTACATACTAATACAAATAAAATATTATTACCATATAGATAAAAACTAGTATTTAATTAACTTAATACTACATTCATAATTCGTCCTCATAATTTGACCAGTTCCTAAATTGTAAACTGTTTAATATAGCACATGTTTTAGAATCATGTGATATAAATTATTATTATTATTGTTGTTGTTTACATTCAGTAGTCCATTTTCAGTGTTTTATAAAAAATATATAATTTGTTCACTATGAATGAGTTTCTCTTAAAATAATTATGGCGCAGTCGAATAAAGAAGTAAAAATAATGATTAATACAAAATAAATAGTTTGAAGTGATTTAAAAATATACCTTATTACAGCAAAATACAAAACGAAAATGGAGTTCAACAAACCAGAACCTCTTAACCTAACAGGCAATGTTGCGGATAACTTCAAGCAGTTTAAGGAAGAAATTGACATTTATTTTGTTGCCACAAAAACTACAAAGGAAAGTAAAGAAGTTCAATTAGCAAGGCTGAAGAATTTATTAGGTTCAGATGGACTGAAACTGTACAATTCCATAAAAAATGAATCTGTAATTGAAAGTGTGGAATATGTGATGGAAACGTTGGAAAAACATTGTACGCCGAAACAGAACATGACCATGATCATTCATACTCTATTTTCTAGGAGACAATTACCCGATGAAAACTTTGAATCATTTTATGCGACCCTAAGACACTTGATAAAGCCCTGTAAGTTTGAAGGTCAGGAAGAAAAAATCCTAAAAGCGCTAATAGTTCTAGGAGTCAGTAATAAAGAATTGCAAGAAAAACTTTTACGAGAAGACACAAGTTTTGACAAAGTTTTGAACTTTTGTAAAGCATCTGAGCTTGCTGGGAAAAATATGCAAATCATCAATAGTAATAGTAACATTGTTCATGAGAAGTTTAATGTTGAATCATTCAGTAAAGATGTATCAGCTAATGAGGGCGTATCAACTGCACAACAAGGTCTCAAAAGCATGTCAAAGGTAAGTCCAAATAAGACAAAAACTTGTTATAGATGTGGTGGTTTCCATAATGGGGTTCATTTGTGTCCAGCTTTGGGAAAAACTTGCAAGAAATGTGGTAAGCCAAATCATTTTGCAAATGTTTGCAAGATATCTCAAAAGTTTCTTGGTTACAAACATTGTAATGATTTATTAAATAAAAGTAACTATGAGCCAACAGTAAAAGGAAAACCTTGTGATGGTCCAGATATTAATAGTCTCTACATAGTTGATTCTTTAAAGAACAAAAACGCTTGGCACAAAACACTTTTGCTTGAAGGGAAACAGATAAGATTCAAACTTGACAGTGGGGCCGATGTTAATGTTTTACCATATCATTATTTCAAGGACCTCAAAATTAATTGTAAAGTAAGACCTTGCAATATAACTTTGCAATCATTTGGGGGGTTTTCTATTAAACCTTTTGGTGTCATTGATGGACAAATCGAGACAGAAAACAAAATTGATATAGCTAGCTTTTTGATAGTAAAAAATGAAAATACAGTGCCAATATTAGGTCTTGAGACCTGTGTTAAACTCAATTTGCTGAAACGTATTGACATGGTAAGTAGTGAAGAGAACAAATTCTACCTGGAAAAGGAGAAACTAAATGTATTTGAGAAAAATAAAGATGTTTTTGAAGGGTTGGGTTGTTTTCCTGATAAGTGCAAAATAAAACTTAAAGAGGGAGCAAAACCAACCATCAGTACTGCAAGAAGATTACCTTTAAAAATTAAAGACAAATTTAAGGAGACTCTAGATTCTCTTGTGGAAAGGGGAATAATAAAACCTGTAGAGGAACCAGTCGATTGGGTAAGTAATGTTGTAGTAGTGGAAAAACCTAATGGTTCTTTGAGGATTTGCATAGATCCTATTGAGTTGAATAAACATATCGTACAAGAGAAATTCACAATTCCAACATTAAATGAAATTGCTCCAAAACTAGTAAACAAAACTCACTTCTCCATTCTAGATTTGAAAGATGGGTTTTACCATGTACGTTTAGATGAAGAGTCAAGTAACTTATGTTCATTTGCAACTGTTTTTGGTACATACAAATTTTTGCGAGCTCCTTTTGGACTCTCCTGTATGCCAGAAATGTTTCAAAGGCTTGTAAGTAAATACTTTGAAGATATACCAGGAGTATCAGTTTATTTTGATGATTTATGCATTGCAAGCACCTCTAAAGAAGAAAACGATGAAATCCTTAAAAAGGTTTTTGACCGAGCACGGCAATACAACATAAAGTTTAATTTCAATAAATTTCAGTACTGCAAAAGTGAAGTGAAGTACCTAGGTGTACGATTTTCAAAAGAAGGCATGTCACCTGATCCCGACAAAGTTGATAGTATTAACAAGTTAGTTAAACCAGGCAATAAAATTGAATTACAGAGAATGCTTGGTATGGTAAATTATTTGAGAAGTTTTATTCCGAAACTGTCTGAAATCACCGCTCCACTTAGAGAGCTATTAAAAAAGAATGTTGAGTGGAACTGGACTGAAAGTCATACAAAAGTGTTTGAAGATTTGAAGAAAATAATTTGCAGCTCACAGGTTCTTGCACCTTTCAACCCAGACTTACCGGTGGAAATTCAATGTGATGCTTCCAAGGATGCCATTGGCTTTTGCATGCTCCAGAACAACAAACCAGTACATTTTGGATCAAGATCAATGAACAGTACAGAACAAGATTATGCTCAGATAGAAAAAGAGTTTTTGGCCATTTGTTTTGCAATTAATAAACTACACACTTACATTTATGGTCACCAAAATGTTGTTGTGTTTACAGACCATTTACCACTAGTTTCAATTGCGGTAAAACCACTTAGTAAGATTCCAAACAACAGGCTCAAAAGGTTGAAACTCAAATTAATTGATTATCAACTGAAAATCAAATATCTACCTGGAAAATACATGTTCATCGCTGACTTCATGTCAAGATGTGGAATCAAAACGCCAGAAACTAAAGATGTGCTCATGGATGATTACATTCACACTGTCGAAGCTCATGAAATAACTGAAGATGAACCTAGATTGAAACTGTTTCAAACCAAAACTAAAACCGATGAAACTCTAACATTGATTAATGAGTATCTTCATCAAGGTTGGCCAGATCCAAGTTTCCTTGAAGGCGAACCTAAGCATTTTTTTAATATTAGGCAAGAACTGCAAGCTAATGATGATTTAATATACTATGGCGACAGATTGATCGTTCCAAAAAGTTTGCGGAAATTTGTTCTAGATGTTTTACATGAAACCCATCTAGGATCGTCTAAAATCTTGAAGAAAATGAAACAGTTGTTCTATTGGCCAGGAATAGCATCTGATGTAACAAATGTTGTATCAACATGTAAGATTTGTCAAAAATTTGGGAAGTCTAAAACCAAAAGTCCAATGATAAATCATGAAATCCCAAGCATTCCATTCAATAAAATCGGAGTGGACATTGCTGAATTTCATAAAAGCTACTATTTAGTGATTGTCGACTACTATTCTCGATGGATTGAAGCTTTAAAAATCAGTGACAAAAGAAGCGGTGTGATAATATCCAAGCTTAAAGAAGTTTTTTCAAGATTTGGTATCCCTAAAACGGTGATTGCTGACAATGTACCATTTAACAGTCAAGAATTTAAACAGTTTGCACATGAGTGGGATATGCAGATTATTACCATAAGTCCGTACTATCCTAAATCAAATGGACTGGCTGAAAAATCAGTTGGAATAGTCAAGGAAATGTTGAAAAAATGTCAAGAAACAAAACAAGATCTAGAGTTATATTTACTTAATTACAGAAATAGTCCTGTATCCAATCTTGAAGTGTCACCATCTCAGCTGCTTAACAGCAGAACATTAAGGAGTAAGATTCCTATGAGAGAAGAATTATTAAGACCAAAGTTAGTTGATGAAAATGTTTATGAGAAAATGCTCGAGACACAAAAAGAACAAAAGTCGTACTATGACAAAACTGCATTAAAAAATGAAGAAAACTTTGCTGTTGGAGAGAAAGTATGGGTTCAAGATACACTAAACAAACAGTGGGATGAAGGGATGATTGTACAAAAGCTCAAACAGCCAAGGTCATATCTAGTCGAAATCAAAGACAAGGGGATAAAAAGAAGAAATGAAAATTGTATAAAGAGGAGAGAAAGTGTAAGATAAGAAGCTGAAGAGGGAGATGTTTAATATAGCACATGTTTTAGAATCATGTGATATAAATTATTATTATTATTGTTGTTGTTTACATTCAGTAGTCCATTTTCAGTGTTTTATAAAAAATATATAATTTGTTCACTATGAATGAGTTTCTCTTAAAATAATTATAAACAAGGCAAAATTGTGGTTCGGATCCCATGTTAAAATGAAGACCCTTTAGTTGTCATCGGCTGTTGGGCTATTAAATGTCGTGTCTAAGGAACATATTGGCCTTAGTCAGAAACAAGTCTTTAAGATTGCGCCACTAACATCCTTCAATCACCTGTTATTTATACTTTGCTTAAAATACCTTCCTTGTTAGATTGCCGTTTCAAGTAATGTATAATTAATAATGTGTAATATGTCATTACGTGTAATGTACCATGTATGTATGTATGTATGTATGTATGTATGTATGTATGTATGTATGTATGTATGTATGTTTGTATGTATTTATGTACCATTGTTAACTAATAAAACAACATGTTATGCTTTTGGGTTTCTGATATGGATGTACCAAGATCTCTGAATACTTTTTTTACGATTCATTTGGAATATTTTCCTTATACCTCCGGTTATTACCGGAGCATGATGTTCGTTTTAGTATTAAATACCGTAGTGAGGGATATGAAAGCTCCAGAATGCAAAACTGGTCAATTGAATCAGACTAAAGAGAAACAAGTTATCGTTTACAATGTGACTTGAAATTAGATTTTTATGAAATTTATTTATATTAAAACTTGTATACCTTAGGTTCTGTATGAGCTACAAAGTTAGTTCTCAAATTTTCAATATAATAACTCCTTAAATAACTGGCCTTCATAACAGCTATTGATAATTGACAATAAGCGAATTTATTATGAACTAGCTGATCAACACGGTTTCACCCGTGAAAAAATATATAAACTTCCTCTGCCTTTTTTAGGATTTAATTTGTCATACTTTTTAAGGTTGCCATGACAACCTTATATCCTTCCCTATATTTAATTTAATATTAAAACTTTGAAGTACCATAGGGCGAAAACCTTTGTGAATTTCTTAAAACCGTTTCTTAGAGTGCATCTAAGACCCAAGGGGAGCACATGTGCCAAACTTCTACTCTTTGGGTCTTATAGTTTTGGAGATTTGCTGTCCGATAGAAAACCCCTTCTCCTTTATGTATATAGATTACGATCTTTAGTTAAATTAAAGAAACTTTTTGCAAGATCCTTATTTACAAATATTCAACACCAGCAGCAATATTGGTCAAAGCGTTATGACAGGCTATCTTCTAGATCAAAAAGAAAGCTCAGAAGTTTATTCAGCTGTTTGCGAGTATATCTTAGCTTAGACCGGTGAATATTGTTATTAAAATTATTTATTTTGTGTTCAACAACTCTTAAATCACGATTAGAGGGAGGGCCACTGTATACCCCCTCACCCTCGGGGACATTTTCGACACAGTATATATGTTTTTATTGCTACTGACATGAACTTTAAGGGTTTGCTAGTTTGTCACTGAAAAATTAGAGCATAACCCAGAAAAAAAATACTATCAATAAATAGTTGAAAAAATGGGCATGGGATTATTTATGATAAAAAAGTCAATTCACTGCATTTTTACATGACGTTTTTGAGATATTGGCTCGGGACCAACGCCTATCATTGTTGGGTGGTTAATCCTTTATTTGGACCCAACAAAATACATGTAAGTAGCAACAAAAAAAGTGTCGAAAATCCCTAGGAGGTAGGGTTTTATATTCGTGGCCTATATAAAATATTATAACTTATTGCATGTTCCGTCGCACTACCAAATCAAATTTATCGGAAGTGGGTCGGTGGCGCAGTTGGTAGCGCACTCGACCTCGGAATTGTGGCCACGAAGCGTCGCAAGTTCAAGACTCGGGCATGTCGCATACTTTTAACAGTACTGTTCACCCTTGTACTCTACCGGCTCACTCCTTGGCTTTGCTTGATAATGTCCACGCACAGATCAATAGTCTATGTGGGCGGGGCAAAGGCAAGGTGAAAAAGAGGCCGCCACCCTCTTTTTTTTTAAAGTTAAAGTTAAAAAATTTATCGTAATAACATAATCACCACTATAAAAACTAAAGCAATGCCTAATTCAGTCTTTACACAAAGATAAGTAAAAATCATACTTACATGTCTTTTTTGAATCTTTCGTGGTCCCTAAAATATACATTGGTATTATATACAAGTACAATAAATTAGAGAAAGACTATCTTTATACACATCAAATTGCGATCTTAGGCTAGAATCCTTTGTAAATAAAAATAATTATATAATCAGCAACCTACGTCACTTGGTGACTTAAAAACACGTTTTATCACTTACAGTTTGTCATAAAGTTAGATTTTTCTGAAATTTATTTTTATCGCAAATTATATATCACAGGTTTTATGTGAGCTAAAAACTTCATTCTCGTCTTAAATCACTCAGCGAATAATCGGCTTTCATAAGAGGTACTAATTATTTAAATTAAGCAAATTTATATTGAGTTACAATTTTTAGTTAAATGAATGAATAATGCTTCCCAAATTCTGGTCTGTATATATTTAACACCAGAATCAACATTCAATATGTGTCCAAAGCGTTGTGACAGGCTATCTTTTAGATCAAAAAGAAAGCTCAGAAGTTTATACAGCTGTTTCTAAGTGTATCTTTGATTTAAACTGTGAATATTGTTACAGAAATTTATTTTGTTTCCGACAACTCTTTAATAGCTGTGGAAAAAATCTAACGTATTGTCTTTTCCATGGTATTACCCAATAAAAAATTCATCGTATTAACAAAATAACCACTATGAAAAAAATACTGCAATACTTAATAAGTGTTTTCACGAAAAATAATATAATTTATACTTACACGTCTTGTACTTGTATAAGCTTTTGGTGCTGTTTGAGTCTTTCGTGGTCCCTAAAAAATTCGTAAGTATTATATACAAGCACAATAAATTAAAGAAAAACTATTATTATAAGCATCAAATTCAGCAAGTAGCGACATCTGATGCCATTTCTTACTATTAATTGTGATCCTAGGCTGGAAACCTTTGTAAATAAAAATAATTATATAATTAGCAACCTACGTCACTAGGTAACTTAAAAATATGTTTTATCATTTACAATTTGTCATAAAGTCAGATTTTCCAGAAATTTATTTTTATTACAAATTAGTACCTTGTGGACCGAACCTTGCTCGGTGCTATTTCATGTTTACCAGTTCATCCAGTTACTATAAAATATTCCAATGTCATAAAATTGGTAAATTGGAAGCTTTTTTATTGCTCCATGAACTCTTCATCGCACTGACTGTATTTTTCCTTGATGGCTGTAGATTGCAAGCAGCTGTTATGATTACTTTATTTGTTTAAACTTTCCTTGTTTATTTTCGTTACTATCATGGCAACTAATAAGGCCAATGTAAAAATTTTACAACTCAAAAATTCGTTTTATTACGTTATTAGATTTTCTCAGGCCAAGTAATCTGCATAAAACACGTTTTTGAGTCATAAATTACTTATTTCCAGACTTTTAAGGAAATCCTCGGAGCCGTTTTAGAGATAATTTGTGCAAGCAAGCATACAAGATAACACTGCTCATATAAGAGTATATGATTTTATTACGTTATTAGATTTTCTCAGGCCAAGTAATCTGCATAAAACAAGTTTTTGAGTTATAAATTACTTATTTCCAGACTTTGAAGGAAATCCTCGGAGCCGTTTTTGAGATAATTGTGCAAGCAAGCATACAAGATAACACTTGTATGGGAAGGGGGGTGTCACTAGATTGAAATCCTTATGCTTATATTTTTAAAATATGTTTATGATACTAGAGTTTATAGCATAAAATATTTAACTAACTTTTCATGATGACCTAGCTCTGGTAAAAAGAAAACTTTCTCAATGTGGATTAATTTGTCTGGATCAATGCAAGGCCCAAACGTTTTCAAGACAGAAGACTAAAATTAATTTAAATAAAACAAAAATAAAATGTCCGTAAAATTTAATTATAATGTAAAACCATTTATTATAGGTATATAACTGCTAAAAAATAAAAGTTTTAAAATAAACAATATGAATGTACTGAAATTCTCTATTGAAACGGGTCCCCAACCCCGGTTGTTCTACAAACAATTGTAAAATCATATTTTAGCACCATTTACCATTAGGAAGCACCTTTGTTCTACAGTTTAACTTATTAATGGCAAATAATATAACGACTGCATTACTTTGACCACACACATATTAAGCTCAACAATAAATTTATTTTTCACCACACTACGACCTCATTACAAGTTTTACACAGTACTAGTGGCTTGTAGGGACAAAAGCCCATTAAAATTAAAATATCAATGCTAAATATTTAATGTAAGATATTTAATAATCTGTAGTATTTATTAAACATTTTATGCATAATGTTAAAGGTATGTTGACATTTGCTAGTATGTTTCAGCCTTTTGAAAGGACACAACTTCAGTATAGTAAAAAGCCGAATCCCTGAAACAGTAAAACTATCCGTCGACCTCAAAATAAACCCAGTTCACTTTGTTTCCAATTAAACATATGAAAATGGTTGAAGAACGTCTAAAGGTTAACCACAGATTGTAGCACTTAGTTTATATCCCCAGGAAAGTCGTGGGATTTAACACAAAAATGCAAACAAATTGTGACGTCATAAGATAGACATCAAGATAGTCACAAGATAGTCATCAATGACAAGACTGGGACTGTGGCGTGTCCTGTAATGATGGCGTGCCACAATCATCCTTCACTCATCTGTCATTCATACTTGGCTTAAAATACCTACCTGGGTAGGTCGCCATTTCAAGAAAGGTATCTAAAAGTATCTAAAGTATCTAAAGCTCGAATGTAGCCTCTAGCTGTTCAAAAGTATATATTGGACGGTTAGAGGGTAAATGGAAACCTCCAACTGAAGCTAAATATTTTTTACCCAATAGGCAAATAGGTAAGGACGAAACCAGAAAATTGTCTCTCACTGACGATTCCACGCTTCACGTTAAAGCCTCTGGCTCAACCCCATACGGGAGTTAAGTTTGGAAACCATCAGTTTAGTGAATAGTTAATATTGAGGATTTTATCCTACGTCCCACGCCACTCAATCGCTGTTACTGTAGCACACTCTTCTTGCTCGGCCTAAAGTATGACGATATCTGACCGCACATAAAATTGGCAGAGCTATTTTATAGGTCTTAAAAATGCTACATTTTCTCAATGCCTATAGTCTGCGATTATTAATTGTGTTAATATACAAATCACTTGGCTTTAAATCAGCATCAACTAATGTAAACAAAACAGAGTATGTAATTCCTAATGTTTTTAAAAAGGGGAGTATGTTAACCCCCTTAATTATAAAATAAGAAAATTAAAAAGTAAAAACTGTTATTTCTTAAAGCAGGATTAACCAACATTTAAAGCTAAATTTTAAATAAACCATATTATATATCAACATCTATCATGTGGTTTTAAACCAAGTATAAGCAATACATGTTTTAATGTAAACAAAACTGACGTTTTTAGATTCTAATGCTTTTTAGATTTTTTTATATATCATTTTCTGGTGAATTTCAAGCAATTGTTTTACTTTTCCCGCCCTTACGAAATAGATACCTTGAATTTGAACCCCCTCCCATCTTTCTACGACTTGGCGGATGCACACAATTTCGACGCAAAGAATTGCCTTACAAAATTAAATATATGATGATGTCACATGGAAGCCGAAAATAGCTCTTTTCCGTCAGAGAACTGAAAGTCAGTTGATTGTTTATTTGCTTTAAATATCGAGTGAAAATCGCATTACTGTAAGGCATTTTATAGATTCCAACGACATGATAGTTGCGATCATATGATTGTAATTGCAAAGGAAACCAGCCTAAAACTGTTTCTGACATTGCTTCGGGGTAGGCAAGTGATATTATGCCTTTATGGCAACCTCCGTGGCGAAAAGCTGAGAATTGCAACCAATAAAGGTCGGAACTCCGACGACATTGCGGTATGTCCAAGAAAACGCCAAATATAGAGTGTACGTGAATTATTTGAAGGAATAGTGATGATTTTTTCATCGAAGACCCTCGGTGATAATAGTAATAATTTATTGAATTGTCATATTACTCCAATGCAATATCGTAGGTTTTTTACTCCTCCTCTTTGATTTAGCAGCACAAAAGAATTCACAAAGATATAGAGTTAGGCCAGTTATGATATCCACACCATATCTTGAAATATATTAAGTTAATTTACACCTGTTAAGGATGTTTGATCAAAATAGTTTTTAAATATGTTTCTTTCTATTTGTTAATTAAGTTGAGGGAAAGTCAGGAAAGTGTTTTTAAATGTTAACTATTAGAGTCCAGAGGTCCAAAGTCTTCAGAGGTCCAAAGAGCCTAAAATGGACTAAATTGCTTACAACTCCTCATATTGATCTACAAGGCCTATATTTTATATGGTTTTGATTCAATAATATCTAGAACCTAACACAACTTAAAGCAAATTGCCTTATTCTCTTAAAGCTTACAAATGAAAAATTCAACAAAGTTAACCCTTTGACGTAGCAATATTTTTTACGTCAGATTGAACTACTAGGCCTGGTGGCAAATCAGTGAACTACTAGGCCAAGCCGTCGGTAACAGCACGAGACAGTCCCATCGCAGCGCTACGAGATAGTCTCGTATGTTTAGGCCAATGGGTTAAAGGTCGAACGTTGGTATTAATAAAAATTCTTTTATTGCCAAAATACAATTTAAAAATTGTGTAGCAAAGGTCAATATATGTGTACAATAACTTAAGAAGAAGACAAATGATACGATTTTAGTTACCTGAGTAGTAGTAGGCCTTACAGTGGTCAGGGGCAAAACGCCTGGGTCCGAGTTGGAAGAGGTGGTCCCTTGTGGTTCCTGTAAAATCAAAACAGAGTACCGGTCAATTAAAGGTCGAATGTTGGTATTAATAATTTTTTTTTAATTATTCTCAACTTTCATTTGTTTCATTGTTCATTTGTTTAACATTCATTTTGTATTGAGTAGCAAAGGTCAATATATATGTACAATAACTTAAGAAGACAAATGATACGATTTTAGATACCTGAGTAGTAGTAGGCCTTACAGTGGTCAGGGGCAAAACGCCTGGGTCCGAGTTGGAAGAGGTGGTCCCTTGTGGTTCCTGTAAAATCAAAACAGAGTACCGGTCAATTAACAACTTAAATACAGTTTGATCATTTATTTTGTTTAAAAGATTGTCAAACGAATTGCTCTTCAAAACGGTATTTAAAACAACTCTCAATCATTTTTATTTTTAAGTTTGGATTAAAACGAAATGTACAATTTCGTAGCGATAGTCAAAAAAAAAATTCAAGCCCCTTTTCATAAGTTGTGCACATGAAAATATCATCAGTCCCATTTAAAAACTACACAACGGAAATAGTTGTACTGCCATAAAATCTGACATAAATATACCGGAAATGTTTTTTTTTTATTAATCCCTTACAGCTCCTACCACAGGAATTGAGGGCTTTTGTTGGTCAAATTCTTGGAGTTGAGATTTCACACCGTGGTCTTGCAAGTTGACACATATCAAAACGGCAACACACACACAAACTGGAAGAAACAAACTGGCCATGATATCTGTTAAAATTCAATGTCTTTCTTTCACTGATATGTTTTTTCTCAAGTGCGGAAACTTTATAATTAAATAAAGACTCCGATTTTAATTATTGACAGTCGATAAATACTGTTGATTGATTTGTATTATCTAAATGATAACTATAGTATTGTTCTATTACGTTGTGCAGTTAAAACTGATTTTAAAAGAATTACCACGAGATAAAGACTTCACTTAATCCAATATCTAGTTAATAGATATTAATAACATCAGGCTTGCATGAATGTGGATTGCATTTCATACCGTGCAACCCACACTCCAACTGGGCTCATTTTATACTCTTTGAATAACTTAACTAATTTAATAGGTAAAATTATAACTTTTTCCTCCACCTACTATCTAAAGTCGTCTTTTAGTCCATGGAATAGAATACTAAAGTACTAGTTTATACTCCATGACATTTACTTACTTACTTACTTACTTTTTTTCTCCCACGGGACTAAAAGTTTTTTACTTTTTCTTCCATTGGACTAAAAGAAATCTCATAAAAAATGCATGGGGAGACATCCGGCAACGCCGCGATGGACAGTGAGAAAATGTGGCAGCAGTCAATTTTCATTTGCTTACTCTAAATTTAATTCAATACCTTCAGTGTTTCAACATAAGAAAACAAAACCGTATGCATTTTAATAAACAGGTAATATTCTTTTTGTATGAATTATGTTGAAAACACTAAAAAACACCTAATTTAGAGCTAGTTGTTACCAATATGCCGAACGGCTGAACGTTTTTTAAACATGATCGTTTCTTACCTACAGATTTTGGGAGGTATTTAAAAAAATTAATACTTTGGAAAAAATTGTGTGAAAATTTGAATAAATGGTTGTTTAAATTGCTTAATTATAATTGCTTATGTTAGTACCTATCCAAGAGGTAGCTCATTAAGGGTCCTTTCCCCAACCGAACAACCTGTGCCAATTGTCCGGTTCCCGCTTCTCCCGCATCGACATCGTCTTCACCTCAGCCTCAGCCCGAAGCTTTTTCAGAAATATGATGACCACAATTCCTAGCTTTTTGGTTACACTTTTTCCACGTGCCACATTTATTATGCACATAGCTTACCTCATCTATAGTTTCTTCTGAATCCTTTATTGCGTCAAATATGTTCATGCATTCAATGATTGGCTCTATATGACTAAACTGACATTGCTTTACTTTACCAGATGTACTTAACTTATTTTACGTTTTTCTTTAACAATTTTCCATTCGTCACCCTTACAAATAACCATCTTAAGAACGTTTGGCTTAATACTACCTTCCTGTACATTTACTAGAGAGGTTTTAGGTATTTTAGGGTCTTCAGTCCGATCGTTATTTTATGTTGAAATACTGCTAAACCATTCAAAAAACTGAGTTTCAATACAGGCAAACAATAGTAGTGAAAAACAACTTAGCATGAATCAGTACATTCAAACCACATTCATAACCGCTTAGTTAATATTCACAACATTTTCCACCGGTATACCTAGCCTATTAGCTGAATTAAGTATACCTAATCCAATAGAATTATTATTAGCTATTGTTAGTCCTACCTAAGGTATCAATGTGATACGCTTTCGCCAAAGATTTATTGATGAATAACAGAGACCAGTGCGAGCTGGAGTTACCCGCTGAAGATTCAGAACTATTATTGATGCAAACAAATACAAACTTACTGTTTAAAAAAAGATTTTGACTAAACAAAAATGCTTATGGTGCGCTGATCACGTAGTTTGATCAAATGTGCCACCGAGGGACCTACAAACAAACATTCTCCGGACGCCCCGACACTGCTTTGCATAGATATGAAATAATCATTAATAGTGTCATCTTCAATCCACTTATCATTAACCCTTTTACAAAGCATTGGACTTTCTTTACGTGCTAAGTCATACTTAATATTCATATTTCTTAAAGTTGCAGCTTGCCTGTAACATTCATTCCCTATCGTCTTAAGCCTACAATTTAGGTCATTTAACTTAGCTAGTAAATCGTTCTTTTCCGCAGTCGATGAGCTGATGCCGCTGTCTCGCTGCTCAAGTGCTGACTCCAGAGAATGTATCCGGGTATTCAGCACCTGCAGCTTCTCCGTCGCAGCATCCTCCAGTTTATAAATGCTGTCCATCACCTCTTGTCTCCGCTCCTTCTCGTATGCATGCTCGTAGTAGAGTTAGAGGTGCTAACAGCTAAGCTAGCACCTGCTTAGCTGTTAGCAGCTCTAACTCTACTACTGAGGACTCAAGATCTTCAGTCTTCTTGTCGCACTCCAAGCTGATACTGTCTAGACTTTTTGAAAGATCTGTTATATTGTGAAGAATAGTTTCAAAACAAACATCTGGGTAATTAGTACTGATAATGTTCATTTCAGTAACTAGTTTAAGAAGAATGCTTTCATGAGATTCCTTACTATATTGTTACTCCGTTTCAAACACTATTTCCAATATTACTGACCTATCATCGCAGAGCTAATACATTTGACGAAAGTTGGGTCATGATAGAAACTAAGCAATTCGAAAATCAGTGGATTGTTCAGTTTGATTCCTGTTTTAGTTTGTTTATGTGCCTGTCATACAAATGTACCTGGTACAAGTCGACTTCATCTGATCGTTCCATTCCAAATCATGATTAAAAACACATGAAAACGCAGACTTGCTTCGCTTAAAATATTCTAACTTCTCGTGGCTTAAATGCGCTCATTTTACCACAGTTGCATAAATTACTGTAAAAAATAAACTAAGTAATTTTTTACTTTACAATAATTTATTTGACATTGACATGTAAATTGGCACTGAACAAATTAGAGACAATATGTTTTTAAATGTTTGTTTCAATCTAATCCGGTTTGATCTGGTCAGGCATTCCACCCGCCTTGCAAAATGTCACTCCACCAGCATTCCACAAGGCTCCTGCGAACAGTTGTAATGGGTTGTATAACATATTTAATCGTACCTATTTACTAATAATACCATTGACCGAATTTAAATCGGGAGGAGACTTCCCATTACTATTATAAAAAGTCTGCCAATTTTTATGTGAGCCAGGATTTGAACGAGGACTTAGTTACAGCATTCTCCAATAGAGTATCCTACAGTCAACAATTAATTACGATATCAGGAGGGAATATTTTCACAATATGGTGTTCAGGGAGCAATAATAAGATCAAGAAATCTTATTTTCTAGCATATTAAGTTTTGACTAGTAAACCTGTTGCTCGAAATCGAGCAATTGTTATGTATTGATTTTAACATAAAAACAATCATGGTATAGTATTCTAGAACTATTTTATTAATTTTATGGTTGAATTTCGTGTTGTAATGAAATTTTTTACAAAAGCTTTTTTAATTAAATTTCTTGTGAATACTCATTCATATTTAAAGAGATGTCCATGTTTCTTTAGTGTTTTCTACGAATATTATGAGCACCTCGAAGGAGTTGGCTTGACCTGCCGCCACATATACAGTAGTCCATATGTAATGGACTGACCCTGACATATACCTATACCTAGTTACCTAAACAGGAATTGCTGGAAACTGGGTTCTTTTTACTACAGAACATCACTAAACACAAAAAGAATTGTTAAAATTATATTATTTACATGTTTACATCGTTCAAGGTTAGCATTTCATAGTTGAACTAAATTAATTTACAGTTTCATGTAAATTTCTTTAGGATAATTGTAGATAATTGCTCATAAACGCTTCACATTATCATTCACCATAAACTCCAATTGAAGCGTATACTCAACCAAGTTCATCAAGATGAAATACACATAAATTAATTATTTTTGAAATACCCCGAGCACCATATGAAAGAAAATTAACCAAAACAAATGGATATATGAAAATCGACTGCAAATTTGTTTAGACAACTCTAATGTTCTTAAATGGGTAAAAAATGTATTATGCTGTTTTAAATGTATTTTTGTAAAACTTTCTGAAATTCAGTAGGGTATAAGTTACTAAGAGCTGCTTTCCCCAAATCTAGATTTATTTGAACTTCTGAAACTTAAGTTTAGTAACATTTGAATTTTCCTGATAATATGGTTTATAATTTAAAAATTAGAATAGACCTATTCATATGGTTTAAATTAAATTCACGTTTACTTTAAACCTTAATTGGGGAAAGCGGCCCTAAGTAGCGTACGACCTGTCTTAGTCTAAAACCGAACTAAAATGGTTCAATAAATTTATACTCATAATGAATGTTAAGTCTACTTCTTTTTCTTTAATTTCTATCTATATTGATAGAATTTATACTTAAGAATTTTTTTACTTTTTTATTTGGAATATAAACATATGTAAATATTAAGATCTTCACACATGTGATTCAAAATAAATGTTTTTAAAACTGAATTCTGACTTTAAGTATGTATTAGGATAATAGTTTATTTATTTACATCTTCCATCAACTGAAACTCCTCCAGCTCTACATGCAATGGTTTCAATTCCGTTAACAACATATGGCTTTGCTGAAAAACTTTGTTTGCTCCAATCAGCTGCTTTATTTGAAATGTCTATTCCCATGTTAAATCTTATGGGCTAATATGAAACTTTAAGGGCGTCTAGTGCTCTTTCCTTTAGTCAAACCTTTTTAAATTTTATTTCCTGCAAAACTTCATGCCAAGCTCTTTCCAATGACACCAAAAACATGAAAATCGGTTCAGTAGTTTAGGAGGAGTCTTTGTAACAAAAAAACTGCTCGCGTATTAAATAAGTATAGATAACTGAAATAAATAGCTTAAATAAATAATTTACATCAGCACTATCTTTCGGTGATTTAGTCGAACTACATCCACTTCAAATCCTGGCTCACACAAAAACAGGCACAGCTGGCCCATAAGGATGATTGGCCTCCTCCTGATTTAAAGTCAATGATAATACTTTCAAAAACTAGTATTTCGATACAAATATATTTTGCTGTATTTGGTTTTATAGTGATAGGATCACAAATAGTACTTTTTTATCTTATGGGATTCCATGATAATGAGTCTAAAGTTATATATCCTACGATTTTATATACCACACTCTTTCATTAATATTTTGAGTATTTTCTACAAAACATACCACTAACAGTTTCCTTATAAGTAATTTTTAAAATTTACGCCTAGGATTAAATAGTTTACACTTTCCATTGCAAAAATAGATCAAGGACGAGAAGATTTACTATAATCAATCAATAATAAAATAATCAATTATAACAATTAGGTTATTCCTTAAAACATAACACAATACATTATGTTCCGATCTCACTGGATACCTCTTGTGAACTCTGTATAGCTATGAAGTCCTGGAAAGGTCCTTACGGAAGTCTGCTCATAGAAAAATGATGTTAAAATAAGCGAAGTTTATTAATTGAAATTCTATTAGACTAATGGTTGTTTAAAATCTGAACTTACGTACAATCCTCAGAAACGGAATAGAAATGCGAAAGAAGGAATTAAAAAATGTATTACAAGGACAACTAGTAAAGTATATTTAATGCCTTTTTTACTAACGTCTATCATTTTTTAATAATGTTCTTAAAATCTAGAACAATAAACATTGCTTACAGTATTTTGGTTAAGTCCAGGATGGATCAGAAGCGGCGTTTCTTTCGAGCTAAAAATTAAAAAATGATATTAAATTGAATAAAATAGCTAAAATGATATGTTCATCTTTATTATATTGATTTTCTATGAAAAGTCCAGTGTAAAAGGAGTAAAAAACAATTCTTTACTGTCAAGGTGTTGAATTCATGGGAATTTTCTGTAGCATCCATGAAGTCCTGGCAACGAACGCTCAAAAAAGGTTTAGAGGGAATTGCATGGGACACAATTTTTGACTTTGCAGCTTTGTTTCGACTAGTTAGGAGGTGAATATATCAAACGTCCCCGTCCGTAGCCCTTGAGTGGAGGGATCGAGTGGGTCTGAAGGTACCATTTTTTGGTTTTTCCCAAATATCTTGAAAACTAACAACTTTTAGTATTACCTACTAAATTTTAAAATTAAAGAAAATTAGATTTCCTCTAAGAAAGGTATATAATATGTCGATATTGGTCTAACAAGGTAAGCGCTATTTTTATTTATATTCAAACAAACTAGTAAACCTGTTGCTCGAAATCGAGCAATTGTTATGTATTGATTTTAACATAAAAACAATCATGGTATAGTATTCTAGAACTATTTTATTAATTTTATGGTTGAATTTCGTGTTGTAATGAAATTTTTTACAAAAGCTTTTTTAATTAAATTTCTTGTGAATACTCATTCATATTTAAAGAGATGTCCATGTTTCTTTAGTGTTTTCTACGAATATTATGAGCACCTCGAAGGAGTTGGCTTGACCTGCCGCCACATATACAGTAGTCCATATGTAATGGACTGACCCTGACATATACCTATACCTAGTTACCTAAACAGGAATTGCTGGAAACTGGGTTCTTTTTACTACAGAACATCACTAAACACAAAAAGAATTGTTAAAATTATATTATTTACATGTTTACATCGTTCAAGGTTAGCATTTCATAGTTGAACTAAATTAATTTACATTTTCATGTAAATTTCTTTAGGATAATTGTAGATAATTGCTCATAAACGCTTCACATTATCATTCACCATAAACTCCAATTGAAGCGTATACTCAACCAAGTTCATCAAGATGAAATACACATAAATTAATTATTTTTGAAATACCCCGAGCACCATATGAAAGAAAATTAACCAAAACAAATGGATATATGAAAATCGACTGCAAATTTGTTTAGACAACTCTAATGTTCTTAAATGGGTAAAAAATGTATTATGCTGTTTTAAATGTATTTTTGTAAAACTTTCTGAAATTCAGTAGGGTATAAGTTACTAAGAGCTGCTTTCCCCAAATCTAGATTTATTTGAACTTCTGAAACTTAAGTTTAGTAACATTTGAATTTTCCTGATAATATGGTTTATAATTTAAAAATTAGAATAGACCTATTCATATGGTTTAAATTAAATTCACGTTTACTTTAAACCTTAATTGGGGAAAGCGGCCCTAAGTAGCGTACGACCTGTCTTAGTCTAAAACCGAACTAAAATGGTTCAATAAATTTATACTCATAATGAATGTTAAGTCTACTTCTTTTTCTTTAATTTCTATCTATATTGATAGAATTTATACTTAAGAATTTTTTTACTTTTTTATTTGGAATATAAACATATGTAAATATTAAGATCTTCACACATGTGATTCAAAATAAATGTTTTTAAAACTGAATTCTGACTTTAAGTATGTATTAGGATAATAGTTTATTTATTTACATCTTCCATCAACTGAAACTCCTCCAGCTCTACATGCAATGGTTTCAATTCCGTTAACAACATATGGCTTTGCTGAAAAACTTTGTTTGCTCCAATCAGCTGCTTTATTTGAAATGTCTATTCCCATGTTAAATCTTATGGGCTAATATGAAACTTTAAGGGCGTCTAGTGCTCTTTCCTTTAGTCAAACCTTTTTAAATTTTATTTCCTGCAAAACTTCATGCCAAGCTCTTTCCAATGACACCAAAAACATGAAAATCGGTTCAGTAGTTTAGGAGGAGTCTTTGTAACAAAAAAACTGCTCGCGTATTAAATAAGTATAGATATACCTTCCATAAGAAATACATATAGATTTGTGGGTAACATACATGCCCAATTGGGCAACGCTTTTGCCACTTATAGGAAAATGAACAGCAAATCAAATACTTAAGTTTTACAAAAACGGGTACAACTTTTCTTAGTATCAACTTAGAGGTCTCTAGTTTTTACCATTCACCTCCTTTTATTGTGCCCTTTAAAATGATATATAATATGATAGGGTTTTTGTTAAAAAGTTTTTACCTCCCACTTTTTAGACGGGAGAGTTAAAATTTGGAAGGATCAAAAACTTTCTTCCCTAGACTTGAGATGATTCCCTGCAGTAATATGTTTTGTATAATAATGCGTCAATATAGAGCATTGATCAAAGGGGAGTGGGAATTTTGTGACATTTGGTTGTCACAAAATATGACACATAAGTACATGTAGGCTTATTTCCACGATTGTTTTTTGTTATTAGTTTTAAGTAAAATGTGTATATTATGTCTTTATATTTGTCAATCACATGTTGTATTTTTTCTGGAAATAAACAAAATTTTAACAATAAGATTACATTTAACCCTCATTATCTCTGTAAACTTACATGTAAGTTAGGTATTATATGGTATCATTTTGTTAGACATTTGATGTAGAATATCTTTTCAAAGTATAATGATTTAGCAACACCCCGTTTTCAAGACATTTGCCAAAAAGTAAAAAAAATTCTCTCCAACTAACTCCCCTCCCATTCAAACCCGACGCTCAAATGAGTGTAGCTTTTGTTTACATTTTGGAAGGAGTGTATTGAACAAATTGGCGTTGTCTAGAACATTTTTTTTAATGTCCGGGTTTAGGTTTGATTGCACCGTAATTATTGTTAGAACTAGAAGCGGTCACGATGAGATAGAATGTCTTTGTAAATGAACTTTGTTTGAAGGTACAATCATGCATTTATACTTGAAAAGTGTTGAGGTTGGGTTTAACCATAACTAACAATAGTTAATATACTATGGTAAAGAAAGACATTATAAGATAATAAACCTATTTTTTGCCTCAAACCAAAGAAGTTATATTCCAATTCATCTTGACCGTTTCCAGTTACAAAATCTAACTTTACATAATCTATGAATTTATAGTACAAGGAATCTGATAATTTCTTACTCCTAACTCGAGGATTGCCTTTTCAATTTGTAATAAACGTTCTTCAAAGTCTTCCGTCGGCTGAAAAAAGAAAACAATCTCTTATTAAAAAAAATAAAAAAATAAAGTTAAAAATAACATATATATAGCTTATATACCATTGCCTAATATTTCATATAAAAGGGTACCTATATTATTTGCTTTCAATATAACATCCACCGTTTGAACCTAATCAGATCACAGATTACCCAGAATCACCCAGTAAGCCTCAATGAAGAAGTAATTACATTAATTAATTAATTAATTAATTAATTAATTCATTCATTCATTCATTTCATTCAATCAATTTGAAAACTTTTTAATACGACGAAATATTTTATTTGAAAATCAGTTTGGATTCAGGAAAGATAAAAATATTAACGACGATCTCTTCTTACTTACTAAAAATATTCACGATGCTATTGGGCGTAATAAAAAACCGTTGTTGATTTTTATTGATTTAGCTAAGGCTTTCGATTCTGTTGACAGAGAAATCCTAATACGTAGACTGGAAATAAGTGGAGTACGGGGAGTTGCTCTTGATTGGTTTAGGAGTTACCTGTCTAAGCGTTTTCAAATAGTGTCAATTCTTGGTCAGTCCAGTGCTCCTCTTCGGATTGACTACGGAGTTTTGCAAGGTAGCACATTAGGGCCTCTTCTTTTCCTTCTTCATATAAATAATCTGGGTAGGGTTAATTTGGAACAGGGACGGGTTTTTCTTTATGCTGATGACTCAGCTTTACTTTTTGAGGGCGACAGCTGGGAGGAAGCGTACCGTTTGGCGGAGCGGGGCCTATCCTCTGTCAAGCGGTGGTTTGATCAAAGCCGGCTCTCTGTAAATATTTCAAAAACAAAGCACATGCCTATTTCTCTGAGAGCCGACCACGATCCAGTTAACCTGTATCTACGTTTACATACATGTGGGAGTGACAGGGCGAATGAATGTAAAACGTGTGAGTGTATTGAAAGCGTGGCCGAATATAAATATCTCGGAGTTATCTTCGATAATCGTCTGAAGTGGGCTGGACATATTACATTTTTAAGAAATAAGCTGCGTAAATTCATTTTTATTTTTTGGAATATAAATAATATCCTTGCTCCAGATCTAATTAAAATTGTATATTTTTCTTATATTCAGTCTTTGTTGCAGTATGGAATCTTAGCCTGGGGCAGCTGTTTTCAAAGTATTTTATCGCCATTAGAAATTACCCAAAAATCCATCATAAAAGCGGCATTAAAAAAAGATCGACGATATCCTTCAAACCTATTATTTGATGAATTCAAAGTTTTCAGTATCCCCAACTTTTTATGAAAACGTTAATTTTATACATCCGTGGTAGTAATCTGAATTCTTTGTTTCGTCGTCCTGCTCATACATATTCTACAAGATCTGCTGTCAATACCGGCATTGTTGCCCCTCGATTGAGTAAAACAATAACTACTACCTCATCTTTTTATGTAGCTAATCTAGTATTCCCTCGACTTCCGAAACATATTAAATATCCCCTACCCTGTAGCGACCGCACGTATAAAAAAATCATTGACAAATGGTTATTGGAGATAGGGCGAGATAAAATTAAGACTTTTTTTACTTCCTCGTATACCTAGGGTCAAGGTCACAGAGCGATTGTAATTGCGTATGGGTGTGTGAGTGCGTGTGCGTGTGTGTGTGAGTGAGGGTCCGTCCGTCCGTCGAGCGCGTGTTTCATGTGAGTGTGAGCATGACTGGGCCGAGATCTCGGTTATTTCAATGGCGTTTTTATACTTTTGTATATCCTGTATTACTCTCTACATCCGTCCTTAATGTTAATTACTGTTTCCCGTTGTATTTGCGTGCATATTTTACTTTGTTAAATTTATCTCTATACTTTTCTGTTTAATTTAAATTTTCTATTCTTAATTGTTTTATTAAAAATTCCTTTACAGTGGCTGATTGTTGACTCGTTCCCCACCCACAGGCTTTGACCCATGTGGGGAACTAATTCCTATTGTAAATTATGAATTGTGAATAACACTGTTGTATTGTTTGTTGAAGGAATAAACAAATTTCAATTTCAATTTCAATCATCATGTTTGCTTCACACGGAAACACAAATATTAAATATACGATAAACTCTTGATAGTAAACAAGTCATGAATTCTTTGTTTCGTGAAGCAGTGATCTTTATAATTATATTGAGCGGAATTACGAGAAATATAGTTCACACGAGTCTTAAGACTCTTAACATAACATAATTATGTTACAGATCTTTACTCAATCTTTTTTTTTTACCTCGGCTTGACACCTCGGTCGAAAACCTTAGCCTCGTACGAAAAACGCCATTTCCAGACTTATCAATTATTGCACTACAATTACACAAGTTTATGTTTATTACATGAACAAGTTTGTAATTTAAAAAAATCACCAAATCTTTATGAATCAGTCAGAAAAATTGCGTTTAACAAACTTTTACAAAAGATTATACAGGAAGTAATTACAAACTTTTACAAAAGATTATACAGGAAGTAATTACAAACTTTAGTTTCTGTATGAAATTTATAAATGTACTTGTTACAATCGTAAATTCATAATATATACTGTACTAGCTGTTGCCCGTGGCTTCGCTCACGATGAAAACCATAACACACGCTGCCAAAATGAAGATGGTGCTATATACAGAGTATATGATTAAACAAAGTAACGATGACTTTGATTGAAATTTTATATAGTACATATATCACCTAAAAGGAAAAACAACCATAAAACCATGGCAAAAGGAACCAAATCATAAATCAGCTGTAAGACGTATCCGTATGTGAACCGCATACAGTTCGTGCATTATATCTCCGGCTATGGCTACTTCGCTACTAACTTATCATATTAAGATATTTTAAACATATGATTTTGGTAAACATAGCGTTTGACAAACAGTGGTTCTGTAGAATAATATTTTCAAAAAAGTACCCCCTCACACCCCTCCCACGCCTTGCAACCAGCTTACTCTGCCATAGCTGGAGATATAATGCGTGAACTGTACTTAGAGCCGTCCATAAATTACGTAACGCTCCTGAGGTGTTCAGCAGCGTTATGCACCGTTACAAGGGAGGGAGGGGGGTTCAACGCAACGTTATGTAACTATTAAATCTTAATAATTAATAACTTAAACTCGTTAAAAGATGTTCAATTATCTTCAAAGTACACATTTTTTGACTTTTTAAGGGGGAGGGGTTGATAGCACAGCGTTACGTAATTTATGAGAGGGGATTAGTGCCAGCATCACTAGTCCGTTACATGGGGGGGAGGGAGGATTTGAAAAGGCCGAATTTAGCGTTATGTAATTTATGGGTGCCCCCTTGATTGAATGAAAATTGGCAATTCAAACTAAAGATGATCCATTAAATTTATATAGAAAATTTCAGAACTTTAACCCCGGCAAAAAACCCTCGAAACATCGAATTTTGAAAAGATTTAATGTCAACAAAATATTTTTTAGAGTTTGTAGGGTCTATTTTGAATCAAATAAATTACTTAGCCGCCCCGGCAATTTAAAAAAAAAGTTTACTTTAGCTCTTTTATTAACAGTAGTCCGGTCGCCGAACCATGTGACCTTGAAGTAGGGTTCGACTCAAATTTTATGATTGACTCTAGTCTTATTTGATGTGCTGAACAAGAATATGACGGATGCCAGACTGGCATCCTTAGGCAATTTTGAATATCGAAGGTCAAAGTTCAAAGGGCCGAAAATAGAGAAACAGACATTGAAACATAATTTATTTGTGCTATCCAAACAAATATCCCCAAAGGTATTGATTTTAAACCACCACCGATAGTTGCTGGGTGGAAAATACTTTATTTTGATTAGGTATTATTTTCAGCCGCCATCTTGGATCCGCCATATTAGATACAAATAATTTTTTTTTAATGTGAGTAGGTGTTGTGACTCATCATTACAGAGTGGATTTTCACGCTTATTACGATGCTGCAATCCATTTATGTAAATATTGTTTTTTTTTTCTCGAGATATACCCAAATGAAAATTCTTCTTTATACATTTCTTATGAGCGTTTCTAAATTAAACTATTTTTTTGTTTTGTTTTTCTTATATCTCCGGTTCTAATCTCATTATAAAGTTTGTTTTGCTCTGAAAAGACTCAGTCATTTAATGGCTTCAATTTGAAATATTAATCATTTAAATACAACCAGTGGGAGGTGAGTTACAATGCAATATTATCATTAAATGTCGATTTGTCAAAATTTATTTTTACTTAAAGATTTATATTAATCTTCAATTTGGTTCTAAGCAAATCTAAACATTATGTTCAGTCTTAAAACACTTATCTGATCTTTGTCTTTCATTTGAGACCAAAACGAACTTAAAAATATGATCAGAACATGACATATAAGAAAATCAAAACAAAAATATTTCAATTTGGAAGATTATATGATATTTGAATAAACTTAGCTCTTTTTCCCAAAGTCAATTAACGTCAAAAATCGCTCAAATGAAATCAAAGATTAGATGAGTGTTTTAAGATTGTATCTAACTAGTGGCTTGAAGGGGCTAAAAGTCCCTAATGAGGGAGAAATTCAAACAATCCTTATTTATTGTAGTAAAAAATACATTCGTATCACACTTAATCTACCTAAATTAATATCTAGCTTACCACATAGTTTTCAATCATCATCATCACATGTTTTATGTAAACACAGCAGACGTTTTTAGATCCCAATGCATTTAAATGGCAGATATTTTACGTTACTTCTCGTTTTCTGATAAATTTCAAGCAATTTCATTATTTTTCCCGCCATCACGTAATAGGGACCTTTAATTTGAGCCCTCTCCCATCTTTCTACGACTTGCCAAATGCCCACAATTTTGAATGCAAAGAATCACCTTACGAAATTAAATATATGATGATGATATTTAGACTTTCTTGGAACCTGATACATAAATGTTTAAGTAAAAATTACTTTTTGGAAAATAAACGTTTTATGATCAATTTTGCTTTGTACCTCTTCTCTGGCTGGTCGTATTTCAATTATTTCAAATAAAAGCCATTAAATAACCAAATCTTTTAAGTCTAAAACGAACGTTATGCTGTGATTAGAACCGGATATATAAGAAAAACATAACAAAATTAGTTAAATTTGGAAGATCTTGTGATCTTTTAACAGTCATAACTCTTTTTACGCGGTCATATTTAAGTTGAAAATGGCTCGAATGAAAGCCAAAGATCAGATACGTGTTTTAATACCAAATATAAAATTTAGACTTACTTAGAACCTTAGATACTAATCTATAATTAAAAACATATTTTGAAAAATCGACATTTTATGTTGATTTTTGCTTTGTAACTCATCACTGACTAGTCGTATTTAAATGATTAATATTGCAAATTGAAGCTATTAAATCGCTGAATATTTTAAGACCAAAACGAACTTTATAATGTGATTAGAACCATAAAGATTATTAGAAAAACTAAAAATATAGTTTAATTTAGAAACGCCGATAACAAATGTACAGGGAAGACTTTTCATTTGAGTTTATTTCGAGAACGAAACAATATTTTCAAAATCGGTTTGCGGCATTGTAATCAGCGTGAAAATCTAGTCTGTAGTGATGTGTAACAACACCACATTAACATAAAAATATTAACTTGTATCCAATATGGCGGATCCAAGATGGAGGCTGAAGATTAATACCCAATCAAAATAAAGTATTTACCACCCAGCAACAACTGGTGGTGGCTTAAAATCAATACCTTTGGGAATATTTTGTTTGGATACCACTAATACATATTTTTTCAATATCTGTTTCTCTGTTTTCGGCCTTTTGAACTTTGACCCTCGATATTCTAAATTGCCCAAAGATTCCCGTCTGGCATCTACGATATTCTTGTTCAGTATATCAAATAGTACGAGAATAAATCATAAAATTTGCTCAGGACCCTACTTCATGCCTAATTTCTTATTTGGCGACTGGACTACAGCCGTTATAAGGAGGGAGGGTCCTTAAATTATGTCTAGTCAGTGATTTATTATATGTTTTATTTCTGACAGCTGGTCCGACGTCCTACGAAATTTCTTGCTTTTAACATCTGCTTGAATATAAACATTTCATCACCTTTAACTGACTTTCCCCACCTACCAACAAAAGGAGGAGATTCTCAATTCGTCTTGGGATATGTTTTTTTTCTAGGGATGTTCACCGATTTCTCTGCGATACTTTTACCAATCAACGTGATTCTACCATCAAAATAACTGGGATGATTTCCCGTAGGTCCCATATATAACATTTCGTTTCATTGTAATATTTGTTTAGGAGAAAAAAGTTCAAAACCTAAAAAATCTATATTTTGAACAACTTTTTGTTGGCAAAACAAAGGTGAACAGGAATTAGTTAATTTAATTACAGCTGTCACATACTTTTAAATAAATTTGTAATTATATGGCATATATGATCAGCTGCTTCACAATGATACAATGTCAAAATAGTTTGTCATCATGTTTACTATTTAATATGTTGATTCAAACACAGTCTATTCCATAAAAAACCTTGTGATTTTAAAAAGTTTAAACCGAAAAGAATTACATATTTATGAAACACTAATATGTAGGATTCTCTATCGTATTATAAAAATAAAAACAGGCTATGATAAATGTCAATTATCAATAGTCAGTGAAAAATTTACTTATTACGATCAGGTAATGAAGAAGAGTAAGTCTAAATCTTAACGTTTAAGTGTGGCCTAGATGATGCAGTTGAAAGCACAAGCCACATGCATCAAGTATTTTTTGTGGCTTGTGATGTGTAACTGCTCTTGCAGTTTTCACTGAGAAAAAAATCCCAGCAGGCTATGTAAGTTGAGTTTGAATTTCATCATGACATTTATGATATATGGCCATCTCTAGTAATAAAGCCGCGGCCTTCGACCTGGCAACGCCGCTTTCAAGGATTTTTTGCATGGTAAAAACCTTTACAAAGCCAGCTGATTTCATGTAAACAAAAGATAGTGCCATAAGAGAATATGGATAAACAAATCAGCTGAACCCTTAGGCGCGCTGTTGCCATTTACTAGCGCCGCGCCGCGGTCTTGTTGCTAGAGATGGCCATGGCTAATGTCAAAAACCATTTCCATTTCTTAAAATATACCTCGTATACTTTTATGTATCTGGTGGACCAAGCCTTAAATGTGATAAAATTGATAAATAGAAACCTTTTGTATTGCTCAATGAACTCTTCATCCCACTCACTGTATTTTTCCTTGATGACTGTAGATTTCAAGCAGCTGTTATGATTACTTTATTTGTTTACACTTTCCTTGTTTATTTTCGTTGCTATCATGGCAACTCATAAGGGCAATGTTAAAATTTTACAACTTAAAAATTCGTTTTATTACGCTATTAGATTTTCTCAGGCCAAGTAATCTGCATGAGACAGGTTTTTGAGTCATAAATTATTTATTTTCTGACTTTGAAGGAAATCCTCGGAACCATTTTTGAGATAATTGTACAAGCAAGCAAACATACATCAGTTTGCATATCCTATTTCTATCTATAAAAGAGTATAGATAGAAATAGGATATGCAAACTGATCTAAAAATAAGTTAAAATTAGATTTATGTGACAAATTGATGTTTTGCATTGAGCTGGATCAAGAGTAGCTGTTTAAAGTTAACAAAAAAATGACGTTGACTATAGATTAAAGTTGACTATAGATAATATCTCTAAAACGGTCAACGTGGAAGAACTGGTACATCCTCGGTGTCAAACAATTACACTTAAAAAAAAAAAAAAAAAAAAAAAAAACTAGTGACAGAACAACTGTTTAAGTCATTTCTACCTTCGCAATAGTGAAATACCATATATATTATTGTTTTATAAGGTAAAATGGATCTGAATGTACGTAAAATGTGAACATTACGAACCGATTGAGTACATTGAATACTGTAATGCATTGTGAAGAACATTGTAATGTAATTGGCCAATATATAGGACTGATTTGTTTCCAAAAATCCCATATAAAATAAGTTTTTTTTTCTTAGAGGTGGCCATATTCATATAGCGCATAAGTAATAGCTGTAAACTATAACCAATTGCAATTTTTACCATATACATTGTCGATTTCCTGGGGCTTCGCGGTAAAATAGACTGTTCGAACATGTCCAAAAAATTAGCTAAGCAATAACAGAAGTACAGTTTAGTAATCTTTTAAGTGATTTAGTCATCAGCAAAAGTGAACTGGAGTGGAGTATTGTAATGATACACTACAACTGTTAATGAATCAATCAAAATCAAACATAGAAGACAAAAATATCAAATAAAAGTATGAAATAATTTCTTTTAGGTAAAAAAAACAACCGACTTCAAAACGCTCTTAAAAGTATGAAATAATTTTATTTTATAAGTCAATTTTTTAATATCCAAGCTCACGTATTTCAAGTCTATATATTGCATCTTAGTTATGTATCATCTTAGCAGAATAGCTTGAAGTTTAATAGCGTTTGAAGAACGTATTTATAAAAATAGGGTATTTATTGTATGGCTTACATGAATGTAACATTAAAGCAAAAATTGTGTGTTTATGTCATATAAATAGAGAGAGGCAGAGTTTAAAACTAAGACTAGAGAAATTATTTGTGGGTCTACAATAATACTTGACAATTTGCATTTTAAAGCAAAATGTTCGAGTTGACGACTGAAATTTTATCCAACAATTATAATTGAAATCAAACTGAAATATTTAATCACTACTCACAGTTAAGTGTTTCTTGCATAATACATATATGTATTGATAGAGCCACGCCGTCTTGAAATACGTGAGCTTGGGTATTAAAACATTTTACTTATAAAGTAAAATTATTTCATACTTTTTAGAGCGTTTGAAGTAGGGTTTTTTTTACCAAAAAGAAATTATACATTCTGGCATAAGGATAATATGTGATCTTTAAGAGAGTCTGGCTTTTTCAGCGGGGCCTTAAGTCTGTGGCGGAGTCCGAGGGTCAGATCAGATATAAAATAATTTAATTGCCCTATTTTAGTGCATGGATAGTAGGAGAATTAGTGATAAAAGAGTGAGTGATAAAAGAGCTTTGCTTTTTATAGGTATAAATGAGTACAATCCATGAGTAAAAATGATAATGTATGGAAACTAACGATGGATTAAATGCCACTAACATTCAATCCTAAATTAAATATTATTTTCATATAGTACATGTCAATTAAAAAGAAATATTATAGACCAAAACATAAAACTGAATGAAATCATAAAACATCTGTAACGACGAATCCATCAGTGAACGTAACTACTAACTGCCTGGAACACTGAAAATGTAAACAGAACATTATCCACTTGTATTATATGGTGAAATCAAAACAATATGGGACAAAATCAAATAAAACTCGTATTTTAGAAGCTTAAGGCGAGCTATATAGCTCTCCACTATGTAGCTGGAGAGCTATATATATAGCTGTGCTATATAGCATAGCTACATAATTCACCAGCTACTTATAGCTCCATCAGCTACATGTAGCTCGGCTACATCTAGCTCTGCTACAAGTATCAATTGTCATCAAATGTTTTGTAGGAAGGCTAAATGTAGCTGAATCAGTTTCCTGTCAGATGCCGAAGCAGAAAGTGCTCCTTGAAGCAGCTGCTGCTGCCGCCTATGCTACAGTGCTATTTTTAAATCAAATAAGAGAGAGGAGATATTGGCAATCCCTCAAAGCAAGGAAAAAATACAGCGGAACTGATCTTTTAAAAGACCTTCATGAAGACGACACAATCGGGCTGAACATAGACCCAGTTTTAACTTACCTTTTGCAGCAGACCTGCATACTCATTCTCCTTGTTATTCTTATGGGGATTACAAAAACATGTCATATCTCGCTATGTAGGATGGAATTGTTGTTTGAAATTCGCTGAGTATGCAGGTCTGCTGAGGTATTATGTTTACCGACAATTTTGGATAGCTCGTTTTCTGCTATATAACTATGAAACATGCTATATAGCTAAGCTATATAGCAGATTTTCTAATTCGCTTTTTGAAATTATAGCAGAGCTATGTAGCTGAGCTACATGTAGCTCTGCTATAAAGCTCTGCTATATAGTGCAAACGCGTTTTTACTGTTTAATGTCAAAAAGACACGCTAGTTTTGATTGGTCTCGTATGTGCATACAATACAGAAAATAAGTTTCAGCCATGCCAGTACTCTAGTTTTTGCGTGAAAAGCGGTCTAAGGTCTGATGTTGAGCGTTACCAACAGACATAGTGACAGAAATTGAGATAAGGCTTGATTCTAATTCTCTGGCCTTAAAAACGCAAAAATAACCAATAGTTTCATAATTCTAAGCAATGTACAGACTAAACTCTAATTTTATTCGTATAGAAATTGCATCGTGTTTTTGTGGAAATAGTAAACTGTTATTGACAATGCATACCAAGACAATGAATTTAGTACTCTAGCCGGAATACCGGCTAATACGACGACCGACCAAAACCACAACTCTAAAGAGTGCGGTCATAACGACAACTATAATGGGTCTTCTACCCGGGGAGGGTCAGCAGATAACCCAAACAAAAATCTGGCGGCTAAAACCACACCAATTCCGTCAACCGATAGAAGTACAGATTTTGATGACTTCAGCAATTCTTAAAGTAGCAAGTCTTAAAGAATTCTTAAAGCAATTTATTCAGCAGTTCTTAAAGTTACAGCGAGCTGGGATGTCTCTCTGTATGCCTAAGTACAGGAAATTTCTTAAAGGTAGGGTTCAATAATTCTCTCAGGAAAAATTATAGCACAAACTGAAATTCCACATTAACCGAAGCGAAAGCTTGTCCTGGAGTTTCACAACAAGAATAAGAAAAAAAACAAAATGATCGCCCAATGGGAAACCAAATGGGTATAAAAAAAAGACTTTGCTGCAGCCAATGACATACGCTTATTTAGGAATCGTCTTATCTCTCTCTAAACATTCATTGTCCATGTCTCTCGCACATGTTCTTTAAAATGGTCGGGATGACCGTGCGCCAACTGTAGTAGTTAATTAAATTACACTTTTCTAGATCTATTGACCGCTGTGTAGATTTAATCGTTATTGCGGTGGCACTCGACGTATTAAGGGCGATTTTAGACTCCTCTAAACATGGAACAGCCGCAGCCGGCTCCCAACGGCCCGGTGAAGGTGTAAAGTGAAGCTATTTTTTCTTGGTCAGTGCTTTACTCTAGCAAATTCTAAAACTTAATGATCACTTTGGCGTGTTTAAACAAGGCGACACTAAAAAAACACGTTTTTAACCTGTCAGGCTACACACATGAAGTAATCATAACAGGTTGGAAACAACAGCCGTCTAGGACAAATACAGAGTGTGGGATAAAAATTGTATGGAGTAATATAAAGGTGTTTTGTCATCAATTTTATGAAACTGAAATATTTGATAGTAATTTGATGAACTGGTAATCATGAGAAAATACTGAGCAAGGCTTGGTCCACCAGGTACTTTTAGATTAAAGTCAGCTGGTTGAACATTACTGTCAAAATAGGACCTTCGTTTGTTTGGCTGCGGTAAAATATTGTTTGGGTACGGAAAAAGAATGTTCGGGATCGGAAAAGTACTGTTTAGATGTAGAAAAGGCAGCTTATCATAAGTTGTTTTGATGGAAGGGAATTGAGGATTTTCGTAGATCTCAGCAGTACGGTAACATGCTATTTTCATATACAGAGTGATGAAAATACAATTATTAATTAATTTAATGGCTATAAATTACAAAGCCAACTTTCTCTAAGATGGAATACGTATTAAGGTTTTAATTTCTCTATTAATAAATGAAAACCTGATTCTGTCTTTTACTAAGGCTCGTAACAAAATCATACTTACAGGTTCACTTTGAGTTCTTCGTGGTCCCTAAAAAAATATTGGCATTAATATTTACATACCATTGACAAAATAAATAATAGTTTTATAATGTGATAACAAAAGTATAATTACACTATTCTAAAATTTTTAACTAATAGCATACTATGTCTTCCTTATGTGATCCTTATATTTGGTTTCATACTTTTTGAGTATTTTTTTAGGTTTTAGTGAGATTATTTTCCTTATACCTTCGGTTCTTATCAAAGTATCATGTTAGTCTCAAATAGCCAGGTATATAATGGCTCTTGTGCGCAAAACTGGTCAATTGAATCAGAATATCATTTACAGAATATCATTATCATTTACAATTTGACATAAAATTAGATATTTCTGAAATTTATTTAGATTACAAACTGTATATTTTAGGTTTTCAATGAAATATAAAGTTCATTCTCATCTTCAATCACTCAGCAAGTAATGGACCTTCATACGAACTATTTATAATTGAAAGCAGGCGAATTGTTAGTTTTCATCTTTAATCTAATGTAAAAAAAACTTGTGTACAGAATCCTTGTTTATATATACTCAACACCAGTAAAAAGATTTTAATAACAGTCAAAAATGTTATGATAAGCTAACTTTAAGATCTAAAAGAAAGCTCAGTAGTTTATACAGCTGTTTCAGTTCACTTATGCTTTGACCAGTGAATATAAATGTAGACATTTATTTTTCCCACGCCTGTCCCAAAAAGTGGCTGATTTTGCACTCGATATTCCTCGCAAAACTGGTGATTCCCGTATTCATTTTACTTTGCGCACGCTCGATTTGCTTTGCGTACTCCAGAGATTAAACAAAAATATTCAAAAACAGTATTCAGATAAAGTTGATTATGTGTGAATTATCTTGGCAACACTGTGTCAACAGCTGATGAGCTACTCGCTTGTTGTTACCGGTAGGGATGGTAAGTCACTGTGTCGATTTATCGCGTTTTCGATACATCGAGCCTTTTAATATCGAAAGGATAATGCTAACAGATCTCACTAGGAATTTTTGGATGTTATCTACTGAATGCAGGAAAAATTAAACATGCAATTCGTGCGAAAAGACAAATCAAACTCTTCAAAAGAGAAAAAACTATTTCCCCTACGTAGGAGAGAATATTTCAGAAAACTGGCACTTTCCGCACTTGTTGCATAAACAACTATTGTGGTCAACTCTTTAATAACTATGGAAAACATTACTTATTGCCTTTTTCCGTGGTAATACCCAATCAAATTTATCGTAACAACAAAACCACCACTAAGAAAAAAACTGGTGCAATACTTATTCAGTACTTTCAAAAAGATAAATAAAAACCATACTTACAAGTGCATTCTTAGTCTTTCGTGGTCCCTAAAAAATACATCAGTATTAATAAAATCAAGTCAAATCGAAAATATCTATTCATAGCGCAAATACATAAATAAATTGACTGGATAGCCGAGTGGATAAAGCGCTCACCTCACAACCTGAGGGTCGCCGGTTCGCTTCCTGACAGGATCGAAACTGGGTCCAGTTGCCATTTGTCATTGGGCTATGAATTAATGATGCTATCTAACAAAAGGTTGCCGTTAGATAGTAACAAGACCCGGGTTTGGACCATTCCCGATCAAAACGTAAAAAATGTGTAAAATCTTACACATCAAATACTTTAGATATGGCTTCTATTTTTTATTTGATTCAACATTCACCTTTCAGTACGGATCTTACGGGAGATAACTATTCTATTATCTGGGTAAAGTCCGATTCAAGACATAAGGCCCAGTGCGTCCATAGGACTAATGTTAATTTTAGCATCACGCTTATGGATGGAGTGGGCCTTATGTCTTGAATCGGCCTATACATTTGTTTATAAATATTCATAACATAATTCGTCTAGTACAACTTGAATTGTCACATTAAATAAATACACAGTTTATGGACATTCTATACTGGAGGGTAAATGTGGAACCGAGTGTAGGCTGGAATTATTTGTAAATAAATACATAAATAATTAAATATTTCAATCTGTGTAAACAAATAATAACATCGGCTTATTTTAAAGCAGGCCAACTGATACTGGGCCCAAGTTACATGATGCTAAGAATCAACTGGTCTGTATGAAAGTGTGACCTTTGAATAATAGTTGTTGAGACAACATAAACCGTTCGATCCTTCGAAATTCATAATAGGCTAGGACATCAATGCAATAATATATTGCAGTTTGCAATTGAATTAATATATTACTATACATAAACTTTACGGTTTACTATTTACTATCTAATAATGTAAAAAAACCTTAACCGATTGTGCCATCAGTTGAGCATTCTAAAATTGGCATGATAGGCTATTGTAATCATTTTAATAGAGATCATAACGTACCGAGTTAGTATTTTGAAAAATATTCAATATTATTATTGATATTGCATGATCTCTTGGTCACGTCATTATCCGCAACGTCGTAATACTCGAGCGGTATGAATATTTTTCCATTTTTAAACTGAAACCATCGTTCGCTAATTATCTATTAGATTAAACAATGCGTTGGTGTCGTATACTTTTACTAATGTGCAAAGCTGGTGCAAATTTTAAAATATAAAACTGATTTTACCTCCATAATTAAATTAATAAAAACCATCATACTTACCCATCCTTTCTTATTACCACGTAGCTCCTAAAGAAAAACATCAGTATCAAATTAAATTCATGTAAATGAATTGCATGAAAGGAAAAGTATGTTATACAAGTTAATCTACCTAAAAAGCACATTGTATGCCATTTTTTATTATTAATTTTCTTTTCGGGTGGAATTCATATATAATCACTTAATGATGTGTCAGGATATACATAAATGTAATAAAATATCATGAAATTGAACCAAAAGAATATTACGCAATGTGGTTAAACACTATCTTGTTCTAAAAAATTTTGAATTGGGAATTGGAAATTGGGAACTTTTGATCCATGTTTATTATTTTGCACTATTACCTCGGACATTTAGAATCGTATAATTTAAACCCCTATTACCATTCAGCATGGCAGCTAGGGGCTAGTATTTCCTGACATATTAGCAAAATATGAAATCCAACATTACTTCTATGTTTGACCCGCCAAGGGAAAAAGGGACCTTAACTTCAATTTTTTTCGAAATTGAGTTATTAAAATATCCTTAATCTATATTAAACACCAAACAAACTCGTGAAAGAATTTTCAAGATATTTTCAAAAATGCCTGTGTTATAAATTGATGAATTTGAAATTTTAAAAACATCAATTTTAGATCGAAGTCTAAAGATTTACAAATTTGTAACGTCAAATTTGTTGTTACTACTTACGTTATTGGTTATTTTTTATATATCATTTTGTCAGAAATTTAAAGCTGAATATGAATCCACCAATGAATTGTGTCAATTTTTTGTATTTTGTATCAAATACTGCTTAAATAGATGGGAGTAATTAAAAAAAAAAACACAAAGTTTTAAAGACAAACTGTCTTGTTACATGATAAAACTAAAGTTAATTTTAATTTTATACTCAAATAAGAATTTTTAGAAAAATCTTAACAAAATATTTCGTTATATTAGGTGTCTGAGTTTCACTTTTTTATTTCTTGACCTTCTAGTAAATGTTTGTTTGTTTTGAAAATTCACATGGACCAGGAGCTACTTCGTAAATGAAAGGTCGGCTTTTTGTTGTACACAACAATGTGGATAATATTTTTGGTCGGGAATGGATTCGTTCCTTCAATATCTCTATTCACGATTTAAATCAGATTGAAAACGACTGTTACCAGCAGGACCTTATATTGAAGACATCTGCAGAACAAGACATACTTTCGAATTATGAGTCTTTGTTTACGAATGATGAAGGGATTGTACCTGAAATGACAATAAAACTTCCATTACTGCTTGATTCACGACCAATATTCATTAAACATCGTATACCACCTGTTGCTTTACGATCCAAAATCGAAGACGAATTACAACTACTTGAAAATAAAGGTATTATTTCTAAGGTGGCCAATACGGATTGGGGAACACCCATTGTACCAATTTTAAAAGGAGATGGGACTGTAAGAATTTGTGCCGATTACAAGGTCACTGTTAATCCCAAACTAGAAAACGATCGTTATCCTATTCCTAGAATTGACGAAATATTTGACAAATTAAATGGAGGTCAATATTTTACCACACTGGATGTACACAAGGCTTATCTACATCTACAAATGGACGATGATAGCGCCATGATTCAAGCTATAAGCACTCATGTCGGAGTTTTCAAGGCGAACAGGCTTATGTTTGGAATAAAAACTGCCCCAAACATTTGGCAAAGATTCATGGACTCAGTTATTTCTGGATTAGAAGGAACTGCTGTCTTCTTTGATGATATAATAGTCCAAGGAAGAACAATGGATGAAACGAAACTACGAACACTCAAGGTCCTTGAACGTTTAAAGGAAAACAACTTACACATTAACAAGGGGAAGAGTAAATTTTTCCAAGAATCTGTGAACTATCTGGGCTAAAAAATTGATGGAAAAGGTTTATACAAAAGTTCAGACAAGGTAGATGCAGTTCTCAAGTGTCCTAGACCAACAAATGTTACAGAGTTGAAACAATTTCTTGGAATTGTGAACTATTATCATAGATTTCTCCCTGATCTTGCAACAAGGCTACATTCACTTTATGAGTTACTACACAAGAAAAATACCTACAAATGGTCAAAAGATTGTAACGATGCGTTTGAGGAAACCAAGAAAGAAATCACTACAGATCGAGTTCTAACGACATTTTCACCAAACTTGCCTTTGATATTGGCAACTGATGCATCACCTTATGGGCTTTCCGCTGTTTTATCTCATAAAATGGCTGATGGAACAGAGCGACCCATAGCTTTTGCCTCAAGAACATTGAGTAAAGCTGAACAGAATTACAGTCACATTATCAAAGAGGCGACTGCAATATACTGGGGGTACACAAATTTTTCCATTACTGCTATGGTCGCAAATTCACGCTAGTAACAGATAATAAACCTTTATCTTCGATCTTCCATCCTTCAAAGAGTTTGCCTCCTCTAACAGCTACTAGGATGTTACATTATGCTGTTTTTCTATCTGTATTTGACTACTCCATACAACCATAAAGCCAGTGAGCACGTTAATGTTGATTGTCTATCCAGATTTCCAGTGAACACCTCTGAAGAATCACAACTCGACTTGGCCTCTGATAAATATCTTTTACAATTGCAACTTAATTCCCTACCAGTTTCAAGCACTCAATTAAGAAAAGAAACTCTCAAAGACGCTGAATTGGCATCGGTTTATGACGCATTACAGACATCTTCTTACATTACAAAACCGGAACAGTACAAAGGATTAGAGGGGGAACTGACCATTGAAAATGGATGTTTATTTAGAGGTGTTCGATTATTCCAAAGTCTCTGAGAAAAGCAGTGTTACAAGAGTTACATGAAGCACATACAGGAATAACAAAAATGAAAGAATTGGCCAGACAGTATTGTTGGTGGCCTACTATAAATTCAGATATAGAAGATTATGTCAACTCATTTAAACCATGTTCGCTAACCAAAAATGACCCTCCAAAATATTATGAACCTTGGGAAAACTCAAAATTACCATGGGAGCGTATCCATATCGATTATGCTGGCCCTTACAAGGGAGCGTATTTCTTTATAGCAGTGGACGCATATACTAAATGGCTAGAGGTGCAAGAAACAAAAACCATATCTAGTTCTTCAACAATAAAAATATTGAAGGAAATGTTTACCCGCTTTGGAATTCCAAAAACTGTTATCAGCGACAACGGATCTGCGTTCATTTCAAGTGACTTCAAAACATTTATGAATGCTCATGGCATTCATCACAAGCTCATGGCACCTTATCATCCGGCATCAAATAGACAAGCGGAGCGTTATGTCCAAACACTGAAGAAGAAATTAAGTGCGATGACTGAAGAACCTGGTGATCTGCATACAAACCTCTGTTGATTTCTTCTGCAAAATCGAAAGGTCATCATTATCAGTACAGGCCGAAGTCCAGCCAAAATGATGTTTATGCGAAATATACGAACAAAATTGGATCTTTTAAAAGAAAACAATTATTCTATCAGGGAGACAGTTGGTAAATTGAGACTATTTGATATAGGAGAAAACGTGCAAATTCGAGATTACAGAAGTGGACAGAAGAGGAGGAGATTCGGAACAATATTAAAAAGATTGGGAACATGCCACTATGAAGTTGAAGTTGATGGGGTGACACTGAGATGTCACATAGATCAAATACGATCAACGTCTGTCTCACCTGAAGATACAACATGTCTTAAAAGCAAAGAAGAGGAAATTATTAACCAACAAGGAACATTGAGAAGATCTCAAAGAAAAGTTAACTGTCCGGCCAGACTAAACCTATAATTCCGAGGGGAAGATTGTTATATCTATTTAATACAGCTGATTATTTTTATGATGATGAATGTAAACATACAGTTATTATTACAGTTTACAATTGAAATAAAACCAATTTAATTTACAATAAATGTCTAATATTTAACTATTATACCCATGTCACGTTGGATGGGGGATTTACTAGATCATATATCACCTTTTAAATTTAAAAATGTCAGTCTTTGGGACGTGAATTGCCATAGATGTCCTCATTGCCAAAGAAGGCTAGTCGAGGAAAAATGTTCAGGAAAAAATGGTTCTGTGGTGAATTGTTGTATAACGTTCTTGACCTTCCTTCTCTTCAAGAGCAATTTTATTTTGATCGTCGATTCATCGACAGAGCGCAGGCCTATAATGATCTCTTTGCATTTTGCGCCCTCGAAGTGTCAGGTGGGTATCGGCATCCTTCCGGTTTGTCTTTTTTTAAGATTGAAGGTAGGATGTACCGTCAGGTATATAATCTCGACGCTCCTGGTCAAAAGTTCACAACCTCTGCTGAGAATGTCCAGTTTGTTAATCGATCCCGCCTGTACATCGATGACGAGGAAGAACGCCGGAACATTGCCGGGGGCAGATCTCTTGACGGGGGTATTACCGACGATATTACTCGTTTTCTTGCTCGAGAAAATCCATATATCGAGCACTACCGTCGGTTAAGTAATAAACCGTCAGTGAACGCTCACTTGGATTTTCAAATTACAAGTAGAGCTACCCATGGCCCTGTTCTTAGCGACAGGCAGACAGGTATTGAAGTGCATGATGTCCTCAGCACAGACGATTCATCAAATAATGAACCTCGCAAATTGACCATCTCGAAGCATGGCTCGGCCAGACCTACTTCAATTGACCTTCTTAGTCCCCTTTTGGAGCCTTTCCAGTATTCATTGCCTTATCCCCAAGGTACTTGAGGTTGGCATATTGGCCGTACTGTTAATCGTGGCAACAAATTGTCTCAGTACGATTATTCTCGATGCCTTTTACTTTCTAAGCCGCGCTTCTATCATCTTGGCCGCCTTTCTCAAGCGTGGCATGTTGAAATATTCCCCAGGTATATGGAGGAGAAATTGCGATTCATAGAATTCTTCATGAATTCATGCGATTCTTCATGGCTTGCGGTTAGGGCCTTTGGATGAGCTCATCAACGCACAGCAGGGGAGACAAGTCCTAAATGACATCAATAACGATGAAACTGTCCAGGGTGAGGGTGGGGCGAAGCCTGGTAAAGTTTACTTCCCAAGCACATTCACGGGGGGACCCATGTACATAAACGTACATTATGAGAATGCCATGGCTCTGGTGTCTCCTCTGGGAACCCCCACGTTTTTCCACACTTTCACTTACAATGCGACTTGGGAGGAAAACAAAAAAGCTTGCCCCCGCGGCGGTAGTTGCAGTTACCCGGCTACAGCACGCATAGTCTTTCAGATTAAACTTTTGGAACTCCTTCGAGATTTGCGCAGTGGAGCCATGTTTGGTAAACCAATTTTTCTTGTTTTCGTGATCGAAATGCAAATGCGTGGGTTTCCAAATGCGCACATTGTTTTCAAGGTAGTCTGCGACGGCCCTGTTCAGGCTATTGACATCGACTCTATCATCCGCGCGGTTATTCCCTCGGAGGAGGAGGCCGGAGGTCAGCTGAGGATGTTGGTCCTGAAACATATGATCCATAGCCCTAGTGGTACAGATCATAGGACTGACTTTCCCTGCTGGGATTCCACCAAGGGTTACTATACTAGATTCTTCCCGAAGCCCTGCTGTGAAACCACCCAAGTTGATGAAAGGGGGTTCGTCCAGTACCAGCGCTCTACTTTGGGTCTACAACAACAAAGGTTCAAATAACTGTCGTAACAAATCTATTCCTGTTCACGATAAATGGGTAGTCCCGTACAACGCAGCTTTGATTTTGAAATACGAGGCTCATATAAACTTGGAGCTTGCTTCCACCCGCCGTGTGATCAAGTACCTGTTCAAATATCTAATGAAGGGTGGTTCTCTCCAGAATGTAACTGTCACTCCGTTCAGCAAGCAAGATGACGAGGTTGAACATTATGTGACAAAGAGAATGGTGGGTACCAGCGATGCATGCTGGAGGCTCGTGGATTTCCCTATCCCAAAGTCTGAACCCAGTGTTGAATGTCTTTCTGTTCACATGGAAGGAAAACAATCAATCTGTTTTCGTCCTATCGAACTGGAAATTGCAACCAGTAGGGCAAGCTCCAAGCTTATTTTATATTTCGATCGGCCCCTTGATGCTGTGTGTTTGAAAATCTGACGTATCCATCCTTCGTTGGAAAATTCGTCGTACACTCTAAAAGAACATACAATGGGGAGGTATTCGAACATTTGGATGGCCAACGTTTCATTACGGCCCGCCAGCGTGGGGAAAAGGTATGCAGATTGTTTTGGGTTTCTCCCAGCCGTAGCAAACTGCGTATTACCTGCGTATTCTTCTATCGTTCATTCCTTGCCGTGGTTACGCCGATCTCTTGTCTCGAGGTGGGCCGACTGTCGTACTTTCCAGGGGGTCGCACGTAAACTCGGTTTGATAGGAGATAATGATGAGTATGACTAAGTGAGGCCGCTCAATTTATGACTGGCCCGAGACTTTGTTCGTTCTTCGTCATTCTCTGCAACATGGGGGCTCCTGCAGCACTTCCGATCAACATGGGACAAGTTCCGTGACTCACTTTGCGAGGACCACTTAGAGCTGAACCCCCATGAAATAGAATTGGCATACAGAATTGGCATAGAATTGGCAGTCAATCTCACTCATTGACGTAGACCGTAGTCTAAGGCGCCAAGGGTCGTGTTTGGCCATTCTTAGCAATTGAAGCCATTAAATCACTGAATATTTTGAGACCCAAACTAATTTTATATTTTTATTAGAACCTGAGATATAAGAAAAACAAAACAAAAAATGGTTTTATTTAGAAACGCTCATAAGAAATGTATAGGGAAGAATTTCTATTTGAGAATATCTCGGGAAGAAAACAATATTTTCAAAAACGGATTGCGGTATTGTAATCAGCGTGAAAATCTGATCTGTAATGATGTGTCACAACACCACATTTACATTTAACAAAATTAACTTGTAACCAATTTGGCGGATCAACGATGGCGGCTGAAAATTAATACCCAATCAAAATTAAGTATTTACCACCCAGTCACTATTGGTGGTGGTTTAAAATCAATACCTTTGGGAATATTTGTTTGGATACCACAAACACATATTATTTTCAATATATGTTTCTCTATTTACGGCCCTTTGAACTTTGAACTACTATATTAAAAATTGCCCAAAGATACCCGTCTGGCATCCGCCATATTCTTGTTCAGTACATCAAATAGTACGAGAATCAATCATAAAATTTTAGTCGGACCCTACTTCAAGGTTCATGCCTAATTTCTTATTTGGCGACTGGACTAAGTGGACCCATTTTATTCGTGCCACTGCATGTCTCAGTTTTTCTCTTACAAATAACGCCTACTTCCAGATGTAGAATTCATTGTAAAAACATGCCGATTTACCAAAATTGAACAATAAGGAACCTTTCAGTTCCTTGGAACTGCATGTGCTGTCTGTTTTGGAAGCTTGTGTGCCGTTGTTGATGCCAGTTGCTGTATCTTGTCTGGATCGCGCTCGCCCGAGCAAGGTTGGTAATTAATCTCAATTATTAACTAACCGATTACGGATTTATCTAGTTTATTTATTTATTTATTTGCAAAAAACAACCAATTACATTCATATATCGTTCAGTAGTATTAAAGTAATTTTTTAAGTGAATATTGATTGTGGAAACTATCTAATGTCATTAAGGGAAAAATGAAATAAAAATCTCAAATAACAAAAGAGTTAACAGTTCTTAAGAAATTAATTAATAACGGCGTAAATATTAACCACAGGAATATAATTTGATATATTGTTCCCAAGAAAGTCGACTAAAGGTTCAATAAAGGAATTTTTCCCCGATGCTTCTAAGCAGAGTTATCATAAATCGAACACAAACAATTGACTTTTTTAATTCGTAAATGGTGTTTTTAGTTATATAACTCACAGTATAAACCAAACGATATACGTTAAAAATGATTAACTTATATTAATTAATTATTTTAGCCCAGGGGGGCTAAGATAATGAAATTAATTAAGAATATTTTATTTTTTATCCGTATCTTCATTTTACAATTAAAAACAAATAACTTGAAGGATGAGTGGCTCGCTCAGTCGCCAACTCACTTCTCACCAGTTTCAAAAATAGGGGTCCTGGAATGTAACTGGACATTACATTCAAAACAGTTCAATATTATGGAGAGTGGAATATATTGTAGTATTTTTTTAACCACTGCTTTTTGGATTTTTTTGCTAAGCTCAGGCACCAGTTACTTAAATTTCAGCTGTTACGATAAATTTTATTTATATGGGGGAGGGGAAGATGAGAGATAAAAGAGAATGGAAGGAAGGGGAGAAAGAGAACCAGGGTGAAGGGACGGAGAGAAGGAGGGAAAATATGGAAGGTGTAGATTGGAGGACAGGAAGGGTAACTGAAACTAAATCATATAATTGTTTTAGGTTCCTAATAATGAATGTATTCTTGTATTAAAACTGGAATGGAACATATTTTTACATTTTTTATGTGGAGCCAAAAGTCACTCTTTTTATTTCAGGCATCGACTTTGAATCTGAAATTAATTATTTATTGTCAAAGTTTCAGGGCTAGTTTTACTAGTTTTACGTCCAAAACAAGGAACTGAGCGGAAGGCACTCTTTATTTAAATTTCAGACGATCAAAAATTAGTATTCAGATATCAATATTTAGATAAAAATAGATAAAATGTCATCCAATGCAAAACTATGTCTAGTTATTTTAGGCACTACATACCGGATTTCTTATAACTGGTCCCCAACCGTCCGACTGCAAAATAAAAAAATGAGGTTCATAATATAGTTTTGGAAGTTGAATGAAAAAACTATATACCTTTGTTAGTTTTGTCTCCAAAAGTCTTAAACTTTGCCTTAATATTAAAAGTCTTTATTAGGTATTTTGATTGAGCTCAATATGTTGACCCAAATTTGTAATATAATTTTGCAAACAATTTTAAGAAAAAAAGATTAATTACAAAACTTGTATATTTTTTTAAGATGCAATTTATTAATATGGGCATTGAAAATAATACGACTCCCCGTCAAGGTCACAGTTTAATAATTGAAAAAATAGTGTAAAGGGCACGATAATACTTATTCAGTAACTAGAATTGCATTGATGAAAGAAATCATTTATTTTTAATGAAATAATGCTGCTTGTTAAAGCATGTCCTTTATGTGAACACTGTAATTTAGTTTAATGATTAGATTTACATAATATATATGTATTTGGGCCGGGCCCCATTTATACCAAAGTTGAATTAAGATCATGTTCGCACAAAAAGACTGATAAATGATACTCTATTTTTTAAAACTATAAACTATTTTAGAAGTCTTACTTACTGGATCTATTGGTATAAAAGGTATATCCCAATCGTCGTCGTCACTCTGTAAAAAAATATAAGTCTTTTGGACTTATTAATCTTACATGCATGTTTAACTTTAATTTAAAGTATTCAAAATCAATTAATTTACCCACTTTCAAACGAAAATACTTACCGAAATATTATCTACTCAGAAGCTTTTATTTCCTTTATAATTTTTTGTTGTTGTATATTCCAATATCCGACACAATAACGAAAGCTGGGTTTCGGCACAAAATAACAAATATAATCAACTAAACTGTTAGTGTGTCCAAGCATAGTTAAAAATAATATTTGTGTAAATGTTTCATCGTGAAAACTACAACACCATTGGTACACACCTAATAGACAAATTATTTAGATTAACTAACTCAGAACATTAGTATAAAATACAAATTTCTAGAAAAGTAATAGCTTTGTAAACTCAAAAATAAAGTTAAGCGCTATTTTTTTAATCACAACCCTCCTTCTTGTAGGCTAAAATGACACTTTACCAGCCTGATTTGATTTGCTACAACGACCATTGGTGTCGACTTCACTCACCTGTTGTCTTGGCGGTCCCTGCTTGTCCTCGTCCTCGGGGGCGCCGACGCCCACCAAGTGATCATCATCGGAAGAGGACTCGCTCCTTTTGGACGACTGCGAGGCAAAATATATGTTCTTTGTTTGAAATTCATTGTTGGTGATGGTGATTTTATATTTTGATTAGGATTTTTGCGGACATTTGCCATCACTGATTAGTAAAAAACAAGTTTCACGACGTTTCGGGATCTGGAATCTGATCCCGTCTTCAGGTGGAAGAAAACCTAGAACATAACAAGATTAGTAACACATAGCCAGGAAAACCTGGACAAAAACACAGCTAAAACAGAGAACTGTAAAAGCAGTCTTTGCTGTCCTCCCACCAGTCACAGCTCAGCTCTGATTGGGTGTGGACGTTCTCTCTCCTGTCTGGTGATTCTTGATCCTTGTGATTCCTGTGTTATTTTGTGTTATTGTTTTTCTTTTCAGCTAGTGTTTTCGTGACTGCTTTTACAGTTCTCTGTTTTAGCTGTGTTTTTGTCCAGGTTTTCCTGGCTATGTGTTACTAATCTTGTTATGTTCTAGGTTTTCTTCCACCTGAAGACGGGATCAGATTCCAGATCCCGAAACGTCGTGAAAATTGTTTTTTACTAATCAGTGATGGCAAATGTCCGCAAAAATCCTAATCAAAATATAAAATATATATGTTGTACTTCGACTGCACAAAAACTATTAACACATGTTTATTGACGTATTAACGTGCTTAATTACCAAACAGAACCTACGTAAGCACACGGCAAAAGTTTAAATAAAACACGAGAAATGATCACAAAAATCCCTAGCGTATCAAATAAGTATATATATTAACATTAAACATCAAAATATATTTTTTTTACTTTAGACGTTATAATGCTTTTTGCAATTACGGTTTTAGCCAATATAATCTTTTACCCATCAAAGCGGATTGTTTTAAGCAATCTAAAACAGACCGTAAAGCACACAAAGTCCATTTATTACCTACCTGTTTTAGATCCGCATGTTGTACTTGTTTTGGTTTTTTCTTCGGCTTGGAAAGCACCTGGAATAACAAACAATCTCAATCGTGTTTTAAAGGCCACCTTATTCGTTGTCTTGTAAAGAAATGTACTACTTTTTATTAGTTTTAACACTGTACATTTTACAATAATGACTAGGTGGTGACTATTACTGTACGAAAACCGACAAACAATACATGTGAGAAAGCGGAGAAAGGAGCAAGGACAGGAGACAGCGAGTAATAGTCAATGGTTCTTTGAGTGAATACATGGTTAATTTTGGAGTACCCCAGGGATCAATAGTGGGAGCTACACTGTTTTTATTAAAATAGATAATCTGTTTTATGTAAATTTTAAGGGCATTTTTCCTGATGACACGGTACTGTGTTATGATAGTGTTACACAAAAAGTAAATAAGATTGACATGAATCGTGACTTACAAGCAATACGATGGTGGTTTTATGGGAACAACGTGACATTAAGTACAAACAAAACCAATATTTTAGCTTAAGAGAATTTATAAAAGACGATGAATAATAATGTCGATAAATAATAAATAATGTCGTCGTCGTTGTTTGTATATATATATACAAAACAATTGCTCATTTTAGGTAATAGGATAGGATAGGATAGGACAGTATTGATAAGATAAGATCGCGGGATTTGATTTGGATGGGTTCTAATTAGTAAATAAGTGAATCAGACATGATGACTTTAAAATACAAACAATTTTAGTGGGATTTTGAATCTTTATACTGTGAAAAATAGAAAGCCCTCATTTATTCATCACTAATCCTCCAACTGCCTAAGAACGGTACCTCAAAAGATAAAATTCTATTCAGTGTTTCCGTAGACCTATTCATTCGTCATGAGTGTGTCCGTCCTGCCAAAAAAACCCTCCCCATGCAACCTCATAATTTTTGGTTCTTAGTACAAAATATATTACTGTGACCACTTTTTTTAAGGAAAAGTATTTTGTTTTTGAACATGGACAGCTGAATTTAAACGAATTGTATGAACGAAAATGAATATGTGAAAGGAGAACAGAAATACATATAGTTCAATTAATAAATTAAGATTAAATTTACACATTACATGGTTTTAGATACTACGGAACTATTTACCAAAGCATAAATAGGAAATGAGGTAGTTGCAAATTTTAAGGTAGGCCTGTATAAATGATCGAAGTTTTGATTTTTGGTTTTGTAAAACATTATTGACTCACGGGTTTGCTCAATGCACTGTCGAACGACAAAAAAGCTATGATTAACCAGGTAACGATTCAGGCATAACCTACTCATTTGAAATAACAGACAGAAAAAGGGATTTGTAGTAAAATAAATTTTATGTAAAACCGTTTACGTTATATATATATATATATATATATATATATATATATATATATATATATGTATTAGGCACTATAACTCTTGTAAAAAAGGTCCGATCGTGATGAAATTTTAAACATACCTTTAGAGCGACAAATTTCAGATCTATTTATATATATAAGCCAAAACCCATTGACTGACTGACTGACTGAGACTGACTGACTGATCACAGTTTCTCAAAAACTATAAGGCTTAGAGCCATGAAACTCGGCACAAATATCCCTTACAGGCTCTAGATGCGTGCTAAGAAAGGACTTTGCAATATTTTGTCTCTAAAGGCCTAAATATGGTATATTATAAAATACAATACAATACAGCCACTTTTAGCTTCAAAGCAATTTCTCAAATCCACTAGACTTTGGGCCATGAAACTTGGCACAATTATTCTTTAAAGGCTTTAGATGCGAAAAAAGAAAGGGTATAAAAATATTCTTTCTCAGACGGCTAAAATAGATTATCTGGAAAAATTCAAAATGGCGGCCATTTTAGTTTTTCCTAACTATGGACGGGAGTCCTGTAGAATATTTTCAGGGAACAGAAAAAGTACGAGAACTAATCTACTGAAAAAATAAAATTAAAAAATTTAACGAGAAACTTTTTGGGAAAATAGGTTTTTGGCCAAGATATTTACCTCCTACTTTTTCTTACAGTTTTCGGTTTATTTTCAAAAACGTGCTAAATTCAGATTGATGTTAAGTCGAAAATCCATCTTTAGTGTCATCTTTGTTTTATCCTCATTCTCTGTATTGGGAAATTGGAGGAAGTTAATTTATACCATTTGCTAATCATGAGGGGAACTTGTTTAGAGGAAGCGTTACACTTTCTCATTTTCATCTAGAGTAGAATTATCAGCTGCATCTTAAGGGTTTAATTGCACGCACATGACCCAAATAAATCAGTCAATTTGTTAATTATTCCTAAAAATTGCACAAGGCATAATATAATTGAAATAAAATGAGCTATCCTTTCAGCGGGCGAAGCTATATCTGCTAGTGTCTAAATCAAACAAAAATCAGATGTCTAATTTTTAGGGTCTGGGCTGAATTCAGTTCCAAAATGCATGATCATAGATTATGCGAAGTTTTATGGTGGTAGCCGGAAACGTAATATTTCACCCCAAAAAATAGCTATCCTACCTCACTATAGTGCAAAATCTGTGTTTTAACATTGATTTTAATTATAAAACTAACCATATGATTGAATTTAATTTGTTCATAAGATTATACTATTTGTTTGTTTTTAGTGTTTTGAATTCATTGATTTTACGTTTGCTGACATTTATATACTATAACAAGATTACATTTATAACAAATTAAAAGGCTTAGAATTACATAGAATACAAAAACTGTCTATTACTAATGAAAGCCAATGTGATCTCCTTGTCGATCTTCTTCAAGTTTAAAGCTCATGATTGATTAAAGATACGGTTTTAGTATACTGATTACAAAATATATTCAAACAATACTTTTCCTAACATATTATGTTGTATGCTCACATATAAAAAATAAATCCTATAAAAATTCGCTGAGTACGCAGGTCTGCTACGACGGGGGTGTTTAGTTTGTTACATGAATACTTAGTTGGAACGAGTTTTGAGTCCGTCCAATTTTGTCGTGTTCTTTGAATCCTATTACTATTAAATGCTATCTCGAAACGACTCTAACGATTTTAATAAAATTTTGCACATAGGCGTAGTTTTTATTTTTAAGCTCACCTACGTGGTTGAATTATCTGTATAAATGCAAATATTATAGAAAATCGAAATTTAAAGTAGACTAGAGGACCCACGCTGCTCCGCAGCAGTAAATTTTTGTATCAAGACACAAAATCAACTCAAATCAAATAATTCTTCATTCACAAAATTAATGTTACATGCAATGCAGCTTCACAACTTCAATGAGATCTGCCCAACACTTGCCTAAGTTGAAAAAGAGGTGTATGTAGCTGGGCCCAGTTATGTTGAAATTTCAGAAAACCAATTATACCACGAATTATTACCAAATTGGAGATTATTTGTTTCACGAAGGAAAAAGTAGGAATTTAATGAGATATTGTGTACTTAAGTTTTCGGGACAGCGACGTGTCAGCCCGGCACATACGACTTTTCAAACTAACTATTACCATGCTAAAATACCCCCGTTGCAGAGCTGCAAACTCAGGAAAATGCAAAAGAACATAGTTCAAGCCAACATAGCGAGGTTTACGTTTTTTTGTAAGCTCCATAAAAATAACATGGGAAATGAGTATGCAGGTTTGCTGCCACGAAAATGGAAATATCGGGGACTTTTAACTATAATACATTAGATCTCATCTAGATAAAGCCACAAACCAAGTTTTATCGAGATATGTTGAAAAATAAGCAAGATATAGAATTTTACTTATTTCCCATTAGGTTAACATTGGAATAACGTACTGTGTTTACCACTTTTAATATCTCGGTAACCAATGGACATGGACCAGTGATCAAATTCCAAATTGTTTGTTTTTTAGCGGAATTCAATGGTGCCAACAAAAATTGGATAAAATTTGTTTTTCTATGTAAAAAATTAAAAAAAAAACACTTTCGGGGAGGTTTATTCCCCTTTGCCCCCATTCGGGTGGTCTGATCGGGCTTGTTCACGAATTCGTCCGATTGATTACCACTTTACACATCTGTACCAAAATTTCATTAAGATCAGACCGTAAACGGACTCGGAAAAGAAAAACCTAATTTTTATATGTAGGATTTGTTTTGTTCGGAATTCAGCAGAGTGCTTCAGGTGCATCCAATCATAATAATCAATAGCTCAAATGAAAGCTGGTATTTCACTGATGGTTCTTAGACTAAAACATGCAGAATAACTTAATTAGAACTGGGGAAATATATCTTCAATTGAATTGAAAAATTCGGGAAATAATCAAATTTATGTTTTTTGGTCGAGTAATACAGTTGATAAATGAATGCGGATGTTTGATAGCAAATTTACGCGTGCATACCTTCAATTTAAGACCTCATTTATGAAAATCGGCCGAGTAGAAGAGCCGAACAGACTCGGTAAAGAAAAACAAAATATTTGTTGTGTTGTCCGGAATTCAGCAGAATGCTTCAGGTACGTCCAATCATAATAATCAATAGCTCAAATGAAAGCTGGTATTTCACTGAAGGTTCTTAGACCAAAACATATAGAATTACGTAATTAGAACTGGGAAAATATATCTTTAATTGAATTCAAAATCCGGGAAATAATCGAATTTATGTATTTTTGTAGAGTAATAGAGTAGATAAATAAATGCCGATGCTTTATGACAAATATGTGCGTGCATACCTTTAATTTAAGACCTCAATTATGAAAATCGGTTCAGTAGAAGGGCCAAACGAACTCGGAAAAGGAAAACCATATTTAACTCCCATAAGAAATGTACAGGGAGGAAATTGCTTTTGTGCATAACTCGAGCAATACGGCAGATAAATGAATGCGGTTGCTTGATGGCAAATCTGCACGTGCATACCTTTAATTTAAGACCTCAATTATGAAAATCGGTTGAGTAGAAGAGCCGAACGGACTCGAAAAAGAAAAACCAAATTTTTTAAATATATAGATTTTTTAACATGGGGTCTTATGAGTTATTTACATCGATGGTTGCCAATAACAACGATAAAGTAAACAAGCCAGCTGTTCATGACCAAGCTACTTAGTGTCGCGAGCACGAAATACGGCGGGTGAGTGAGGGCGCTGCTGGCGAAAGCAGCGGTATTTTGGTTGTCAATTAGTCATATGATTGGAAGTTTACAAACACACGTTTACATATGAAAGTTTTGCTGCAAGCTCTTATGCAAGATTCAGACTAGCAGGAATCAATAATAACTGTCAGCTGTAGACAAAAATAAATATGTAACAATACGTAATCTTTTGTTTTGTTTTTGTTTGTTTTCGGAGATTTCATAAGTTAATTCATCGAATTACGAAATCATATTATATTTTTTGGTGATAAATTGTTTAACACTTAATTTACATAATCAGTCAATTTTAAGATTTAACGGTTTTTGTTTAATCAGTGTGCAATCTTTGAACATTAAGCCTATTTTTTGGCATTCTCTCTTATTTTGCCGGGTTTGTTTTGTTTTCATGGAGTCAGGAGAAATCCAGTTTGAGCCGCCCAAGGAACAACGGTTACAGGGCATTTTCCAAAGTGACCTTAAGTAAAAAATCAAAAATGTGGTTGCAAACGTTCTTAGTTTTGCAAAAAAGTTCAGCCGACGAAAATAATCGTGAAGCTATTGACTTCAATAAAAGCTAAGAACTGACATAAAACATTTATGGAATTAGTCTCCGGCCTGTTCAAAGGTGTGCCCGAGAAGTAAAAAGAGAAAGTAGTGTACCTCCTAGAAAACTATGCTCCCGAGTCCCGAGAGAAGCGATTCGCACATTGTTAAATGACTGATTGTGACGTAGTGAGGGGGGCAGTTTTGGGATTTTATGACAGGAGAGATTTACAAACTGCTCAAAATGTCCGCAAGGAACTTCAAGCTAGAGATAATTAATTGGCTACACTGGTAGTGTCTGCTCCGTTCGACGGTTTTTATGTGCCCTAGGATTCAGGTACAAAAAAGCCAACGACGGAAGCAAATTTCTGGTGGAGAGTAGTCGCCGCTCGTGCGCGGTTCTTGCGCAAAATGCACTCGCTAAAGCAGGAACCTATACTAAACGACTGGTTGTACCTCGACGAGACTTAGGTGAATCAAAATCACTCCAGTAAGTTTATCTGGCAACACTCGGACAAGAGTGGAGGATTGAAAGGACCGATAGGGAAAGGAGGGCGATTAATAGTGTGTTACCATAGTCAATGGTGTCATGCTGGGAGCGCAAAAGGGTTCATCCCTCATTGCAAGTGTGTTTTCGTTCTAAGAAGAATAGCAGTGACTCAGAAATGATCTATGCCTATTCTAAATATTCAGAAATGAACTAACTATTCGTTTATCTGTCCCAAGTTTTGAGCCTAAATGGAGTTACTTTTAAGAATATAATTTTTGTACATAATATTACAGAAATTATGTACAGAAATTACTTACTAATAATTTCTTAATTTGGTATTAATGAAATAACAATACCCCTATTATGTTATAACATAAAAATTACTTGATTTGAAACCTCCATTCACACAAGTCCGGTACGGAACCGTTACAAATGTCCCATACAGAACCAGAAAACTTCAATATAATTCTTAAAGTAATCATTGATAATCATTAAAAATTAGCATTAATTGGCTAAGAAATATATCTTTCATTGCTTTGTATATTTTAAAATCCTGTTTTACAAATAGAATAAAAGATTTTATCAAAACTATGATGATGTGTAATTTTGTGAAGTCCCGTACGGGACTAGCCTACTGTTAATTTTTCCAAGAAAAATAAAGTGTTTGAAATGTTTTCAAAACACATAACATATTACTGTAATTTACAAATCGACACACAAGCAGAGGTATATCCTGGAAAACCAGATTAAATATTTTTTAAAGTCCATAAACTTGTTGTAAACATGGCCTTACCATTGATTATCCACATCGACAATCAATGTCAATGTCGATGTCAATAATCAATGGCCTAATTGTCCCGTGTGGAACTTGGAATGGCTGAAATAATTGTGCAACCAAGCAAAAATAAACATACAAGCTTGAAAAATTGTTCGTATAAGAGCATAAAATAATTGTTTTTGTTTTAGGTAAATTTTGTACAAATATCTTTTTACAAGATTTTATATGATAAGAGTTTTTTTTATGTAGGCCTATTTGGTAGCCAATTAGAAAATTTAGGTTTTGGGCTCGGGTTTCCGGGTGAAAGACTCACTTGCGGTTGGCAATGCTGTTTTGGATTGCAGACGGACAAAGAAAACTTTAAATGAAATATTGCTTCAAAAACTTGCATAGTGTAAAGTCCACGAAAAACACAAACAAGATGTTGACAGCTCAACATAAACATTTAACTTACTCTTTTCAGCTGACTTTTAGCAGAAGATTTTGTGTGTTTCCAGTTTTTGCCGCCCGCCGTATTTCGTGCTCGCGAGACTAAAACATTTATAACACGTTGCCAGGAGAGAATAATAGAACAGAGATAATACAATTGAGTACAGATTGCTCATGGAGTATTATCCCCATCTAAAACTCCCACATAGGTAATTAAACAGCTGCGTTTAGGTTAATTAGAAATGAATTATATGAAAGCAACAACATGTCTTTGTTTACATAAAGGTGTTTGTATTCTTTAGTTTTACTACATTTAAATCATCAGTTTCTTAAAGTTTGCAAATATAACTTATGAAATAGAGGTAAGCAAATTTTCAAAGATCTACAAAGAACAAGTTTATTTTATGAAGGACAGGGTTCATATTAAAAAAGTGCTATTCAACTCAATCCACCTCAAACTTCAGATTGAACTTAAAAATTTAGATGCTCAGAAAATTTATTATCTTTTGTGAAATTTATTATTATTGTTTGTGAAGTAAGATCATTTAATTAGATTTTTTTTCTATGATATTGTAATCTGTTAACGAATGGCAGTGTCCAGCAATTTATGAAGACACCGATGAGATATACAACAACGTAGGTCACAGCGCTTGGCCACTGAAACGAGCAATGAGAGCATCGATTAGAAAACAAGATCGAATGAATTCAATTACTGAATAAAACTTGAACCTAAGTAAATAAAATTACAAAGCTAATTGTCATTATGGGGAGCAATGCGAACATGTATATTTGAAAATGTTACTGCTTTCCCCCGAGCGAAGTTCGGTCCCTAGATATTATATAATAATTCATAGTAGGTACTTACGTTTGAGTTTACTATTTCACCTGACCATTCTTTATCTTCATCGGGGTTCTGAAAATGAAAAATAACAACAACAAAAATAGTGAACTTAGGTATTTCACATTGAAATTAAAGTAATAGTGTTAATTTCAGGCACTATTACAAAACTACTTGCTTGAAAGGGCTGAAGGTCCCTAATCGTAAAAGGGAAAAATTAATTTTAAAACAATCCTCTTTTATTTTAGTACAAAACGCTATCCTATTAAACTAGTTCTTGGATCAACCATTTAATTATTCTACATGGTTTTTAATTAAGCATCAGCACATTACATGTTTTGATGTAAACAAATACGGTTTTAGATCAAAATGTGTTTAATTGTCAAAAATAAATAAGTAAATAAATTATTTGGTAAAATAAAATATATTTTGTTTAATAATCAACATATTTTACGTTATTTTTAGTTTCTAGATGAGTAACAAGAAATGTCAATATTTTTGCTGAGTCCCTGGAATCAAGTCCCTGGACCGTCAATTTGAACCCTCTTTCAATATCCTGCGACATCCCAAACACCCTCAATTTCTGCACGAAAACTACACTTAGGTAATTTTATATACTGGGTTCCCCGGATCCCTCTACCAATACCTTTGGTTATTGTTCCTGAACCATAGATAAGTCAAAACATCATAAACATCAAAACATCATATCCATAATTTTGAAATCTTATTTTTATATAATTATTTTCAGTTCAAGAATGGTTTATCGTAACATAAAAAACTTGGTATAAAGATGCTTGACCTAAAGACCTAATTACAGAAAAAAATTAAATTATTGCAATGTTTATTTTTGAAATGGCGGTAAATATTTCAAAAACTCAATAAGAAAAATTACTTTTAGTTTTTGCAAATTTTCCTCAGTATCCAAAGGCATCAAAATTAAGAATATCGGTTCATCTATAATGAGAAAACTTATTTTTAAGAAAATTAGTTTAATTTCAATGTCAGTTATTATGTAAAGCCACTGCTGGAGAGCCATATTAATCAGCTGTGTTAAGTTTGTTTACACTGATCGGCTGACTGAAAGATCGATCAGATGTTGACGTTTATCAGACATTTACGTTTGAAAGTTTTAAGTAGCCGCCATTTTAAAAATGAAAATCGCAAAAAATAAAATTTTCCTGTTGTTAGGTCTTTTGGTCATGAATTTTTATACCTAGTTTTACCCTGTTACGCAACTGTTCTTAAATTTAAAAAAAATTGTGTAAAACAAAATGGTGAATGTACGAGTGAATTGTAATATTTCATAATAATTAATATGTTATTTTTACTTGTCTTTGGTCCAGGAACAATTACCAAATGTATTCATTGGTGAGAGTTACGTGACACCCTGTATTGATATTATTGAAGACCACAAGAATAAAAGTAGAATATACATTGTATTGTATATAATAACAAAATATACGTTACCATTAATAATACATTTCGTTACTAATCCGGAAAAAGCTGTTATCAGTTCGAGATATTGTTTCAATTACGAGGCGAAGCCTTAACATTACTAGTACATTTTCTAGTTTTCTCATTACAGTTTACACGGCCGGTAACGGTTAGTTTCGGTCACAGGTGAGAGTATTTGAAACAGTAGTTTAACGCGATAGTATGATGAAAAATAATTTTAATGATAATTCACTTTTCAGGATGAAAAGTGATTAGTTCTGGTTCAAAACCGTGTTTTGGATGTGTTATTATTAAATTTCACTTTGAATTATTTAAATTTGTTTGAATTAAATTATTTTGATTTGAATTTATTAAATTTCACTTTAAATTATTTAAAATTAAATTTAATAATAACACATTCAAAACACGGTTTTGAACCAACTTTTCATCCTCATGATTGATTGCATTATTTTTTCCATTCTTTATATTGCCTCTATCATTTTTGGCTTTGCTTCAATAAATCATCATTCATTGTAGTCCAGCCAAATTAGACTTCTAGAGCCCAGTTAATGAAGTTACACAGTCACTAGTGAGTTTATATAAATTTGTATAGACTTGTTACTGCAATTTTAACAAGTGTTTTAGTTTCGCCAGGAAATTTTTCAACAATGCACCAGTAAATTTTTACAACGTAGATGTCAGACAACAACTCAACAGGCAGAACAGGCACGTCAAGCAACTAGAAGATGGATGAGAAAACTTGGGTGATTTCCTCGACTCTATTCTTCTAAGGCGCCAGCGTCTGGCGGGCTTCTTAGCAGATCCACAGCACAAAGCTGGTGATGCGACCAAACCACGGCCGCAAAGGTTTTGTGTACTCCACGAGAGACAAGGCAGAAACATTTGCTGACACCTTGGAACTGCAGTTTCAAACGCATCATGGCACTTCAGATGCAAGAACAGAAGCGATGGTCGAACACTTTGTGGACACCTACTTTTGGAAACCCAGGACGACAAAATCGAACCCTCCACCAATCATGAAGTGTGGGCTGCGATTAGACCCTTTCAACCAAAGACAGCAGAAGGACTGGACAAGTAGGAGTCAAGACACTCCAATCTCCCCCTCCGAGGATTGTTCAACATCTGGCTCTTGTCTTCGACTCTTCTCTTCGGTTGCGTCACTTCTCGCACTATAAAAAGACCGCCCACGTTATCCTGATTCGAAAGCCTGGCAAAGACCACCTCTTCTCAGATAACCACCATCTTCCTTCTTCCAGTCGTCACGAAGATGTTCGAACGTCTTTTCCCGGCCAGGGTGGTAGAGACTCTCGAGGAATACATCAGACTTCAGACCAGAGCAATTTGGGTTTCCTTGTGGCCACTCGTCTATGCTGAAGCTGATCATTATCCTGAACAAGCTAGTTGACAATCACAATCTCAACCGGTCCTCTGCTGCTGTTCTCCTGGACCTAATTAAAGCATTCGATAAGGTATGGCACAATGGCCTACTTTTTATACTCAGCCAATCCCCTCCTCCCGTATCTGCGGTCTATCTTCTTTGAGATCCTACCTTGTGGGTCGATCGTTTTTGATAAATATTGAGGAAGAACTTCTACACGACGAACAGGAACTTCTGCATTCAATTCGGGAGTGCCCAAGGGAGCACCTTAGGCCAGGTCCTCTACCTCATTTTTGCAAACGGCAAACCGTTGGTTCGTGAGGTTACGATGTCTCTCTACGACGTCGACACCCTGTTCCTGGGCAGAAGCCTTCGCCTGGCTCAGGCTGCGAGAGTGATGCAGCGCCAGATGAATACCCTCTCTTCATGGCTTGAAAAATGGCACATCAAAGTCAATACTGACAAAATCAAGGCCATTTGCCTCTTTCGATCTTGATCAGAAGCGAAAGAGGATGCCCAGAGCAGACCCCTCCGGTGAAGATGAATGTCACATCAATACCCCGAACTAACACCGACAAGTACCTCGGTGTTAACGCTGGACAGCAGGCTATGCTTCCGACAGCACGGCGAAATGAAAGTCACCAAGGCGACATAAATTCTCGGCCTTATGTGGCCGATACTCAATGCAAGGGGCGGGGGGCTCAATAATAATAATTCAGTAACTAAAATTGTATTGATAAAATAAATAACATTATGTTATTAAATAATTTTGCTTATTAAGAGTGTGTTTAATGTGAAAATGTTGAATCATCTCACCTTTTTAACGAATGTACCGTAATTTGTAGCACCCTGGATACACCATAAGTAAACGTAGGCTATTGCACATGTAAAACATCCTAAGAGTCTATTTTTACTAAATTCTAAAATATTTTACAAGTTTTACTTACTGGAAGTGGTGCTAGCTCAATTCCATCCTGGCCTTCATCGTTATCCTGTGAACAAAATATATATGTTTGGCTCTTTAACTTATATCGCTCTTGACTTCTATATTTTTTTACCAATGAATTTATCCACTTTGAAACAAGAATCGACAACTATACTTAAGTTTGCTAGGAGCTCAAGTTAGGCGACCAAGGCACGGAACAGTAATGTTAAAATGAGTGTAAGTCAAGTTTAATAGTATATTTCGCAACAGGGGCCGAAAATGGCTTCAAATTCGAGACGAAAGCGAGAATCAGACATGATTGAGAGCTGCAAACCCCTTTTCGACTGAGGTGCGAACACTATTTTTTACCACACTACACAATGAAATATACTCTATATAACATTAAAAATTTTTTACTTTTTTGACACACTTGAAACAAAACTTTGAGGTTATAAGCGACTATACAACTTATTTGTCATGGCTTAAACAAACACAGCTATTGAAATCATATTATCGCAACTATCCTGTCTTCGGAATCTATTGAAATCCGTATGATTATGTGATGTTCTCACGTTGTTTCAAGCGAATAAACGATCACCTGATTTTAGGTCCTAGATCCGAACGTTTTCGGCCCTTTGGCGGAAAAGAGCTGGTTTCGGCCACTAAATTACATTTGCAAAACAGGTGATTACGTCGGTAGTGTGGTGTAAAAACAATGTTTTTTGGTTGACTGCAAACAATATATAAACCAAACAAAATATTAAAGAAATCTGATTAATGTTATAAATGAGAAGGTTTGGATGGAAGGACGAATGTTTGTGACTCGATCTCGCAAAAACTACTGAACCTAATGGGTTTAAATGTCACGCAAAGGTAGATCTAGAGCTCATGCAACGTTTAAGCCTATTCAATTCTTTGAAATCCCCTTACCCTATGCTCCGCAAACGTACCTAGGATCAAGGTTTACATTTTGGAGGAATATAAAAATACAAAATCGTAAACAGCTGTGAATATGACAAAAAAGCATATGACTAAAATATGACGGTCTAAAGAGCAGAAGTAAGATCAGCTGAAATTTTTATCGTGAGCGAAGCCATAAGCAACAGCTAGTAAAAAAGGTTTCTACTTTTTCATTATTTAATATAAGATGTTCTGGTTCAGATGAATAAATTAAATATATGAACTTCTCAAATACTCAAAGCACGATTAAAATTTAAAAATTAAGCAGGAAGCAAATCAAATAACCGTTGGGAAAACAACGCTTTTATGGCATTTCGACCCTCCAGAATACGAATCTGCCTGTTGCTAAGCCAAATTTCTGACTGAAAGTGTGGTATCCATCCAACATTACGGCGAAAATTTAGTTTTCATACATCTCCTTTGTTCAATAGTTGAAAACAATGAGCAAAACGTCTACTTAAGTTTTTTCGGATACCAAACTTATTGGAAGTTGTAACGCGAAAATTTCGATTTTCAACGTATCGATAATTTTATATGTCTATTAATAAGTGTAAAGGTTATTCTGCCTTTTGCTGAGGATCGTAAACAAATCATACTTACAGGTTCAGTTTGAGTTTTCCGTGGTCCCTAAAAAAATTGGCAAATTTATACTCTATTAAACATTTACATACTAATACAAATAAATAAATAAAGGTTCATATTATGTTATAATTGAAAAACTAGTATTTAATTAACTTAATGCTACATTCATAATTCCGTCCTCATAATTAGACCAGTTCCTAAATTTTAAACAAGGCAAAATTGTGGTTCGGATCCCATGTTAAAATGAAGAACCTTTAGTTGTCATTGGCTGTTGGGCTACTAATTAACAGTCCTGTCTAAGGAATAAATCGTCCTTAGTCAGAAACAAGGCTACAAGATTGCGTCACTATCATCCTTCACTCACCTGTCGTTTATTATTGGCTTAAAATACCTTCCTGGGTAGGTTGCCGTTTCAAGTAATGTATAACTTATACTGTATAATGTGCCATTATTTGTAATGCACCATGTATGTATGTTTGTATGTATGAATGTACCAATGATAACTAATAAAACAACATGTTATCATTTAGGGTTCCTGATATGGATGTACCAAGATCTCTGAATACTCTTTTTACGATTCATTCAGAATATTTTCTATATACCTCCGGTTCTTATCAGAGCATGATGTTCGTTTTAGATTTAAATACTGTAGCTCCAGAATGCAAAACTGTTCAATTGAATCAGACTAAAGAGAAACAAGTTATCGTATACAATTTGACTTGAAATTAGATTGTTAAGAAATATTTTTTATAACAAATTGTATATCTTAGGTTCTGTATGAGCTACAGAGTTCGTTCTCATCTTAAAACCTTCACAAAATAACTCCTTAAATAACTGGCCTTCATAAGAGCTATTGATAACTAACAATAAGCGAATTTATAACGATTTTAAGAAACTTTTTTTAAAGATCCTTGTCAACAAATATTCAACACCAGCAGCAATATTGTCCAAAGCGTTATGATAGGCTATCTTTTAGATTGAAAAGAAAGCTCAGAAGTTTATACAGCTGTTTCCAAGCACATCTTAGCTTAGACCAGTGAATATTGTTATTAAAATTTATTTTGTGCTCAACAACTCTTTAATCACGATTAGAGGGAGGGCCACTATAACCCCCCCTCACCACCGGAGGAATTTTCGATACATATATTTTTTATTGCTACTGACTTTACTACTGTACTTTAAGGGTTTTCTAGTTTGTCACTGAAAAATTAGAGCATAACCCAGAAAAAAATAGTATCAATAAACAGTTGAAAAAATTAACATGGGGTCATTTTTGAAAAACGTCAATTCACTGCATTTTTGACATGCATTTTTTTAGATATTGACTTGGGACCAACTACTATCATTGTTGGGTGGTTAATCCTTTATTTTGACCGAACGAAATACATGTAAGTGGTAACAAAAAAATTGTTGGATATCCCCATGAGGGGTAGGGTTTTATATTCGTGGTCCATGGTCCATATGAAATATTATAACTTATTGCATGTTCCGTCGCACTACCATATCAAACTTATCGTAATAACAAAATCACACTTTAAAAAAACTAAAGCAATACCTATTCAGTCTTAAAACATAGATTAGTAAAACTCATACTTACATGTCTTTTTTTAATCGTTCGTGGTCCCTAAAATATACATTGGTATTATACACAAGTACAATATATTAAAGAAAAACTATCTTTATGCGCATCAAATTCATCAAGTAGCGGCATCTAATGCCACTTTTTACTATTAGTTGCGATCCAAGGCTGGAATTCTTTATAAATAAAAATAAAAATAATCATATAATTAGCAACCCACGTCACTTGGTGACTTAAAAACACGTTTTATCATTTACAATTCGTCATAAAGCTAGATTTTTCTGAAATTTATTTGTATTAAAAATTATATATCACAGGTTTTTATGTGAGCTAAAAACTTAGTTTTTATCTTAAATCGCTTAGCAAATAATTGGCTTTCATTAGAGCTATTAATTATTTAAATTAAGCAAATTTATTGTGAGTTACGGTTTTTAATTAAAGGAAAAATCTTGTTTCCCAGATTCTTGTTTGTAAATATTTAACATCAGAAACAACATTTAACAAGTGTCCAAAGCGCTGTGACAGATTATCTTTTAGATCAAAAAGAAAGCTCAGAAGTTTATCCAGCTGTTTCTAAGTGTATCTTTGCTTTAACCTATGAATATTGTTAAATACATTTATTTTGTTTCCATAAACTTTAAAATAGCTGTGGAAAAAAATCTAATGTATTGTCTTTTCCATGTTAATACCCAAAAGAAAATTCATCATAATAACAAAATTCCCTCTATGAAAAAAAATACTGCAATACCTAATCAGTGTTTTTACAAAAAATAAAATAAACTATACTTACAAGTCTTCTACTTTTTGGCGCTTTTTGAGTCTTTCTCGGTCCCTAAAAAATGCATATCCATTATATACAAGTACAATAAATTAAAGAAAAACTATTATTATACGGCTCAAGTTTGGCAAGCAGGGACATCGGATGCTATTTGCAGGGGGGGAAATGTGTAAATAAAAATAAACGGTACCAGCACTTACATACCAGCGGATACATACTTTCTCCCTTAAATCAAAAAAATATACAAAAATATAAAATAAATTTACAATCATCCCACAGATACATTAAAAATGTAATCGATATCGGTTAGTAATTAACTCAGATCCGGGTTTTGACTATTTGCCATAAGAATAACATTAGACTGCGTTTACCACCAAACGAAAATTTCCTCCGCAACCAGTTGACGTATCTAATAATTCAAAATACTGGATTATTTATTTTTGGAAGCTTTTTACTAGTTGCAAGTATAACATAATTAACTCATAATTTTTCCTTTCTTTTGTGGGCTACACTAACCTCAATAAGATATCCTTTGGGGCTTTGTCAGATGATAAAAAACATTCAGAGGACACGATACACTTACACACACGGACAACACACGTACGTTAAGCGTCCTAAAGTACTTCCCGACGTTTCGCGAGGCCGAGGATTAAAAAAAAACGTTTTTCTTTATCAAGGGTTGAGTCGGTTACGCACACGGGCAGAACGACGAACCACGACTAACGCTCCACTTCCTGAAGGGGTAGGAGGGGCGGGGGCGGGGGTCCTGCTTATATCTGTAGGTAAATGAATGAATCGAGCCCGTTGTCGTGAGAGTTCGACTTCCTGCCGAACTAAATTCAAATATACAGGGCTTATGTCTACAGATGGTTGAGACAAAGGATCGTTACTCACAGCCAAAGACAAAGACTCCACCAAGTTCCTTTTTCTCCAGTTTGGTTCTTCATATACAATTTTACTTTCCTGCCTTTTTATATTGTGTTTAGTGTCTACAACATGTTCACATATTTTTGATCAGTATACCCCGGATCTTGACTTTTTTATGTGTTCTTTGATACGGACTGCAGCGGGCCTGGACGTCTGGCCAAAATAACTACGTTCACAAGAGCACGGGATTTCATAAACCACATTTTTTTACCTTTGTTGTTGATGATTGTCAGGTTTCACTCTTGTTAAACGGCTTCTTATTGTATCACTACACTTAAAAACTGTCCGAATGTTATATTTTGAATTAATGCGCCTTATTTTTTCAGACACATTAGGGATATACGGGATGCAAACAGTTGTGACAGGCCGTTCATTAGTGGTTTTATCTTTGGGGCTTGTCCTATTAACTTGCTCTAAGGCTTTATTAAATATATGTAGGAGATATCTACAGTTGATTAAGTTGATTTTAATCTGGTCAAAATCTTTACGAAAAATGGCCTCAGAACAACAAATAGACTTTGCTCTCTTTATCAAGCCTATCACCAAACCTAATTTTACGTGTGCTTGGTAATTTGACTCATAATATAAATACTGGCCCGCTGAGGTCGGTTTTCTATAGACAATTGTTTGCCAGCAATCATTTAATTTATGAATTAATACATCAAGAAATGGTAATTTACTATCTTTCTCGAGGTCAATGGTAAAATTGATTGTTTCGCACTGTCTGTTGAGGTGGTCTTAAAATTCCATAACATTTGTGATTGGCTCCTTCATTGGCTCTCCGCGCTATGAACTATCCAAATATATTTTGCCAATTTTGAATCCATTGTTTGGAAACTGAAATAGTTTTATAAGGAATTCAGAGGATTTTGTGAATAAAACATCTCTATTCCCTCCCACAAACAATACCATAATGTCGAGCTTTCACGTGACTAACCTGTTTCCCAATGTACCAATCCAAACGTGCCTCAAAATAGTTCGTAGACTGTTGGAAAATGATAGCTCTTTAGCTGAAAGAACTAAAATTCCGATTTCAACTATTATGGAATTATTGTCAGTTTGTGTAAAACCGAACTACTTCTTGGTAAATCAAAGTTTCTTTGAGCAAACCTCAGGCATAATGGGTGGGGTGCTGAGTCCGATTTTAGCGAATTTCCTTAGAAATAAGCTATTACCGTCATTTAACAGAATGAACAAAAAATATCCGTTCAGGGCAACCTCGGCAACCATATTAATATTTATATTAATTGATAGCGTTTTATGTGTACTTTCTGTATATGAAGTGAGTTTATTGTGAAAACGCATTTTGAACTGCACAAATCATGATTCGTTTCAAAATTTAACATGGTCTTTATATGGGGAATAGAATATTCATTTTTGGAGTTTTGTCAGCACGATCAGCACGATGACTCTCGTAAATATCGCCCGATCGTGACAAAATTTGGTAGAGTCATGTAAAACTATATTCTCTTGGTCGAGTTCGTAAACCAGCCACTTCGACGTATCCTAAATGGGGTAAAGACTCCATTTTACCCCCCAAAATGTTTTTTTTCGTTTTTCAAATTAAAAAATTAAATCTATCCAGTTATTGTTTTCACCAATGGATTCTGCTAAAAAACGAACAATTCAGAATTTTAAATCATTTCACTAAGTCCATTGGTCTCCAAGATATTTCCATTTATTACTTTGTTTACTGAGTGTTTTAGTATCAGGGTAGCAGAATGTTGTCTTTGCCAATTTCTTATTCACATTTCACTTAAGTTTTCAACGAATTTCGAGGATCATTTCTTGAGTCTATCAAGATATGTATGGGATTTTTGCTTTTTTAACTTTTTTGTGAATATAATTTTAAAAATTAACAATCTTGCTTACTTATTTAAAAGCCCTCTTTGATTTGTATGTAAAACTTTTATACACATATTTTTTGGCTGAGACTTTGTAAAACAAGCAATGAAATATTTTAAGATATATAGATATATCACTTGTTTACATTTCTTCTTTTCGTAATATGGATTAATTATTTGATTAATTTGTACTTGGAAATTCGCTGAAAACGCAGGTTTGCTGCGAGGGGTTGCGGATTAAGTAATATTTTTATGGAAAAATTTGAAATTGACGCACTTGAAACATCTAATATCAAACCAAGAGTTTGGTTAAGATATGTTGATGATATTTTTTGCTTATGGGAGGAACCACTCACAAATCTCATGGAATTTAAAGGCCACCTCAACAGACAGTGTGAAACAATCAATTTTACCATTGAACTCGAGAAAGATAGTAAATTGCCATTTCTTGATGTATTGGTTCATAAATTAAATGATTGCTGACAAACAAGTGTCTATAGAAAACCTACCTCAACGGGCCAGTATTTACAGTATGAGTCAAATCATCCAGTACACGTTAAGTTAGGTTTGGTGATAGGCTTGATAAAGAGAGCAAAGTCTATTTGCTCTATATGTCTATATGTTGTGAGGACATTTTTAGTAAAGATTTAGGCCAGAAAAAACCCACTTAATCAGTTGTGGATATCCTCTAAATATATTTAACAAAGCCTTAGAGCAAGTTAATAGGACAAGCCCCAAAGATAAAACCACCACAGTGAAAAGATAAAACCATTGTGAAAAGTGGCGTGCTCCAGGGGTCGGTGCTAGGCCCCTTATTATTTTAATTTTGATCAATGACCTGTCTTGGAATGTTAGTTGTAAGAAAGTCATTTTTGCAGTTGACACAACCTTTTTCTGTACAGGGAAAACCCTGCTGTGCTTGGTCAATTGATGTTTGATGCCATGGCAGAAGGCAATACCTGGTTTGAGTCCAATGGTCTACTCTTGAACAAAAACAAAACTCAACAAATATGTTTTTCTTTGTGTCATTTAGATTTTCAATCAGATGTAGTTTAAGTAGTAGTGTTAAGCTTTTAGGTATAAAGGTTGACCAACAACTGACTTGGGACCCGCATATACAAAGTGTCTGTTGTAGATTATCTTGAGTGATTTTCTTGCTCCGTCACTTAAAGAAGTTAATCCCCAAAGAGTATCTGAGAAGTGTATATTTTGCTTTTTTTAATGGCATAATTCTTTATGGCATCCGTTTATGGGGAAATGGCCATAGTGTTCAAAGGGCATTTAGTGTGCATAGTGTTCAAAGGGCATTTAGGGCCCTCTTACAAAAGAAGGCCATACGTATCATAACTAATTCACCATTTCGTGCCCATTGCAAACCTCTTTTTGTCAATGAAGGAATATTAGCTGTTGTCAATATGTATATTTATGTATGTTTATTGCATGTAAAGCTGAATTTGCATGAGTACCCACTCAGAAGCAGTGTACACAATTACAGCACCAGAAGCATGACCTTGTTAGACCGGCCATTTGCTAGATTAAGTAAATCACAAGACCAGCATCGTGCAATGTATATTAAGCTCTTTAACAAGTTGCCTGTAGGTGCACAGCATGCCTCATTTACTAAGTTCAAGTCCTCAGTGTATAATTGGCTTGTAGCTAGGCCTTTTTATCATGTAATTGAATTCCTTGACATGTCTGTTATTGACATTTTGTTTTAACTTGTCTGTGATATGTTTATATGCTTGTTTTATTGATATTTTATTTGCATGTGTATCTATTATATTTATAAGTTGTATACATTTTTTTCTCTGTTAATGTTAGGTTTTCCTTTTGTAGGCATTGATTTTTGAATGTTGCCACCTTGACTTTCATCCATTGAAAGTTTGTACATCGCTTCTTGATGAATAAACATTTCTGATTTCTGATTTCTGATTCCTGATTTCTGATTTCTGATTTCTGATTTCTGATTTCTGATTTCTGATTTCTGATTTCTGACCAATAATGAACGTCCTGTCACAACTGTTTGCATCGCGTATATCCCTAATGTGTCTGAAAAATAAGGCGCATTAATTCAAAATATAACATTCGGACAGTTTTTAAGTGTAGTGATACAATAAGAAGCCGTTTGAGAAGAGTGAAACCTTACAATCAACAACAAGGGTAAAAAAATGTGGTTTATGAAATCCCGTGCTCTTGTGAACGTAGTTATTTTGGCCAGACGTCCAGGCCCGCTGCAGTTCGTATCACAGAACACATAAAAAAAGTCAAGATCCGGGGTATACGGATAAAAAATATGTGAACATGTTATAGACACTAAACACAATATAAAATGGCTGAAAAGTAAAATTTTATACAAAGAACCAAACTGGAGAAAAAGGAACTTGGCGGAGTCTTTGTCTATGACTGTGAGTAACGATCCTTTGTCTCAACCATCTGTAGACATGGCATAAGCCCTGTATAGTTGAATTTAGTTCGGCAGGAATTCGAACTTTCACGACAAAGGGCTCGATTCATTCATTTACCTAAAGAGATAAGCAGGAACCCCACCCCCGCCCCTCCTACCCCTTCAGGATGTGGAGCGTCAGTCGTGGTTCGTCGTTCTGCCCGTGCGCGTAAACGACTCAACCCTTGATAAAGTGTTTTTTTTTTAATCCTCGGCCTCGTGAAACGTCTGGATGTACTTTGGGACGCTTTAATGTACGTGTGTTGTCCGTGTGTGTAAGTGTATCGTGTCCTCTGTATGTTTTTATCATCTGCCAAAGCCCCAAAGGATATCTTATTGAGGTGAGTGTAGCACACAATAGAAAGGAAAAATTATAATATCCTCACCTAAAAAAATGTCATTAAAAAATAGAACTAATAATTCAAAATACTGGATTATTTATTTTTGGAATCCAGATTTAATGGTTGCAATCATATTTTAATTAACTATTGTAATTTTAGGCAAATGTGAAATATTTGAATTTTTTTACACTTAAATCCCCATAACTTCTGAAACTGTATTCATACAGTCCATGGCAGATGTCATTTTGTTTGTCATCTTAGGTACTACAAACCATGAATAAAAAAATTTGAAGTCATATTTGATAAATTTTGATTTTTGTCATTTATCTTCTATTTTGTCAATCTCTAAAATATCTGTAACTTTAAATTCATAAAAGCGAAGGATTTGTAATTATTTTTTTTAATTTTTAGGACTTTCCTTTCCTTAAACACTTCAAGCGAAAGGAAAAGTCTAAAAAACTAAATAGTTATTACTTAAATATTTTACAAGTTTTTCTTACTATTGGTAGCTGAACTCCGTCCCAGCCCTTACGATTATCCTGTAAAAAATGTATAAAAATAATTTTGGCCTTTTCCACTTATGTGTCTTATAACCTTAAAATTATTGCTTATTATTTATTCTTATTATTGTTGAAAAATATTACTAAGTACCATAAGTTGTAAAATAAGTTTGTGACTTTTTAAGTATTGAATATCAGATGTTTTGGTTCAGAAGAATTAATAAATACTTAACCTTCACAAAATAGTTTCAAATTTCCATATAAATTTAAAAACGAACTCAATATAACAGTTAAATCAAATTATGTAACAGTTCGAGATACACCGTTTTTAAAGTATTTTGACCCTCCTGTAGGAATATTCTTGTTGGCAAGCCAAATTTTGGACCGGAAGGAACATTACATTCTAAATTTTACCTCTATTAAATAAATACATTTTATACCTAAAGTTGCTTTAGACTTTTCCACCATATCATTAATCTTCTTCGACCATCATTCCAGCACAGTCAAACAGTTCAAACACAGTACAGTCTTGGAAACAGGAATTACTTCAAAGCTTGGAGAGGGTCGAAGAGTTTGACTGTTGCTGTTGAAATGCAGATGCTTTTCAAAGAGAGCAAACTTTTAATTTGTATGCATACATTAAAAAAATTGCTCTCCTTAAAGAGCATGTGCATTACAACGACATCAAACGCTTTGACCCTCAATCCTCTCCCTGAAAGTATTACAGCTGGATAACACGCAGGACAACTAGGCCAAACGATTAAGTGATTACTATTTAGTGCAGCAGGCTAATATCTGCGGTGTTAGTAAATTACATGAGGTCTAAGAGATAATTTTCATTATGTTTTTTCTTTGCAAAAGATCCTACAGGAATTAAGTTTTTATATTTTTATGTTGATATTACCGTACGGTTTAACGAATATAAATACCAACAGGAACCTTCAATTCGGTTTTATTTAATTTTAATCAACTATAATTAACTTTTTCAATCGAAATTATAGTAATTGTTCTACTTACTGCGCCTTCTACTATTGCAGCATAATTTTTTACCCGTTCGGCGTCCCATTCCTGAGGCTGCAAAAAGAACACATCTAAAATATTAAAAGAATTTGGCTAACCTACTGGGGTTTGATTTTAATGGTTTAATGTCTTAAAGTCTTCAATGTGTGCCTTTCCAGGTTCTCAAGTCTGTGCTTGGACACAGGAACTCGTAAGAAACAATAAAATTTCGGATTGGGCCCATTTAAATAACGATACCTGATGGACCATGCCTTGTTCGGTATTATTTAATATGTTTACTAGTTCATCTAACTATAAAACATTTCTGTGTTATAATAATTTTTATAAACACACTTTTTTATATCTTCATGCTATCTTTATCCCACACACCGTATTTTTTATATATATCTTTAGTTTTTAAACAACTGTTACGATTACTTTATTTGCTTATGTTTTGTTATTTATGTCGTTGCCAGCACGGGAACTCATAGGGCACAATGTTAAATGTGTTCAGCCTTAAAATTAATTTTATTAGTTTTTTCTGGCCAAGCAATCTACACGAAACCAGTTTCTGAGTCAGAAATTATTATTTCCAACCTTTCAAGAAAATCCTTGAGGCATTTTTTGAGATAATTGTACAATCAAGAAAACATTGCTCATGTAAGAGTATAGGATATAGGATGGGAATGAATATGAAATCCAAACAAGACAGGTGTTTGTAAATTAGGCAGAGAATTAACTATCAAAATGTAATGCTTGTTTGGAAAAAAAGACATGGTTTGCTCAAGTACTTGAACACTATTAACATGTATGGAGCAATTTTATTTTATACAACATCTTTTACCATTCTTCAACTAAATTGTAACTATACTCTTACAATGCCATTATTTTTTAGCCATTTAAAAGCTAATCTAAACAACAAAGACATTCTAACGAAACTCTTATTAATACAAAGCTAAAAGTTCGTGTTAGATCATCTAACGGGCAAGGTTGTTCTTCATCATCGTGTGGTAATATACCATGATACTATTATTTTTTATTAAGGCTTATCCATTTGGATAAGTTCCTATATCGAGACTGGTTCCACTTATACGAAGAGAAATTGAATGGAAGTGACCACAGAGAAGTGTCCTCTGTGAAGTGACTTTGTAGTCGAGTTCCTGACTAATATTTAACATGCTATATTATATAACTTACCTATGAAAAATTAACCATTATATCCTATTCATAATTAAGTAATAATATTCTGATTCATTTTTATCCTTTACGCTTCGAAGAAAATCAAAGAAAGGAAAGGAAAGGAATAAGGACTGAAATTTATAAAAATACTACTTTAGTGCAGAACTAGTTACAATAATGGTGGCGGGGCTGAAAACCCTAATAATAAGAAAAAGAATAATAATAAGGATAAGGACCAGGACAAGGACAAGGACAAGGACAAGGACGAGGACAAGGACAAGGACGAGGAAAAGGGCGAGGATAAGGATGGGAAGGATGAGGATGAGGACGAGGACGAGGATTAGGATCAGGATGAGGAACAGGGTGAGAATAAGGATGAGGATGAGGATTAAGATAAAGATAAAGATAAATATAAATATAAAGATAAGGATAAGGATTAGGATAGGATAAGGATAAGGATACTCACCTGCATAAGACTAATACGAAGAATAATTAATAAGACTAATACGTGTATGCAGGTTTTCTATCACGTAAAAGTGAAAATTGGGGATTTTAGGTTTTAATGCAAGTTATCCCAACTATATCTTGCCACAAATCAAGTTTTACTAAGATATGGTGCAAAATAAGCGAGATACAGAACTTTTTTAATTTTGCATATGGATAACATAGGGTCAATGTAAAGGGTATTTACCGCTATTATTATCTCGGTGACCAATGAACACAAAGCAATAATTCAGGATACTACATTGGTTGTTTTTTTCGAGCTGAATGAAATGGTGCCCACTGAAGTTAGATTATTTTAATAAGTTAAAAACAAAAACACCCCCGTTGCAGCAGACCTGCATACTCTGCGAATTTCAAATGCAAAAAAAACATAATTCAATCCAACATAGGGAAATTTGACTTGTTTTTGATTCAATAAGAGCATGACATGTAATCTCCATAACAATAACATGGGGAATGAGTATGCAGGTTTGCTGAAACAGGTGTGTTAAAACTAGTTGGTTTTAGTAGATCTTATTTATTTAGTAGATTCATTATTCAGTAGATCTTAACTAGAAGAAGCCACATACCAAGTTTTATTGAGAAATGTCCAAAAAATAAGATATCGATTTTTTATTTCCTATAAGGATAACATAAGGAATGATTACGCAGGTTTGCTGCCACAAAAAATGAAAATTTCGGGGATTTTAGTCTAAAATACATCAGATCTCATCTAGATGAAGCCACAAACTAGGTTTAATTAAGATATGTTGAGAAATAAGCGAGATTAAGAATTTTACTTATTCCCCATAAGGTTAACATCGGGACAACGTACGGTGTTTACCACTTTTATTATATCGATAACCAATGGGCAAAGAGTAATGATGAAAAATACAACTTTTTTTAGCTGAATTCAATGGTGCCAACAAAAATGTGATAAATTTTATTTTTCTATGTAAAAATCTCAAAAAACCCATTTTTGGGGGGTTTATCCGCCTTTCCCCCCCCCCCCTTTCGACTGTCCGAACGGGCTGGTTTACGAACTCGTCCAACTGATTACCACCTTACATGCCTGTACCAAATTTCTTCAAGATTTTATATATATATATATATATATTTTTCAAGATTATATATAAAAATTCGAACGAATTGTGTTTTTGCGTCTAGAGGCCCCGAAACGAAACGTTATAATGGTCTCAGGCGTAGGTCTTACCATGAGACCTACGGTAACAGCTTCTTCCCTAAAGGGGAAATTCGCTAATAAAACTAAATTTTGATCATTTTTAGGGGAAAATCGTGAAAAAAGCCATATTTTTAATGCCTTATAACTCGGTAACTGATAGCATTACACAGAAAATGTATAGAACCATTCTTGTAGAAAATGTAATAAGCTTTTTTGTTTCCTTAATAATTTCACCTCCGACCAACACAACGGTTCTCGAGATTTTAAAGAAAAACCAAAAAAAGTACCCTGTTTCCGACAATTGCCACTAGAGCTCGCTACTTATTTTCCAGGACTTTTGGTATTTACATCCTTAGGTACTTTCAAGTAACTTTTTTGAGTGTGCAATGTTTCAAAATTAACGGTATTTTTCCCGAATCCCTAGCGTCAGTACCTTCAGTTTGAGGCCACTCTCATCTTTCTGCGACTTACCGAACGCCAACGATTTTGGCGAAAAGATTTCTCTTACGTAATAACACATATAGATAACTTGACATGTATATAAACTATAACTAGACTTTAGCTATAATATAAACACAACCACCCCACATGCTTTCAGAAAGCAGAATTGTTTAGATTGCGAGGAATTTTAATGGTCGATAAGTTATGTAATTTCCTCGGGGAGAAATCGCTGTTTCTTCCAAGTCCTTGAGACCAATAAACTTAATTTGTTTTATCCCAGCATATTGAGACTAGGATGTTAATAAGTTTAATGTTCACTGCACAGTTGTCACTAAATGTTTGTAAACTCTATGCTAAAAGTTTATTCCATTCAAATTTTGCATCCTCAGTATTACATGCTTGTTTTTTGCATTAGTTGAAATCTTATGGAATTTGAATTATTTAAAAAATATAAAGTATATAATTTACAATAGTAATCTGCCAACAAAAAGGGAGGACCACTGTGTACCCCCTCTCTTTCCATGGGAATTTTTGACACACATATTTTGTTGTTGCTCGTGACATGTACTTTAAGGTTTTGCTTGTTTCCACTTTAAAATAACAGTATAACCCAAAAAGACTGAAAATGGTATCGATAAATAGTTGAAAAAATTAACATGGGATCGTTTTTGAAAAAGAGTTACTTCACTGCATTTTTTTATATGCATTTTAGGAAATAGTGACTCAGGACTAACGTCTATCATTGTTGGGTGGTTAACCTTCTATTTTGACAGGAACAATTATTTTCGGCCGCCATCTGGATCCGCCAAATTGGATATCAATTTTTTTTTTATTTAAAGATGGTGTTCAATATGAACTAGATTTTTTATGCTAAATACAATACCGAAATCCGTTTTGGAAAATATGAATTTGTTAAAAAGATATACTCAAATGAAAATTCATTCGTATACCTTTGTTATGGACGTTGTAAATTTTCACTCTTTTATTGGATTATTTTCATTATATCTCTCATAATAATTAAGGTATGTAATTCATTGTCGTCTTAAAATACTCAGAGGGAGACCGGCTTTCATTTGAAATATTAGTCATCAACATCGGACAAGTAACATATGAGCTGCAAGGCTCAATGTAACTTAAAAATAAATTTATCAGGAAATGTATTTTTAGTCAAGTAATTATCTATTATACTAATTCCCCAAGGAATTTCTTGTGTACAGCAAAACTCCTTTATTTGTGGACCGATTTGGATGATTCTGGTGTCAAATTAAAGGGAATTTTCTGCAGAAGCCATGGAATAATTTTCATCACCCTCAGTTCAATGTGCTTTGTCCCACTGGACTTAGAAGTTTCCTTATTTTTTTAAGTGGAAGTAAATTTATCAAACTTAAGGTAGATATATCTAAATTATTTTTAATTGAATTATGAGCAGTCTTGAGAAAAACCATAGTACCAGCATTCTGTCACTTTGATATTTATTTACATTTTTTGGTTATTTTCAGTTTACAACAAATTCCTTATAAAAGCATTAATATCTTGGTGGATTTTTAATGTAAAATATAACAAAAATTTAAAAGTGTTGTAGAAAGTAAATCAGTTACCTAAAATAGTTTTAATAAGTGGGTATAAAAAAACAATAGATTTAATTTCACCAAATATACCAAACAAACATACCACTTCAAACTGCCTGAGTAAAATAAAGTTCTTTAACAACTGACACAAACGAATAAGAAGTTCTATTTAATAGTATATTTCGGAACAAGGGCCGAAAATGAGGGTTTGCAGGCTTGAGATCGTGTTTCAAATTCGAGACTATGTCGAGAATTTGAAACGATCGAGAGCAGCAAAACCCTTTCGGCCGTGGTGCGAACGCTATTTTTCACCACACTATCCAATGTAATATACCCTAAATAATTAAAAAAAAGTATTATTATTTGACTCACTTGAAAACAAAACTTGAAGGTTATGAATGACGATACAACTTCTTTATTATGATTCAAACAAACACAGAGTTATGAAAATCATAAGATCGCAACTATCCTGTCTTTGGAACCTACTGAACGCCGTATAATTGTGTGATGTTCTGACGTTTCAAGCAAAGAGACGATCAGCTTACTATCGGCCCTAGGGCCCCAAACGTTTTCGGTCCTGTGGCGGTAAACTGTGTGTTTCGGTCCGCGTTTGACGTTTGTAAAACAGGTGATTTCTTCGTAGTGTGTTGAAAAAACTTTTACATCTTCCAAATGGTTTTACACTCTAACAAAAAAGGCAGGATTAGGAATAAGGAGGATAGCATGGGAGATATGATCACTGGTTCGCACAAAAGAGACATGCATACTCAGCGAATTTCAAATGCAAAACAACATATTTCAATCAAACATAACGAGATTTGACATGTTTTTGAATGATCCATAACAATAACATGGACAATGAGTATGCAATTTTGCTGCTTCGGGTATGTTAATACCCCCGTTGCAGCAGTCCTGCATACTCAGCGAATTTCAAGTGCATAAATAAATAATTTAAATGAAGTCTCGCATCAAGTAAAATCAATATACATACAAAAGAAAGCGTGCAAAAATACTCTCCTAGTGGCTTTTAGGAGCAAAAGGCTATACAAAAATAATAGCCTATACTTGGCACGAAAATGCAATGTTCAAAACTTCAAAACAGCTGGCTTTTCCAATTTAATCATATAGAGAAATGACCAGCTGTTTAAGTTTGAGTAAAAATTTCATAAACATCATCAGTAAAAATCTGTATTCGATATAGTACATTTATTTGACATAGTTAGTTATCTGGCCTTTAAATAAGCCATATGTCTGTATACACCATATGGCTTTGAATGAAACATCAGCTCACATGTTTTAATGTAAACAAAGCAGACGTTTTAGATCCCAATGCTACTTAAATAATGGCAGTTATTTTATGTTATTTTTTGTTTTCTAGCAAACTTTAAGAAATTACAGTACTTTTCCTGAGTCCCTGATATTAAAACATTTAATTTGAGCCCTTTTCCCTCATCCTGTGACTTTCCTAATGCCCACAATTGCTATTCAAAAATAAATTATTCTCCATAAGATTAGTATGGAAAAATGCAGGTTTGCTGCCACAGAAATTTGAAAATGAGTTATCATAGGCTACAATCCAATATATCTAAACTATATCAAGCCACATAACATGTTTTATCAAGATATGTTGAGGAATAAGAAAGCTATCCAATTTTATTTACCTCTCATAAGGCTAACATTGGGAAAGAGAGTACACAGGTTTGCTGCCTCAGGAATTTGATGATTTGGGTATTTTAAACCATAATCAAGTAGATATTAATTGTATGAAGCCCCATGCCAGTTCTTATCAGGATATTTTGAGAAATGAGCAAACTACATAACTTTTTTTATTGCCCATAAGGTTAACATGGAGAATGAGTATGCAGGTTTGCTGCCATGAAAATGTAAAAATAGGGTATTTTCGGCCATAATCAAGTATATTTCAACTAGATGAAGCCACATATAAAGTTTTATCAAGATACGTTAAGAAATAAGGAAGTTATAGAATTTTTTATTTTCCATAAGGATAACATGGGAAATGAGTATGCAGGTTTGCTGCCATAAAAATGGAAATATCGGGGATTTTAGACTAAAATGCATTAGATCTCATCCAAATGAGGCCACAAACCAAGTTTTATTAAGATATGTTGTGAAATAAGCGAGGTATACAATTTTACTTATTTCCCATAAGGTTAACATAGGGACAACGTACTGTGTTTACCACTTTCAATAACTCGGTAACCAATGGACATAGAGCAATGATTCAAAATACTAAATTGTTTGTTTTTTCGAGCTGAATTCAATGGTGCCAAACAAAATTGGATTATTTTTATTTTTCTATGTGAAAAACCCAAAAAACCCATTTTTGGGGGGGTTTACCCCCCTTTACCCCCCCTTCCAGTAGTCCGATCGGGCTGGTTTTCGAACTCATCCGAATAATTACTACTTTACACACCTGTGCCAAATTTCATTCAGATCGGACCATTTTTGCGAGCGCTATCGTGCTTACAGACACATAGATATATATATATATATAGATATATATATAGATATATATATATATATATATATAGAAATTTGAACGAATGGTGTTTTTTGCTTCTGGGGGCCCCAAAACGAAAAGTTATCATGGTCTCAGGCTTAGGTCTTACCATGAGACCTACGGTAATAGCTTCTTCCCTATAGGGGAAATTCGCTAAAACTGGGAGGTTTTTATTTAATACGTAGTAGATCTGAACTAGAAGAAGCCATTCACCAAGTTTTATCAAGATATGCTGAGAAATAAGCGAGATAAAGAATTTTACTTATTTCCCATAAAGTTAACATTGGGACAACGTACTGTGTTTACCACTTTCGATATCACGGTAACCAACGGACCTAGAGCAGTAATTCAAAATACTGAATTGTTTTTTTTTTTAGCTGAATTCATTGGTGCTAAAAAATCGGATTATTTTTATTTTTCTATGAAAACTCAAAAACCCATTTTGGGGGGTTTACCCCCCCCCCTATCCCCTCCCCCTTCCGGTAGTCCATAACTGGCTGGCTGGTTTATGAACTCGTCCGAATAATAACTACTTTACACGTCCATGCCAAAAAAACCGCCATTACACCTAAACGGTTAAAGTCAGATAAGGGGTTATATACATTTTTGTGTTCCATTTAATATGTAGAATCAACTGTTAAAACTAATGTAGTTAGTAGAGACTTGCCCTGTATATGCATTTATAAAAATGAATGGTGTTTTTTTGTTTCTGGGGGCCCCAAAACGAAAAGCTATCATGGCCACGGGCTTAGGTCCTACCATGAGACCTACGGTACCAGCTTCTTCCTTATAGGTGGAATTCGCTAATAGGCTAAAAAAGTTAACTTGTGTACTTGTTTTCTAATTTGTCTATAGTTTGGATCTGTTGTAGTCTTCAGCAAAAACATATGTAAATGGCATAATTTAATTTTATTTTCCCCATATATTTTAACTAATAAAATTACATAAAATTGTTTAAAAAATAAATAGAAAAATAGTAATCGGTTATCCATAACCGATTATTCGAGTTTTGAAGGATATTGAGTTTTAACTAGGTATGGGCCAAGTCTTGAATGCCAAATTTAAGAAGTATGGATTATATTCAGGGATTATCTCAAGATGACCTATAACGCTGAAGATTGGCAGCATCCACGGTAAAACAACACGATAAACGTTAAACGGTAAAATCAGCTGATTTCCAACATTTAGCACAATGTTAAAAGATACCGTCTATCGTTTATCGCATTGTCTTACCTTGGATGGCAAAAACTCCCTAAAAATATTTTTTAGACAATAGAATGAGCAAGTGAACGAATTAAAGGAAGAAAACTGGGAACCAGATGAAAAGTAGAACCATGCATTTTGGATGCTGGGATTCAAGGAAAACTCGATGATAAAGCCATAATCAAAAGGAAGCAATAATAAAAGGCTTTATATAGTTATCCTCACATTAGGGTTGAGACCTAATATGTAAAAAAAAGGTGTAAATGATTGGTTATTAACTTTATAAGAATCAAAATCAAAATTCACAAACAATCCAGTACTGCCCATCATTAAAATCTCTAGATCATCCATCTTGAAGTAAGAAAAAAATGGGCTAAGGACTTCGGCCTGATGAAATGGCCAGCAGAATAGTTTGTGTAGGAATAGAGGAATAAAAGAAAACTCAGCTGGTGCAGAAAATGGCATGACAGTCAACTGGGGTACTATAAAAAAACTGCAGCTGTCTCATATTGAGATCATTGTTATCTTAGTTATTTGTTAGTTTTTGTGTTATTTATTTGGCTGTATTCATTGATATTTATATTCATTGTTATTTATATTTATTGTTATGTATATTTATTGTTATTTATATATATTGTTATTTATATATTTTTTTTATTTATATTTATTGTTATTTATGTATTTATTTGTAGATCTTTCGAAGCCTCAGATTATTTGACAGAATGAACCTTGCCACTGGTGTTCCTGTTATGATTGTAGTCACCTCCTAAGCCACACATATAGTTAGGCAATTTGTAATTTTGGAATACTATATAATAATACTGGACCTTACTGATAAGTAGTTTTTTAAGCCTACTTAGTAAGGCCAAATAATGTGAAATTTTTTTTGTAAAAATCTAAATAAATAAAAGACCACTTTAACACAACCCAAAGAAATTCACAAGGGGAAAATCTATAAACACAATGCTTTACCTCAAGGGAGAGCAAATATCGATTATTTTACTTCATTTTAGCTCAAAAAAAAAATCTTAATCTGGTATATGTTAAATTTAGAAAAAAATACAAAATACGAAGACAGCAGGCAACATTTCAAATAATCCTAGAAAATCCTTATGAATAAAACAAAAAAATACCCCCGTTGCAGCAGACCTACATACACAGCGAATTTAAAGTGCAAAACAACATATTTCAATCCAACATAACGAGAGTTGACATGTTTTGGTAAGCTCCATAAGAATAACATGAGGAATGAGTATGCAGGTTTGCTGCTACAGTCATATTAAAACTGGGTGGGTTTAATTCAATATTTAGTAGATCTGAACTAGAAGAAGTTATTTACCAAGTTTTATCAAGATATGTTGAGAAATAACAGATATATAGAATTTTACTTATTTCCCATAAGGTTAACATTGGGACAACGTACTGTGTTTACCACTTTCAATATCTCTGTAATCAATGGACATAGAACAGTGATTCAGGATACTAAATTGTTTGTTTTTTTGAGCTGAATTCAATGGCTCGAAAGTTACCCTGTGCTGATACCAGCCCAGGATACTTTCCGGCCTATTTCGGGAATTTTTTTCTAAACTACAATTACAGGAAACGGAAGTGAACAGCCAGCGGATTGCAGCAAACCGTTGTTTAATGCATGTTTATAGGTTATTTTAGTGGTGAGCTCACGAGTATGAGACTGAGATTTGAAGGCTTGCTATCGTTACGGGGGTGCGCTGCGGGTTGCATCGTTTCAGCCGAACACTCGTGAGCTCACTGCAGTAGAAGCAGCACTGGCAGGAGTAACAAATGTTTTTTTTATTACTGGCTAAGTTTGAAGAATTGAGAAACGTAGTGGTTGATGCAAGGAATACGTTATTATTAAAACTATGATTTTAAATTAATATTATGAAAAGTGTCTACGTCACACGCCCGGTAGGTTTTACCACCCGCATAAAAGCCCCGCAATCGCCTTGCGGCTCACGTGGGTGCTATCTTGCTATTTCGGCAAAACAATACTTTCCGGCGCAGTAACGTAATATATTATTTTAGCTTTACTTACTTTTTCCACGCCTTCTTTCTCTGGATTCCATTTCTGAGGATACTGAAATGCATCGCAATAAACATAAGTCATTAAAATAAACTTATACCGATTACTTCTTCACTGGGCTACTAACTTTGATGTGCTATTGAGTAAACGTGTGCACGCTTTATTACGTGACCGCACGGGAACATAATACATTAACCATCAGTGTTTTGTCAAGACTATGTAGGGCGACAATGGATCGGCATCTGAAGTTATATATAAGAATTTTAAAGTGAAATATGATGATCTAAACACTTGTAAAAACATAATGCATGAATATGGTTTGTCTGCTACGTCGCAGTGCTTTCAATAGACATCAGCACTTTGTGACAGGGTGGTAGCCCCTCAGATACTAGGACTCACACCGAACTGCCCTGATTGAAATCATTTAATTTTTTGGTTTTTCCTATGACTGTGCACAATGTGTCGATTGACTTTGAAGAAGATATCAACTTTGTCTTCTGTTCTCAGTGGTGCAGGGAGTTCCCGATTCTGGTCTACAGGGATTGAGAGTGTTCAGTGTTCAAGATGGAATGAGAGCTACCTTGTCCTAATACAACTTGTTAATTTTTATTGTTATCAAAGATTTTTCTTTCATTATTCCCTTTATTATTTTTGTGTTTGAATGTTTTTGGTTTCAGGTTTACGTAGTTTCAACAGCTCAAACTGATTGCTGCAAAATAGTCTACTGATGATATAAAATTAAACACATGTTTTATTTGTGTTATATTTACACCGAAGTCCACATATGAAGCATTTGTGAATAGGCCTATTAAACTTAAAATTTCCGTTTTGGTTAAAGATAAACTGTACTATCTAAATCGCATACATATTTTTTTTAATCACTTAATTTTTTTGCATTACTTACGGGTATATTAGAATTGGATACTGGATCCCACTGTTGGCCAGGCTGAAAAAAATAATCATAGAAACGCTTTGTACACAAGTCTAAACTAAAATGGTATCTATATTTACAACTTCTTTAATTGATATCGAATAAAACTTTGCATTTAGTCACTTTAGTTTGAAGATTCATTGTTATGTAAGCTTAAGTCTGGCGAAGGCACAAACTCGATAACGGTATAAGGGAAAGAGATTTTACTGCCTCGTAAGGATCTGGCTGAATACGGACTGCTCCCTCTTAGCAGAGGGATAATCAGAGGCATACGGATTGCCCCCCTGCCAAACCGTTCAGATTTAAAATAGCGTCGACATAAGGATTGCTCCCCGTTGCCGTGTTGGAATGCTTGTCAATATTTCTAGACGAGACTGTACTCTTTCAAAACACTTACGTTGCCTAATTAGTAAGTGAGGTCTGGAGCATAAATTTGGTGAATATTCACGTGACACGAGATTCATACCTAATCGAAAAATCGTTTAATATAGTGTTTGTAGCTAATTTGTTTCAAGATATGTTAAATCAATGATTTAAAATATAAATTCCATCATAAAAAAGTTGTCACTAATAAATCAAAGAAATTAAATACTGGTATTACTATAAAATTAAGGAAACATGTGTCACCGTAAATTTATAACAATTTTTATAACAAGTACACTATAACTTCAGTTTCCTTTGAAGTGTAAAGTTTTGGATTCAATGCAAACGTCTATAGGCCAATTATAGCGCTTATGTTTGAAATACCACTAGATTAAGGTTTCATTAGAAAAATAAAACATGTTTTGTTAAATAAACAGACCAAGATCTAAATATAATCGTAAAGAAAAGTTGAAACTGATTAATCGAAGAAAGTCAACATTGATTCCTTTGTAAAACTACGGGCACATGAGTTATATCGTACATCAGTATCAACTTTAGTTTTCGTTAAAAATTCAAAGCTTTGGATTCAGTGCAATCATTTGTAATTCAATTACAATACTTATGTTGGAAATGTAACTAGAATAAGGGGATATTAAAAGAATAGAAACCAGTTTCGAATATTAAATATATTGTTTCAATCTGAATAATATTAATTTCCCAGAAAAAAATCCCGTTTGAATCATTTTCTTTGGCTTACTTGTAGGCTTTCCCACCAGACTCCCGTGGATTATCCAGCACACTATTGATCTTATTTCAGTTTGCATATTTACCAGTTCCCTTGTAAACGCGTACATATTTGAATGAGAGTGATGAAATTTACCATATACTTAACATTTATAATTTTTGTTGTTTTGTTGTTTGTTGCGACAGTGCACCCCATATTGCAAAAACGCCATAACAATTATCTGTACTAATATTGGTACAATTATGCCTGAAAGCATTCCAAAACGATAAGGGGGAGCAATCCATATGTCGGGGCTAGTTAAAATCTGACCGGTTTGGCAGGGGGAGCAATCCGTATTCCACTGTTTCTACCTGCTAGGGGGGAGCAGTCCGTATTCGCTCAGGGAATATATCGTCACTTAACAAACAATACCGCCTATCTGACAAAATTTGGGAAATTGAGTTTTTGTTATCCTAGCAACCGCAGTGTTATTCTGCACGTAATGGTGGCCGTAGTTCACTGAAAATCCGACGGATAGCGTTGGTATAAGCAATAATCTAATTTGACATAGGTTGACTTTATTTCTTGCAATACCGCCTATCTACCGCAGATAGGCTGTATTTCCAAAACAGTTTTTCTTAATTCCTGTAAAGTATTTATTAATCAGAGTAGGGTATTTGGTATCCTAGCAACCGCAGTGTTATTGTACACGTAATGGCGGCTGTAGCTCACCGAGATCCCTAAGAATAGCGCTGGTAGACGCAATGTTCTAATTCGACAATATTTGAATTTTTATCTTACAATACCGCCTATCTACTGCAGATAGGCTGTATTGCCAAAACGGTTTTTCTTCTCTCCTGAAAAGTTTGGGTTTTGTCAGATAGGCGGTATTGTTTGTTAAGTGACGATATTATGGAACTATCACCCGACCCTACTCTTTTCGGGTTGTCAAAGTAATTAAAAAGTAGCCACAACACATCTACCTTCCTGGAGAAAACCCATATATATATACATATATGTGTGTGTGTGAAAGGCAGCCTGGTTTTTGGAAATCAAGGCCTACGAAATGGGCTTTGTTTGGGATTTAAAATTCATATACAGGTACTCCCTGTGGGTAAATTCATATCAAGATGACTCTTCAAATGTGGTGATGTAGAGGTCTTACTATAGAAACTAGTAAATCTGGATTACAATAAGTCTGGGCAATTAAAAATTTAAGATTCAATTCTTATTACTTTAGGGGGGGGGGGGGTGACACAAGATCCAAAGTCTTAGGTTTATATTTTTCCTACATATGTCAACGATACTTGAGTTTATAGCATAAAATATTGAACTAACTTTTCATGACGACCCAGCTCTAGTAAAAAAAAATAAAAAAATAAAAACACTTGACCTTCTCAATGTGAATTCATTTTTCTGGATCTATACAAGGCTCAAAACATTTCAAGACAAAAAACTAAAATTAAATAAAATCAAACAAAAATAAAATGTCCGTAAAATTATAATGTAAAATCATTTATTATAGGTATATAACTACTGAAAAATAAAAATGTTTAGATATAAAATATGTGTGAACTTACATTCTGTATTGCAACGGGTTCCCAACGCCGGTTGTCCTACAAATAATATTGTAAAATCATATTTTAGCACCATTTACCATTAGGAAGCTCCTTTATTGTACAGTTTAACTTACTAATGGCAAATAATAAAACGACTGCATCACTTTGACTAAACACGTATTAAGATCAAAAATAATTTTTTCACCACACTACGACGTCATTACAAGTTTTACACAATACTAGTGGCTTGTAGTAAATAATAAAACAAAAGCCCCTACAAATAAAATATCAATGCTGAATACTTAATGTAAGATATTTAATAATCTGTAGTATTTATTAAACATTTTATGCATAATGTTAAAGGTATGTTGATATTTGCTAGTACGTTTCAGACTTTTAAGAAAGGAAACAACTTTAGTACAGTAAAGTGCTGAATCTCTGAAACAGACGGACTATCCGTCGACCTCAAATCAAACCCAGTTTACTTTGTTCCTAATAAAACATATGAAAATGGTTAATGAACTTCCAAAGGTTAACGACAGATTGTAGCACTTAATTTATATCCCCAGGAAAGTTGTGAGATTTACCACAAAAATGAAAACAAATTGAGACATTATAAGATAGACATCAAAACAGTCATAAGATAGTCATCAAGCTCGTATATGTAGCCTCTAGCTGTTCAAAAGTATATTGGACGGTTAGAGGGTAAATGGAAACCTCCAACTGAAGCTACATATCTTTACCCAATAGGCAAATAGTTAAGGACGAAATCAGAAAATTGTCTCTCACAGACGATTCCACGCATCACGTTAAATCCTCTGGCTCAACCCCATACGGGAGTTAAGTTTGGAAACCATAAGCTCAGCGAATAGTTAATATTGAGGATTTTATCTTACGTCCCACTTATTCTTATGGCATTCCAGGGGTAAATACTGCTTTGTGATTGTAGATTCAAGAGTCGATGTACTTTTATTGGCCAAATTTAAAATTGATTACGATCAATCGCTGTTACTTTAGCACACTCTTGTTGCTCGGACAAAAGTATGACCATTTCTGACCGCACATAAAACTGGCAGAGCTATAGGTCTTAAAAATGCTAAATTTTCTCTATACCTGTAGTCTGCGATTATTAATTGTGTTAATACATACAAATCACTTGGCTTTAAATCAACATCAACTAATGTAAACAAAACAGACGTATGTCCTAATATTTTTAAAAAGGGGAGTAGGTTAAACCCCTTAATTATAAAATAAGAAAATTAAAAAGTAAAACAGTCATTTCCTTAAGCAGGTTCAATCTACATTTAAAGCTAAATTTTAAATAAACCATATTATATATCAACATCTATCATGTGGTTTTAAACCAAGTATAAGCAATACATGTTTTAATGTAAACAAAACTGATGTTTTTAGATTCTAATGCATTTTAGATTTTTTTATATCTCATTTTCTGGTGAATTTCAAGCAATTGTTTTACTTTTCCCGCCCTTACGAAATAGATACCTTGAATTTGAACCCCCTCCCATCTTTCTACGACTTGGCGGATGCACACAATTTCGACGCAAAGAATTGCCTTACAAAATTAAATATATGATGATGTCACATGGAAGCCGAAAATAGCTCTTTTCCTTCAGATGGCTGAAAGTCAGTTGATTGGTTATTTGCTTGAATTATCGAGTGAAAATTGCATTACTTAAGGCATTTGATAGGTTCCAACAATAGGATAGTTGCGATTATATGATTGTAATTGCCAAGGACACCAGCCTAAAACTGATCTGACATTGCTTCGGAGTAGGCATGTGATATTATGCCTTTATGGCAAACCTCCGTGGCAAAAAGCTGAGAATTACAACCAATAAAGGTCGGAACTCCGACGACATTGCGGTCTGTCCAAGAAAATGCCAAATATAGATGAGTGTACGTGAATTATTTGAAGGAATAGTGGTGATTTTTTCAAGGAAGACCCTCGGTGATATTGTAAGTAATTTATTGAATCGTCCCAATTACTCCAATGCAATATGGTAGGTTTTTTACTCCTCCTCTTTGATGTAGCAGCACAAAAATATTCACAAAGAGATAGAGTTAGACCAGTTATGATATCCGCACCATATATTGAAACATCTTAAGTTAATTTTAACCTGTTAAGGATATTTGGTAAAAATAGTTTTTAAATTTCTTTCTTCCTATTTGCTAATTAAGTTGAGGCAATGTCAGGAAAGTGTTTTTAAATGTTAACTATTAGAGCTTCAGAGGTCCAAAGAGCCTAAAATGGACTAAATTACTTACGTTAGTAAAACTCCTCCTATTGATATACATGGCCTATATTTTAGATGGTTTTGATTCAATAATATCTAGAACCTTACGCAACTTAAAGCATATTGCCTAATTCTCTTAAAGCCTACAAATGAAAATTCAACAAAGTTAACAATTTAAATACAATTTAATCATTTATTTTGTTCAAAGGCTTGTTAAACGAAATGTTCTTCAAAACAGTATTTAAAATGACTCTCAATCATTTTTATGTTTGGAACACAACGGAAATAGTTGTATTGACATAAAGTTAGACATAAATATACCGGTAATGTTTTTTAATTAATCCCTTACAGCTCCTACCACGAGCATTGAGAACTTTTGTTGGCCAACTTCTTGGAGCTGAGATTTCACACAGTGGACTTGAAAGTTGACGCATATAAAAACGGCAACGCACATACAAACTGGAAGAAACAAACTGGCCATGATATCTGTTAAATTCAATCTCTTTCATTCACAAATGTGTTTGTTCTCAAGTACGGAAACTTTATAATTAAATACAGACACCGAATTTAATTATTGACAGTCGATAAATACAGTTGATTGTTTTGTATTATCTTAATGATAGCTATAGTATTGCTCTATTGCGTTGTGCAGTTAAAACTGATTTTTAAAATTATTACCACGAGATAAAGACTTCTCTTAATCGAATATCTAATTAATAGATATTAATATTACAGATAACATCAGGCTCGCAGGCATGTGGATTGCATTTCATACCGTGAGAACCACACTCCAACTGGGCTGATCTCATACTAATTGAATAACTTAACTACTTTCATAGGTAAATTTATAACTTTTTCCTCCACCTACTATGTAAAGTCGTCTTTTAGTTCCTAGAATAGAATACTAAAGTACCAGTTTATAATTCAGAGGATTAACTTACTTTTTTCTCGCAAGGGACTAAAAGTATCTGCTTTTTCTTCCATGGGACTAAAAGTAAGCTCATAGGAAATAAATGGGAAGAAATCCGGCAACGCCGCGATGGACTGCTAGAAAATGTGGCAAAACTGTCGATTTTCATTTGCTTACTCTAAATTTAATTCAAGAACTTCTGTGTTTCAACTTAAGAATCAAATCTGTATGTATTTAAAAGCCAGGTAATATTTTTGTTGTATAAATTAAGTTAGCAACACTGAACATAAAAAAGCTGTTTTAGAGTTTGTTATTAGATCTACCAATATGACAAACGTTTGATAAACATGATTGTTTTTTACCTAGATATTTTGGGAGGTATTTCTTTGATTAATAGACTTTAATAAAAATAATGTTAAAAATATGGCGAAATTGTAAATAAATGGTTGTTTAAATTGCCTAGTTACCTTATGTTATAAATTTATATGATTCAGGGCCGTAACGACCACTGGGGCAACCGGGGCACCACCCCAGGACCTCCGAGGACAGGGGGCCCCAAAGGGGCCCTTGGCCGAGGGAACATAAAACCATACTCGAAGCCGACTTCGTTCATATTATTACCAGTAAAAATATGAATAGATGTTTAAACAACTGAAACTGGATTTTTTCTCTACAACTGTTTTTATTTTGCCATATTACTATTAATTGTAATAAAGTGATAAATGTCTAAGGACCAAAAGCTACATACACTGTGGTATAAGGGATTAGGATTAGGAGGCTTGGTCAGGTGGTATCCAAGAGGCAATCCATTAATCTGGGTATGAAATAAACCGGAATGATTTATTTAATGTGTGGCCGGAAAATCCGTCGAATATATTGCCGTGGTCTGAGATTTCCTCGATTGATTCGTCGCGATGCCAAAGATTCCCTAATGTCTTTTTTTTATCTCGGCCAGTTCGTGGTCGAGTCTATTCTTTGTATCGTGGCCGACAAATCCCTGTAAATCCTTTGCAGGGTGTCTACCAGTCGGGGACTCGGGAAAGGGCGGGAAAACGTAATGAATTCAAACCTTTGGTCGATAAATACTCGTGATAACAAAACGAAACGACATAAAATTGTTTTGTCGTCGCGGCTGGCAAATCTCTTGATCGAATCCCAAAAAAAAAAAAAAAAAAAAAATATTTCAGTAATATTGCTGTTGGAAAATCATCAGTCGTTTACATCGCGGGCGGCGAATCTCTCGGTTCTATTTCGGTCGGAAATCGCCCGCTCGTTTCACGGCTGGCAAATCTCTCGTTAACATCGCCTGCCGTCAAGTCTGTCTCTCTTTCCATGGCAGTCACATATCTCGGTCGTATAGGTAAGGAAATCGCTGGCTCGTTTCGCGGCTTTAGCTCGATAGGTGGGGATGAATTTCTTTCATATTTATAGTTTCGTTTGATCTTATTTGCTCTTTTACCTCGAAAATGCTACCAGCCATTTTTCACTTTAAACCCAAAAAAAACGTAGAAACTCTGTTAAACGCAGTCAACGACCTTTTTGTCCCGAAGTCAAGAAACAATTAATTGTAAGGGTTGTCTTTCAAAAATAGTAGGTGAACTTTACAATTAATTTCTTCACTAGTTTATTTCTACGAAACTTGGTTTTAAGCTTTCTCTGACGTAGTTGATAACGTAACTTTTCGTCGTGACAAGTGAATCGTCAGTTGATTCACTACACTGACAATAGAAAAAATTTGCTTTTTTCTCATCAAAACGATCTTAGCATCCCTTTGATCTCAGCATCCCTCCGAAGGCTCGTTAATATTATTTATTAGTTTTTTTTTCTCTAAGCCGAAATAACCTTTTCCAGTAGGTCTAAATACCTGACCAGATGGACCAACAGGTCGCACTAATGGAGGCACAATAACCTCTCAGCACATAACCGAAGTGGAATAACAATGAATCAAGTTGAACCTCATATTTATGGATTAATCGTAAACCTATATTCGTAAATACAGGGTGAGTTTAGCATGTTCCCTCTTTAAACCTTTTCCACCTTTAAAAATTATCAACCTCTGACTGCTCCAAAATATTTTTTTGGTTGTAAATACTTCACTTTGTGTGCTCGGCCGCCATATTGAATCCGCCGTATTGAATAAAAACTATTTTTTTCAAATTTAAAGGTAGTGTTTTGAACCCATAATTTTAAACTAGATTTTCAGGCTGATTTCTAGCAGCAATCAGTTTTTAAACTATTGACTCATTCTCGAGATATTTAGGTTCTTTGAAATTCTATTTTAAACTCATTTTAAACATTAAGCATACTCCATTCATGAATTTTAACCTTTGACTTTTTTATTTGTAAACTAAAAAATGCGCTATCTCACAAAATGAAAGCCTATTGTATACTTACTTTTTATAAAGACACTGGAATGTAAATCTCAATAATTATAGATCAGGATTCAACCAAATAATAATAATTTCTATTTAAAAAGAAATAAAATTTGACTTACTGTGTGGGCGGGATCCCATTGTTCTTGCTGTAAACAAACGTAGTATGAAATATCGTACTCTTGCTAAGATTGATCAATGTTAATAATTTAACATTGCAAACTTCAAAATATATTTTTCTGCTTCAAAGGTTTTTTCTTGTGAATATAATCTCAAATGGTACATTGTAATCGCAACGATCACTTATAAGGGTGCTACTTTCACCACATTTCAAAATAACTTGCCATTGAATGAATTGGCAAGTGAATCTTTCCTCAACTATACATTTAATTCCGTAATCGAATTGGACTTCAGGGAATATAATGAGCTATGAAAAAGGAAGTTTGGCTTGTGAAGGTCCATTTTTAAGCTTGATGTCTAAGGAGAGAGGAGGATGTATTAGAAGTGTCGAAAATTGCTCTGTCCCAGTAGCTTCAAATACCCAGTCATTTTTCAATAAAAGTAACGATACAGTGGTGTTTGAATTAGATAGTTTTGAATACATCAGGTGCTTTAAGCGTTATGTTTTTTTTATTGATTTTAATATTTATTTTTAGGCCAGAAAAGCTAAAAAGCAGGAATTGCTTCTATAAACATCTAGTACTAAAAATAAGCCTTACCGTTTTAAACATACTGAAATTTAATTCAAGACAATTCCTTAAGAACATAAAAAATAAAATCGATATAAATAAAATTAGAGTTTTGTCTGTACATTGCTTAGAATTATGAAATTATTGGTTATTTTTGCGTTTTGAAGGTCAGAGAATCCGAATTAAGCCTTATCTCAATTTCTATCACTACGTCTGTTGGAAACGCTCAACATCACACCTTAGATCGCTTTTCATGCAAAAGTTAGAGTACTGTTATGGCTGAAACCTTTTTTCTGTGTTATATGCACATATGAGAAGGTTTAAGACGAATTAAAACTAGCGTAGGTCTTTTTTAAATTAAACCGCAAGCTTCTAAAAACCAAGTTTTATTTGATTTCGACCAAGTTTGTTTTGAATTTCCTTATAATTCAAGGGGGATGACGTTTTGTTTACATTTTCAGTGTTCCAAGCAGATAGTAGTTACCTTCAATGATGGATTCGTCGTTAGAGATGTTTTATGTTTTCATTCAGTTTTATGTTTTGGTTTATAATATATTTTTATGTACTATATAAAAGTAGCATTTAATCCATCGTTAGTTTTCGTACATAATCCATTTCCTCATGGAATCAACTCATCAAGTATAAACGTTTTGATATTTAGGCAATTTATTAACTCACAAGTATTTTTGAAATCAAACTGCTAAATCTCGAATTTTATTTTAACCAAGCTGATAGTAGTTACGTTCACTGATGGATAGTCGTTACAGATGTTTTATGACTTCAGTCAATTTTATTTTTTGGTTTGTAATATTTCTTTTTATTGGTTGGTACTATATAAAAATAAAATTTGATTTCGTATAAAATATTAATGGCATTTAATCCATCGTTAATTTCCACGTATATTATGTAACGTGATATTTTCACCAGTTGCCCATTTGGAGATAGATTCGGCCTGATCACCCGAATTATTTTACAACACCAGTGTTGGTGCGCGCCCAAGACTGCTCCTCAATTCACTGATGAAAAATTATCATGTTATATAGTACATATTTTTGCCTGTGTCGACGAAATTATGCCTCGAGTCTAGAACCTTTGATGGAACTGACACTGCCTAATGTCTGCGTTTGCGGTGTCTGTATGTCAATTTTCTATTGGTGGAAAAATGAAGATTTAAAAGCTTAACATGAAAAGTTTTGAAAGTTTAAAAAAACCGAAAATCGTGCTCGGACAACTTCTTTTAGCCCCTGCAGCCCCAAAGGAAAGGTGACTTCAGGATCGAAGACGGCTACAGCTTCAGTTTTGGCAGTAATTTAAACCCTTGAGGTAAGAATTATAAGGTTATACTGTGCTTCCATTATGCAGTCAAGTAGTCAATTGAACTATTTTCCAAATTGCTGATTTATTATAAAAATCCCACAGATCGGTCATTCAGGCCTGGCTAGGGTCCAACCTTGATAGCGTTGACTGCAAGTCCTTCAACTCATTTTGAGTTCAGTTTAACTCATATGGGATTGAATAATGTGTAATGAGCAGCATTAAATTGAATGTCAATTTTGCTGTAAAGGTTTTGTCAAGGCTAGCCCTCTCAGACACTATAGTAACCACTTGTTGCCGGGCTAGGCCTGGTTGAAAGTTAAAAATCAAAACAGGTTAATAAAACCTTTTATCAGAGGAAATGTAGGCTGGTAATGATATTCTGTCAGTAACTTTGTAATTGTGTTAAATGTTAAAATCAATCTTGTCTTATTATACTGTGTTGTGTTTGTTAAGTGCAATTTTGTTGTATGTACAGGCCTACTGTATGTGGTGAATGTAGGTAATGTATGATGTTTGATATATATTTATAGCCTAATGTATAATGTTAAATGAGTTATTAGGCATGGACTGAATACCAATTTCAGCGAGCTAACGTTATTTGTAAGTGCTACAAGCACCTGGAAACGAGCCACTAGGGCCTAGCTAATTAATATGATTTCATGATTTGAGGGCTAGACCATAACCTGTAAATTTGGTTTATTGTAGCCTACTGTGCTACTGTATTTTCTGGACAGATAAATGTTCTGTCATGTCACACTGTATTATATGACTGTGCAACACTTATTAGGCCCATGTTAAAGTAATTCATTCTGGGAAGCGTACCTGTTAGGTTAGGTTTGTGGATGTCGAATAACCGCAACGACAGTATGATGATATTGTTTTGTATTCAGATGAAGGCCTAAATAATAGTAAATGATATCACTGCCTTTAATGTATATAATATATATATTTATGTGTCCTTGGAAATATATTAGTTATACTGGAGTGAGCCTTTACAAACTGCCAATTACTTTCTTAACAAACTGCCAATAGCTACTGCTGGCGGTACAAAGACAGTTGGGTGAGAAACTAAAGTGCAGTGGACATTCTATACTGGACTGATACTACAAATCAGATAATGAAAGTGTCTCTACACAGTGAACTTTTGTGAACAGCCAAATTGTTATTTGAAAATGTGTTGTTATTTACTGGCTGGACTTGTACTATTCGTGGGGTCCTGTTTTAGGGAGATGCCTGCCAATTTGTCGCTGCCGTCCTGACACGCCGCCTGGCCTACCCCCACCACCTGGTATCATCGCAGCAGCCCCTCTTGCTACCCTCTCTACTCTGCTTCTCTTCTACCTTGGGCCTCTGGACCTGGATTGGCTGACCGTTCGAAAATATTTTCGAACTTCGAGACTCCTGGATTTCTGGATCTCCTGAACTTCTAGTCTTCGAGTCATGGACCAGCCCACCGGACTTCGGACCTTTCACTGGGACTCTGTGCTGTACCGATAAGTCACCCAACCTCATATTTTTCTTTTCTTTTCTAAATTCAGTGATTTTCACAATAATAAACTTAACCGCCCAGCAGTACTCTTGGCTATTAATTTATTCTATTGTTATTCTGTGTTCAATGAAATGTTTTGTTAATGTTAAGGTTTATTCATGTAGGCCTAATAATTTGTACTATTTTTGGGTGGCCACCATATTTTCTTGTATTTATTCTCAATCAGTTTTACGGTCTATTGGACCCAAATTTGCACTGATTTCAGGCGATTTGGCCCATTTTTGCTAGGCCTAAGTGCCATGTGATAAAGGCTCTCATTGCTTAGTATATTTTGAGACTGAACTAGCCAAATATTAAATTGTTGTTTTTTTGGAATTATTATTAAAAATTTAAATGGTACCATAACTGCTGCGTATTTAATTGATGACCTGTTATTTTTTTATGATGTGTAAGGAATTTGGTCACGTGTTTTGCCCTTCTGGCTAATAATAAGCTAAACCTGGTCACTTGGTTGCTTCTGAATTCATATTAAAAATTTTCTGATTTAGCAAATAATCAGACTAGGTTTAGACTTAAGAAAATGTTGTAAGGCCTAAATGATCGACCGTGGGTCCTCAAGGGTAAACACATTAATACTTCAACTAGCTGCAAGAGGACATTCCTTGTTAACCCTCTTGAGTGCTACCAGCCAACAAGGTGGCGCCTTCCTGCGAGGACAACGGATCACCAGTACTCTGTCATCACACCCACCCCACTATCTGAGTTTTAGCATGGGTAAAATTTGCGGTTGCAATTATCCATTTACTCACATTTCTTCTCATCTTATACTTATAAAAGACAAGCCCTCACCCACTCACGCTCTCATCACTAATTCTCTTAGGCCTCGGGTACGATACGAGCGACAAGCGGAAAGCGACAGGGGGGGGGGGCGAGCAATAGCTCACTTCTGGTCAAGATTCGAATAATTTTAAACTGCCTTCACAAAACTGCATTTCATTATTAAATTACTAATTAATCCCCTTCATTTTTCTAGTGTGACAAAATGAAATCCGCTTTTTCATTAACAAAAGCATTGTCGCGGTATCTCCAGTTAGATTCTAACCTCAAACACTGCAAAAATGCAGATGGTAAGCGACAAGCGACGCGAAAAACATTTTCGAACCTGACCGGCGACAAAAACTACACTGAACGACACCACTGAATATCGCTCGCCGCTTGGGACAATCGTAGCAACTGCCTCTAAAATTAACAGCTGACAAATAAAGCTACCCGAAAACCGAGCGATGTCGCTTGCCGCTCGTCGCTCGTATCGTACCCGAGGCCTTACTACCCATGCACCTAGAAACCTGAAATTTTGTACACTCATTCTTTAGGCGTAAAATAGGACAACTAAATGGTTTTCATCCTGACCTGGCCCTCGGGAATCCGGCACAGACCCTCTCAAAGATCCCATGTTATATTCCCTTTAGCAGAATATAGATGAAGTGTTTAAATTTAAACATATGTTAAAAGCAGGAAATGTAGTAGAATGACAAACTAGCTGTCAAAAATAGAACATAAAACAAATCACCGACTAAAGATATTTAAAAGACCTTCCTTCCTAATAGCTGTTAATGAAATAGCTGATGTAAGCCATTTATTTTATCTACATCATTTTCAAAAATTGCGGGACGACTATGTATTTTTTGTTGTTGTTTCTATACTCGATTCCACATTCACTTTTTAGTATGCAATTTACATAAGCCATGTGTTTGAAATGGAAAATTTAGGTTGTCATAGCCATATGAAATAATAATCAGCTGATGATTTTATCATCACAAGATGTGGATTTAGTAAACAAATACACTCACCAATGGTAATAGAAAAGCGATCTTCCATATGGACTGTACTGAAAGGTGAATGTGGAACTGAGTATAAACGCCTTGGAAAATATTTTGTTTTAATTTAATCAAGGCATTATATTTTTTACGCACATTTACTTTCATGAAACAGAAAATTGCTTTAGGATTCGTTAAGTACGCACGGTCTGCTGCGACGGGGGTATTTCCTGCCTGAAGGCCACACATACATGCGCGATGAGATTCAACGAAAGGCCTACCGGGAATAAGCCTTTCCTTTGTCGGCGGGGCGCTGAATTTGCTCGCATGTATAAGTGTAGAGAGGCCAAATAAAAATGCCTTGTGCGGGGGGCAGCAATAGTTCTAAATACTCCCGTCGCAGCAGACCTGTGTACTTAGCGAATTCCTAAAACATCTTTCTGGTTCATGAAAGTATATTTGTTAAATACCACTGACCTATCATTGCACAGACCAAACTACTTGAACTTGACCTAGAAGATTGAAACTTCATATGGACGTTCCTTTAGGGCGTGAGCATCCGCTGAGAACGGAGTTTTCAAAATTAGAAGTTTTAAGGGTTTTTCGGCGGGGTTAAAGGTCTGAAAATTTCCACATCAATTTAATGGATGATCTTTAATTTAAAATTGTCAATTTTTATTCAATCAAGAAGCGGTTTAACCGTATTTACAGCTGATTTATAATTTTGTTACTTTTATCATAGTTTTATGGTTGTTTTTTATTTTAGGTAATACGTACTATATAATATGTTCTATTAAAGTTCAAAAAAAGTCTTTATTAGTTTTGTACCCTATCTGTTTAATCATATACTCAGTATGTGGCACCATCTTCATTTAGGCAGCGGGTGTTATAGTTTTTGTCGTGAGCAAAGCCACGGGAAACTGCTAGTATTTTTTAAAAACTTACGCTGGTTTCAATCGACGGAACTACGAGAACCCTACAGTAGTTACTTTAAGGTATATAGTCGTACCTTCACCTCTTCTACAATTTCAATAATGTAGGCATTAATTTAAATTAAATATTTTAACGGAACCTTTTTACAGTTGTACTTACTGAATTATCCGCTGTTGAAACTGGATCCCATTGCTCATCTGTCTGTAAAAAATTCATAATTTTCTGAGATTATAGCTATTTTAAATCTACATCTAAAATAAATACTGCATTTATTAGGATTTGGCTAATTCAGTTATATCAACTTTATATCGTTTACATTTTTTTTTAGAATCAGCTAGATTTAGAGATGTTTGCGTACTCAATATAACACGCATCGGCCAGTGGACTGCAAGGCCCATTAATAGACAAGTTTTTATTACCTTATTACCTCCGCCTTTGCTTGTGACCAGTGAACTAGAATAGCAGCGTCAACTACATTAAAAAACTTATTAATTGTTGAGAAAACTAATATTTAGAAACTTTTTTGGAGCTTCCGTGGATGGAATGTTGATTTATGCAAATGGCGGTGGACGAACATTATCCAGGCCGACACAGTCGTCTTCAAAGAATTCCCGCAGCGAGTAGAATGGTTTACCTTTGAGCCAGGTCTTGATGGCAGCAGAAAACTTATTCCTATCCAACTGTTTAACATTTTTCGGTAGCTTAATATACAGTTTCAGAGCCATAACCGGGAATGCATATTTTGTCTTGCCAAGCATACAGTAGGGAAATTCAATATTTGAATTTCGTGTGGTATTGTGCGAATGTATTTCATTTCTAGTAGCATGTATATGGTCCACGCAGATGTGTGTATCGCTGCTATGCAAGATAAAAATGCCAGTGCTTATGAATAACGGCTTACAGTGTTCCAGCCTACTACTTTCTGTCAGGATGCTCACAGCTTTCTTTCGTTGTCTTGAGACCTTTGTGCAATCATATGCATGACCCAATAGCTGATATGGCTGTGGAATAAAGCGTAGTAGACCACTAAAAGGTAAGATCTATCCACAAGTTTGGTAAGCTACCTTAACAAAAATATTACACGAGACGTTTTCTTGCAAACCGTCTCTACATGGTCACCCCAGCTTAGCTTAGAATCTATTGTAAACCCAAGAAGGAGAACATTGGATATGGCTTGTTTAAATGAGCCTTAATGTACAAACAAGCTTCTGCGTTTTATCTTCATTTAACTTTAATTTATTTAGGCTCAACCATTCACTAGCTACGGTGCGTTGTCGTATCTGACCTTTGCTAAGCCGGGGTCGCTACCAGATGTTAAAATTGTAGTATCATCAGCAAATCTGAGTCTAATTCGAGGTCATTTATAGCCACTAAGAAAATCACTGGGCCTAATACTGAGCCTTGTGGCATGCCGTGGTCTACCCTTAATGCTTGAAATTGTGCACCATCAAATGAGGAGACCTGCTGTCGGTTTTCACGGTATGAAGCAAACGTTCTAAGGGCTACATCATGAACCCCATAATGTTCAAGTTTACTAAGGAGTATCTAATGCGAGACGCAATCAGACGCTTTTGTTAGGTCGCATTGGGTCAATGCCATGGAGTCGGTGGCCTCAAACGCCCCATGAATTCTCTGAATCAGATCTGCTACTGCAGTTGTAGTCGACCTACCCTGATTAAAGCCGTGTTGCAAAAAAGTGGTTAAGGTGGAAAAAATTAAAAAAATGAAAATTGATACTTTAGGGATTAATTTAGTTTATGACTAGAATAAATATTTTTTTATTAAAGTATAAATGTAATAGGCTATTGCGTAAACGTGTGCACACTTTATTACGAGAACACGGGCGCACGGGAACATAATACATCAACTATCAGTGTTTTGACGAGACTATGTAGGGCGACAATGGATCGGCTTCTGAAATTATATATAAGAACTAGGAAACCTGGGGGGCTCAATGAGCTGCATAATAAGATATGTAATGTTGATGAAAATTTTATGCTTGAAATCTAAACTTGGCGACCAATATTTAGACCCTCATTGTCTGCTCGAGCTATTGCGTCGTGAAGATTTACGTACAATTCTGCTCTCAGTTTTCATTGATTACTTCTAATGAATGCTAAACGCTTTCCTTCAATTCAAGAACATGTCTACAATGTATTGCAACGAAATTTTTCCAGTATGAAGAACTGAAGAAAATTGTTGCCTTACTGATAGTCTGTGTGAAGCAAATTGAAGTTGAGTCACTCTATTTCTTTGAGCAATAGCTCTTTCTTCGAATTGAGGCATTGCTCTAACAGTTTTCTTTAGGGGATCCAATCCTGAACAGTGGGGTGCTATCGTTTCAGGAGCTCCATTTTTGGGAAATATCACAAACTCTGGGCTACTAACTGGACAGCCGTCATCTGCTTTAAAAATAGCAGCAACATAATTTGAAGTTGGTAAGTTGTAACGTCTTTGATCTTGTTGTCTATCAGTGTATATGACCATCCGCACATTCTCACGTTGTTCAAGCGGAGTTTCTCTAAATACCTATCCCAAAGTTTTGAAAGCTTGAGAGTAGGGATTTATTTATTGAAATACGATAGATGACTCTTGCTTAAGCTATGGGTCAAAATTTTCATTTTTTCTTATTCAACAGCTTATATTACTTACTTCTTTTGAGTAATAAAAATAAACTTAACCGTAGCGACTGCTATTTTGATGTTCAACGCTAGGTGTCATTCAAATTCTGTAATGAACTTGGCCATTGACTACATACACATAGGGTCCTCCTCTTATACTAGGTCTAATATTGCCGCGGGCACTTACCATACCAAATGAGTTGTTATGGCTTCTTATAATGTTCTTGAAATGTCTTGATTTTTGGCATTTTCCAATCTTTAACATTTGTATTAGTTCATCTGTTTGTGGAACTGGCAACCTAACTTTGCCGTTATGGAATCAGGAAGTATATAATCCATTTGCCATTTTTCACAATTAACAACAACGACATACATTGTCCAATGGACCTAGGCTATAATTTTCTGGGTTTCTATCAGTTTGCCCAATTACATTATTATTATTTTACCGTCTAATTCTCTTCTAACTCTCTCATCAAATCCCTCCTTCTTCTATTTTCAATGTTTACCATTCTATTCCTTGGCATTTTTCAACCAACTTGATCTTTAAAGCAATTCAATAACATATTCTCTTCTTCTATATAATATAATAAGATATAAAACGATAAAATTGTAATAAAATACTCACTAAAAAGAAACGATTCGCTACAAAATAAAAAATAAACTGTCAACTTTTAAATAAGCAAAAATGTAAACACAGTTTCAGCCAGGACAAACTGATTGCTGCAAATTATCTACTAATGGCATACAAATTAAATAGATATTTATTTGTGTTCTTGATAACTGCTAAACTAAAAATAAGAGGTACATTTTGGATTTGTAATAAATTAATTTTCTTTACTTAGGAAAAACCATAATATAAACAAATCACAGCTGAAGTATGGTAAATGTCACAATTTAAGAAATGTAAATAAAACATATGTAACAATTCTCCCCCTCTAAAAAACTTGTCATTTCAAAAGTTGATCCACATGTCTTCTCCAGATGCTTCCATCGTCCATTTTCAGTTTGCATATAAGTGAGCTTTCTTTTTCGATAACCGTACCAAAGCTCCACTTGCGTCTTGAATCAATATAGTCTCGAGCCTGTACCCTGTCTCCCACCTGAAATCGTCTGCATACATCTTTTGAAATTTATTTCACATTATAACTTGGCAGTAATAGACAAAAGTGCGTTCGGACATTCCTTCCAAACATTAACATGTATGAGCTTGAGCCAGTTGCGTTAGGGGATTGTCGAAGTTGCATTAGAAGCTTGTATAATTTTAATTCCAGCATAAACAAATCACAGCTGAAGTGTGGTAAATGTCACAATTTAAGAAATGTAAATAAAACATATATAACAGTTCTATTTACTCCAAAATCCACATATAAACCAATTATGACTTAACCTATAAAAGGCCTAAGAAACTTAACATTTCCCTTTTGGTTAAAAATACTTGTACTGTACTATGTAAGTCGTATACATACTGTATATTATAATCACTTAATATTTTTTAACTTTACTTACGGGTATATTAGAATTGGATACTGGATCCCAATGTTGGCCAGGCTGAAAAAAATCATCATAGAAACGCTTTGTACACAAGTCTAAACTAAAATGGTACTTATATTTACAACTTCTTTAATTGATATCGAATAAGACTTTGCAAATAGTCACTTTAGTTCGAATATTCATTGTTATATAAGCTCAAGTCTGGTGAAGACGAAAACTCGATAAAGGTATAAGGGAAAGAGACTTTACTGCCTCGTGAGGATCTGGCTGGATACATACTGCTCCCCCTTAACAGGAATAATCAGAGGCATACGGATTGCTCCCACCGCCAAAACGGCCGGATTTCAAATAGCGTCGATGTAAGAATTGCTCCCCTTTGCCGTGTTGGAATGCTTGTCAATATTTCTAGACGAAACTGTACTCTTTCAAAAAACTTACGTTGCCTAATTAGTAAATGAGGTCTGTCGCATAAATTTTTGAATATTCACGTGACACGAGATTTATACCTATTCGAAAAATTGTTTAATATAGTGTTTGTAACTAATGTGTTCCAAGATATGTTCAATCAACTATCTAAATTCAATCATAAAAAGTCGTCATTAATTAATCAAAGAAACTCAATACTGATGTTACTATAAAGTTAAGGAAACAAAAGTTTCCATAATTTTATAACAATTTTTATTACAAGTACATTATAACTTTAGTTTCCTTTAAAGTTCAAAGTTTTGGATTCGATGCAAACGTTCATGAACCAGTTATAATACTTATGTTTGAAATACGACTAGATCGAGGTTTCATTAGAAAAATAAAACATGTTATGGTAAATAAACAGACCAAAATATAAATATAGTCGTAAAGAAAAGTTGAAACTGATTAATCAAAGAAAGTCAACATTGATTCCTTTGTGAAACTACTGACACATGAGTTATATAGTACATATTACAAAATCGCCATAACAATTATCTGTACTAATATTGGTACAGTCATGTCTGAAAGCATTCAAAAACGGCAAGGGTGCAATCCGTACGTCGTCGCTAGTTAAAATCTAACCGGTTTGGCAGGGGGAGCAATCCGTATGCCACAGTTTCTAAATGCTAAAAAGGGGCAGTCCATATCCGCTCAGGGATCTATTGATCTATCGCCCGACCCTTAAAACTTACTCTTTTCGGGTTTTCAAAGTAATTAAAAAGTAGCCACTACACAGCTTCCTTTCTGGAAAAACCTATATATATATATATATGTGTGTGTGTGTGTGTGTGTGTGTGTGTGTGTGTGTGTGTGTGTGTGCGCGTGTGCGCGTGTGCGCGTGTGCGCGCGCGTGTGCGTGTGTGCGTGTGTGCGTGTGTGCGTGTGTGCGTGTGTGCGTGTGTGCGGGTGTGCGTGTACGCGTGTGCGCTTGTGCGCGTGTGTGCGTGTGTGCGTGTGTGCGTGTGTGCGCGTGCGCGCGTGTGTGCGCGTGCGCGCGCGCGTGTGTGTGTGTGTGTGTGTGTGTGTGTGTGTGTGTGTGTGTGTGTGTGTGTGTGTGTGTGTGTGAAAGGCAGCCTTGTTTACGGAAATCAAGACCTACAAAATGGGTTTTGTTTGGGTTTTAAAATGTACATACAAGCACGGTTCATCAAGATGACTCATCAAATGAGGTGATGTAGAGGTCTTACTATAGAAACTGGTAAATCTGGGTGAAAATAAGGCTGGGCAATTACTTTAGTTAAAAAAGGATAAAAACCCTAAATATATAATCGTAGTTATTTTATTCAAAAACAAACACAAATATAAAAATTTAAGAACCAATTCTTATCACTTTAAGGGGGGAGGGGGTGACACAAGATTGAAATTCTTAGGCTTATAATGTCGTATATGTCAATGATACTTGAGGTTGTAGCATAAAATACCCCCGTTGCAGGAGACCCGCATACTCACCAAATTTCTATTACAAAAGATCATAACTTCAATCCAATCAAACTTAGCGAAATTTTACATATTTTTGTAATCTCAATAATAATAACATGGGGGAATGAGCATGCAGGTTTGCTGCAACAGGTATGTTGAAACTGGTTGGTTTTAATTCATTATTTAGTAGATCTTAACTAGAAGAAGCCATATACCAAGTTTCATCAAGAAGTGTAAAACAATAAGGAAGATATAGCATTTTTTGATTTCCCATAAGGATAACATGGTGAATGAGTATGAGGTTTGCTACCACAAAAATGGAAATTTCGGGGATTGTAGACTAATACACATTAGATCTCATCTAGATGAAGCCACAAACCAAGTTTTATTAAGATATGTTGAGAAATAAGCGAGATATAAGAATGTTACTTATTCCCCATAAGGTTAACATTAGGACAACGTACTGTGTTTACCACTTTTAATATCACGGTAACCAATGGACATAGATCAATGATTCAAAGTACTAAATTGTTTATTTTTTTGAGCTGAATTCAATGGTGCCAACGAAAATTTTATTAATTTTATTTTTGTATGTGAAAAACTCGAAAAACCCATTTTTGGGCGGGTTTATCCCCCTTTACCCCCCCCCCCCCTTCCGATGGTCCGATCGGGCTGGCTTACGAACTTGTCCAAATTCATTAAGATCGGAAAATGTTTACGGCCGCTATCGTGCTTACAGACACACACACACACACACACACACACACACACACACACACACACACACACACACACACACACACACACACACACACATATATATATATATATATATATATATATATATATATATATATATATATATATAGATACATAGATAGATAGATAGATAAGTAGATATATATAAATTCGAACGAATGGTGTTTTTTGCTTCTGGTGGCCCCAAAAAACTAAAAGTTAGCATGGTCTCGGGCTTATGTCTTACCATGAGACCTACGGTAATAGCTTCTTCCCTTTGGGGGAAATTCACTAAAATCTTAATTTATTTATAATGGGTCGTCATGATGAGTTAATTAAGATTTTTTATGCTTTTTATAACTCTGGTAAAAAAAATGTTTGACCTTCTCAATGAGAATTAATTTTTCTGGAACAATGCAAGGCCCAAACTTTTTAAAACAGAAGAGTAAATTTCAATCAAATCAAATAAAATTAAATTTCTGTAAAATTATAATGCAAAATAATTTACTATAGTCAAAAAAAGTCAAAAGTCAAAAGCATCTTTATTCATTAAGTACATATTTGTACATCGAATGTCGTCACAGTTTAATCTAAATAAAACCTTCCCTAAAGAAGAGAAAATAAAAGATGAAACATAATTGACTATGGGGGGGGGGTGGGAATGAATTCCTCAAGTGAATAAATAGCTTTATCTACCAGATAACTTTTTAATTTCTTTTTGAATTTAGTATTGTTGTCTTCATTTTTGATGTTATTTGGTAAATGCTCTGAAAATTTCAGTCCTATATAAGAAGGTTTTTTTCATAAAACGTCAATTTATGTTGTGTTGAAGTAATACTTTTTTACTAGATAACACGTAGCTCGAAATCGAGCAAAAATCATATAGTAAAAGAATGAAGAATAATCAGCCTACTTATATACTTTAAAAGTTTAATCAAAGGGCTGAATTCATTAACAAAATTATGGCTTAACTACTGAAACTTTTTATTTTAATTTGATCTACCGCAGGAGTTTCCGGTAAATGTAAACGATGTTTAAGGGAACACGTTAATTTCCCCATGTCCTCTTTTTTCCGAAATGTATATTCTAACACGCAGCAACATGTAGCTGACCGAGAGCAAACACTGGCGCCGTGAGCAATGACTTTCTTTGTTTAGGGATTGCTGCTGCACCTTATTGATAATTATCGCCAAACCAGATATTGTAGGGAACGGCTGTCTTTACAGGCAATCTTTCCTTTGTTGTAAAAACGCGTAAACGACGCATTATCTCTACCAGTCTTTTCATTCTTGAAATGCAACCCACCACAATGAAAACATTTTTAGTTCATTGGTCTGAGGTTGGAAGGAGCATCAAATGTTACATCGGGAGGGTGATGCCAGCGGTTGCGATCGTGTTCTTTCCGACTCCTCCGACCAGTCAATGTTTGTCTTCTTCTTATAGGTGGCATTATAAATGCACCAAATCCAAAAATAGAACTGCTCAGGTTAATATAACTTCAAAAAACACTATGAGATATCGTAAACTATATTGTAAAACCGGTAACTGTAATGTTTAAGAGCTTTAAAAACTTCATAACATAACCTAAATTACATAATAATACGTTTAAAAAAGAAAACTGTTGAAAACAAAGCCAAACCAGCTGTAAATATAAAACTGCTCTTTTCAAACTTTGGTTTATTTCAAAGCTTGGCCATATGTTCAGTTTGTAAACAAAGTAAACTGAGCTTGATCAAATGTCGATGAATAGCGCCACTGTTCCGAAACTTCGGCCCTTTACTGTACTTAAGTGACGCCATTTTTTAAAATTCTGAGACTTGTTGACAAATCTACATAAAATTCTCTTTAATTTGATACCTCAAACGTTAAAATCCATCCAGCCGTTATTGCGGTTGGACTGTGAAAAGAAAACCGCTTGCGTATTAATATATAGATATCTGGTATTATATGGGCGGTTTTCGAATTCAGAGGTTTCTAAATAGCTTTTAGCAATAATAGATGTATCCAAAATATATTGTCCGTAAACAGTTAAAATTCCCATATCTTTGAATTTGTCTTTTTCCATTTCATTATAACCCAATTTCAATATTATTCTATTTGCCTTTATCTGTAATTTTAGTATGCTGTCCATATTTGCTTTGGTGGCTGAACCATAAAGGCATAAACCATAAGCAAAGTGAGTAAGAACGTTAGCAAAATATATATCTTTTAATGTTGTTTTGGTTAAAAAAATGACATTCTAGAAAGCGAATAGATTCCTGAACTTAATTTTGATAATACTTTATCCACATGTGCATTCCAGCTTAAATTTTGATCAATGATTAGACCCAAAACTGTGTATTGGTTTTGTTTTTAATTGTTTGTTCATTGTATATTATGATCGGATCAATTATTTGTTTATTTTGGTGCGTTCTGAACACTATGCAATTCGTTTTTTGGGCATTGAGCTTTAATTTATGTTGCTCCAAGAAACCCTTAATGTTCTCAAGCTTAACAAAACTCACAATCTCGACTTCTTGGATTGTACCACCTGATACCTTAAGATTCGTGTCATCGGCATATAAACAAAGATCATTTTGAGGTAAGCTTGATAGTGATTCGCCTGCATCATTAATGTAACATAAAAACAATAGAGTACCCAGGATTGATCCCTGAGGGACACCACATTTTACATATTCTGTTCCTGAGAAGAACTTTAAAATTCTATTATCTTGGGTTACTTTTGTAATTTCTACAAACTGACAACGCTGCCAACGATAATTAAGGTATGATTGAAACTATTTCATTGATTTTTTGTTACCCCTAACATTTGCAATTTGTTTATCAATTCATCGTGGTTGACACTGTTAAATGCTTTTGACAGGTCCATGAAAATTCCGGTTATGAATTCACCTGTATCCACCGACTCAATTAGAGACTCAATAAAATATACTGCAGCAGTGATCGCAGATTTCCCAGGTCTGAAGCCATGCTGGAAATAAATAAGCAGTTTAAATTCCTCTAAATATTTTAAAAACAGATTGTTAACTATTTTTACATAAATTTTAGAAATTACTGGAAGAAGAGAGATCGGTCTGTAGTTTGACACAGTTTCTGGGTAATTTTTTTGTGAATTGGTATAATTTTTGAGATTTTCAACTCATTAGGGAACAATTCAGAAACAAAAGATGAATTTATTAAGTGGCTTCGAATTTGAGATAAGTATTTTTTACGTATTTTATAACTTTAATTGGAATTTCATCATGACCGGTATAATTTTTGTTTTTTTTAGAGAGCTAATTACTTTTCCCACCTCCCCTGCGCCTACAAAACTAAACTAAAACCTGGCTTAATACAACACTTATTCTCAGTGGTCATAACATTTTCATTTTCTGTTGAGTCATTACAAATACTGTAATAAAAAATATTTATTAACGATATTGGCTATAGTTCTAGGGTTATCTACAATACAGTCGTCCTTTTTTAACTGAATGTTTTAATTTTTTCAGCTTTTTTCCCAACGTCTGAGTTTATAATCTGCCAAACAGTATTTTGTATGTTATTAGTTTTTTTTATCTTATTATCAAAGTAATTCATTTTAGCTTGCGCCAGATTTGACTTATAGTTCCGGATCTTTTGTTTTAAATCTTGCGTCAGAGTGTTACTTTTATTCTTTCAATTTTTTAAAGCTAACTCCAATAATTCTTTTTTTCATTATTCAAATCCTCTGTGATCCAATTTTGTTGACACTTTTTATCAGCTACCACGATTTTAGGAAAAGAAATATCCTAGTAAAATTTTAAAGTGCTGCAAAATTCATGATATTTTTTATCAACTGTAGCCATGTAAACCCTATCCCAAATTTCATGTTCTAAAAATTCGTTTAATAAATCCATGTTTTCTGAGGAGAATTTGCGTTTCAAACGTTAGATTGGTATTTTTCATCCATTGAGGTATCCATATAGGTATACAACTACTAAAATACAAACATTTTAAAATATATGTTTGTACTTACATTCTGTGTTGAAACTGGTTCCCAACCACGGTTGTCCTACAAACAATAGTAAAATCATATTTTGGCACCATTTACCATTAAGAAGCACCTTTGTTCTACCGTTTAACTCACTAATGGCAAATAGTATAACTACTGTATTACTTAGACTACAGACATATTAAGCGCAAACATTTGTCTATATTTTGGGTATGTTTTTAAACTAAGCAAGTGCATCTGTAAACGGAATGTATTATTCCTACCTACCTTATATATTTTAAAATATGAAATTACAAAATACCCCCGTCACAGCAAACCTGCGTACTCAGCGAATTTCTAATGTTTTTTTTATATGGGAACTTATTTGATTTATGTAAGAGAAAATTTTTCAAGCACCTTATGTAATTATTGCAAAAAGTATGTAATAATAATTACGCTTAATGTAGTAATACGCTTTTTGTTATTCTTATATATTAGAAAAATATTTTTTTATAAGTGTATTCTTGTTATACTATAGTAATGTAAGCAAACATACATTCAATGATCTAAAATCAGTCAAAATCAAAACAAATAAAATAGTAATATGAAAAATTTAAATCCAACCAAATGATTCATCTTAAAAAAGCTTGTTGCTTCAAACTTGCATACTCAGTTAATTTCTAAATGATTTATTTTTTATATGCGGGCATATTATACATTAGTTAGGAAAGTTGTTGTTTTGAATATTTAATTTTGTTTAAATATCATTTAAATAAAGTGATTTCATCGTTCATGTTCTTATTTCTCAATAATTATTCATATTCTAATCTATATTATTAAAAGAATTTCTAGGATTTTGTCCAGAGCAAATAGACCCCTAGAAATTAATTTTTCAACGCATATTTGGTATAAAATTAAAGCTATTACTGTCTAGATGTGCCTTTTGCGGGTATGGAGAATATCCCATGAAAAGCCTTCACACAGGAGGCTTTTGAAATTTCAGCGAAAGCGCTACTATCTGTGGTAGAACCTGTGGACTGTTTCAAATTCACATTTGTTTGTAGCAAAACAGATGATAAAGACTTGAAATAGTTCCAGAGACATGCCTCAGAATGCAGGGCAAGCAAATGTCATTAAGATTTTGATTTCTTAAAATACTGAAGTTTTTAGGACAACAGACAATAAGCAAGAGTATTTGCCATATTGAAACTAAGACCAACAATCCATAATCATCCTAATTTACTGTATATATTCTTTTCTTAAAAAAGAAAATAAGTAAATAAGAGGAGATGGAATTTTATAAAAATCAGTGGTTGGAAATCTTGAAAATTCTCTCACCAGTTTGTTTGGTGTTTAATGTAGATTAAGGATATACCAATAGCTCAATTTCGAAAAAATGAAAGTTAAGGTCCCTTTTCCCTTGGCGGGTCAAATTTGAAGAATGAAAAGACTGGTAGATATAATGCTTCATTTACGCGTTTTTCCCACAAATGAAAGGTTATTGCCTATAAAGACAGCCGTTCCCTACAATCTCTGTTCTGGCGATAATTATCAATAAGGTACAGTGGCAATCACTAAACAAAGGAAGTCAGTTTGCTATCGGTCAGCTACATGTTGCTGTAAGCAGAGTTTGATCTTTTGCCCGTGTTAAAATATACATTTCAGAAAAAAGAAGACATGGGGAAATGAAGGTGTTCCCAATCGTTAACGTTTACCGGAAACTCCTGCGGTAGATAAAATTAACTTTAAAAGTGTCAGTAGTTAAGCTATAATTTTGTTAATGAATTTAGCCCTGTGATTAAACTTTAAATATATATAAGTAGGCTGATTATTATTCATTATTTTACTACATGATTTTTGCTCGATTTTGAGCTACGTGTTATCTAGAAATAAATATATATTATTTACACATGCACTTGCTTAGGTTAACAACATACCCAAATATTAGACAGATCTTTTAATAAATACAAAAGTAAGCATTTTTATGTATTTTTGTGATTTTATATTTCAAAAGTTATTGGTTATATTTGATTAGCATATGCTATTTACAAGTTCACTTGCTTAACTTAACAACATATCCAAATCGCACAACAAAGACCAACGTCAATTATTTTTGACCAATTTTATTAGTTTATACTATAAAATATACTGGGTCATTGGAAATAACATATACCATTTACAAATTTACTTACCTAGGCAAACAACATACACAAATGATAATCGGGTTCATAGTCAGGTTCACGGCTGTGCGCAAAAAATGAACTCATAAGAATGCCATGGGAAAAACCTGGCAAAAGTGGCGTAAAATCCTCATTCTTCCACAACTCGCCTTAAAACATATCAGCCTCTGACTGCTTTAAAATATTTTTTGGGTTGTAATTATTTCACTTTGTGTGGGTGGCGATTTCCGGCCGCCATATTGGATGAAAACTATTTTTTTTAAGTGGTGTTTTGACCAATTATTTTAAACTAGATTTTTCCAATGATTTCTAGCCGCAATCAGTTTTAAAGCTATTGACTCATTCTAGAGATTGTTCTTTTAAATTGTATTTAAACTCATTTTGACATTATGCACACTCCATTTATGCATTTTAACATATGCAACTTTTTACTTGTAAACTAAAAAAATGCGCTATCTCAAAATTGAAAGCCTATTATATACTTACTTTTTATTATGACACTGGATTGTAAACCTCAATAATCATGGATCAGGATTCTACCAAATAATAATAATGTTAACATAAAGAAAAAATGTACTTACTGATGTGAGGACGGGATGCCAATGTTCTTGCTGTAAATAAACGTAGAATGAAATATCGTACTCTTGCTAAGATTGGTCAATGTTAATCATTTAACATTGCAAACTTTAAAATATATTTTTTCAGCTTTAAAGGATTTTTAATGTGAATATAATCTCAAATGATACATTGTAATCGCAGCGATCGCTTATAAGGGTGCTAATTTCATTAAACTTCAAAATAACTTGTCATTGAATGAATTGGCAAGTGAATCTTTCATCGACTTAACATTTAATTGCGTTTTCGAATCTGACTCCAGGGAATATAATGAGCTATTAAAAAGGCGGTTTCGCATTTGAAGATCCATTTTAAAGCTTGAGGTTTAAGGAGAATGGGGGACGTATTAGAAGTGTCAACAATTCCCTGTGCTCTGCCCCAGAAGCCTCAAATACCCAGTCATTTTTCAATAAAAGTAACGCTACAGTGGTGTTTGAATTAGCTAGTTTGAATATATCAGGTGCTTTAAACGTTTTGTATGTTTTTTTTATTGATTTTAATATTTATTTTTAAGCCAGAATAGCCAAAAAGCAGGAATTGTTACTATAAACATATAGTATTAAAAATAAGCATTGCCGTTTTAAACATACTGACATTTAATTCAAGATAAATCCTTAAGACCATTATTAAAAAATATATATGATTGTTTTAAAGACATAAGCTGGTTTCAATCGACGGAACTACGTGAACCCTACAGTAGTTACTTTAAGGTTAAATTACCTCTTCTACAATTTCAATAATGTAAGGCATCTATCTATTCTATAGTATTAAAAGAATTTCCGGGATTTCGTCCTGAGCAAATTGACCTTAGAAATAAATGTTTCTACACGTATTTTGTTTCAAATTAAAGCTTTTATTCTCTAGATGTGCCTTTTGTGGGTTTGGAAAATATCCCATGAAAAGTCTTCACACAGGAGGCTTTTGAAATTCCAGCGAAAGTGCTACTATCTGGGGTGGAATCTGTGAACTTTCTCCAGTAACACGTGTTTACAACAAAACAGATGATCAAGATTTGAAATATTTCTAGAGATATTACCACAGAATGCATGGCTAGCAAAAGTCAATTAACATTAGTCCACAATATGATTTTGGTTTCTTAAATTATTGACTTTTAATTTGCCCTATTGAAACTAAGACAAACAGTCTGTTCAATATTACAGTCTATGTAGTATATTAATTTACTGTATTTTATTTCTAAAATAAGGAATTTAAAAAGGAACATAAGTATTCATATTTCAGGACGTGGTCTAAAGAAGGTATTTTCTAACAAATTATTGACAGTGAATACACATCGATACATATTTCAACACATTGATGCATGTATCAAGGTTTAGAGTTTTAAAATATCAATATTAGTTGAATATTAACCTAACAGATTCATATTTTAAAGCGCAATGTAAATTTAAAACCTGTATTTTGTAAATGTATTGGAATGCAAAGTTTATTGAAGTGTTAACAGTTAGCCTGCCTATTTTACTCGACTCTCAAATGTACCAATAGCAATATGCATATTTAATGAAGGCATTTCATAGAAAGTTATGTTATTTGCTTAGGTAGAAATTTGCCAATTATGTAAATAAGTTTCGAAACAAAAAAGCGGGTCAATTTGAAAATTTAGATTCAACACTTTTGAACAGAAACCCCTCAAACAGAGACATGAGGATGCACCAAGCAATGAAGATCCATGTGAACTAACCCTTATTTTATGCATAATTAATATTTTTGGACTGGACTGTCGAAATTTCAAAGTGTAGAAAATATATATAGACACTTTTTAAGCAGATCAAATAAATGAACTTTTAAAATTCTGTGAGGAATTTTTTACCCACATAGAAGTTTCAAGTCTCAAGTAATAAGTTAGGTACTTTGGTATCATACGGAGGCCACCCTCATACAGCGCGCTGCAGCGGTTGTGTTAAGTTAGGTTATCATAAATATGTTAGTAGGTGTTTCCGCATTTCGTTACGAATCGAATGATACCAAATGAGTCTTACTTTCGCTCGCCAAAACCCGTTGACAGAGGTGATGCGTGAACTCCGGTCAACGACCAGACCTGTGCCTACTTGGAGGAGATTTGGCGGGCTAAGTATGACTCATCTGGTATCATTTGATTTGTAACATAACAAGGGAAGTCCTAATAACAAATTTATGATAACCTAACCTAACATAACCGCCGCAGCGCGCTCTGTAAGGGTGGCGATCGGATGTGGACGATACTGGCGGTGACGACTTGAACCCTCAATCCTAGCTGACATCACTGCCTTCTGGGAGGCAGAACACAAATACCGTTCATCATAATCAAGTCAAATTTGGACAGTAAGTCGATTTAAGTACGTTCTTCCTAATGATGTAGTTATATTTGGTGTCCAACAAAACAATCTCTCTAAAAAAACAGTGGCCTCCGTATAATACCAAAGTACCATAAGGTATTTTTAAAAGTTTACCCCATTAAGAGTTCATTTATTGGCAATTTTATTCCAGTGCTATGACTCAGAGAATTAGTCTAAATTTTTTTTAATCGCAAAAATTCACACACTTCCTCATTGAAAGGTATTTTACACTGCGAAGCTCCACACATAATTAACATAAAACTAAAGCCTATTTTACCAAGTTTACGAAGTGACGCGGGCTGCTAGTTAATAATAATTAAATATTTTAACGGATCCGAACTATTTTGCTAGTTGTACTTACCGAATTATCCGCTATTGAAACTGGATCCCAGTGCTCATCAGCCTGTAAACAAATTCGTAATTTCCTGAAATTATAGCAATTTTAAATTGAAATCTAAAATAAATACTACATATATTAGGATTGGGCTAATTCAGTTATGTCAACTTCTATCGCTTACATTTTTTTAGAATCAGCTAAATTCAATGTTTGCGAACTCAATATAACACGCTTCGGCCAGCGGACTGCATAGCCCATTAATAGACTAATTTCAACCACGTCTTTCATATATTTTCACTGTCGTACATTAAAAATTGTATTTTAAACACAACATCCTTCACAAATAATAAACTATGCAGCTAGTGACGCTGTTTATCGCCACCATCTATCTCTAGATGCAGACCACACTGATGGAGTTAAAATTTAAAGCTAACATTAAGCAGCTTTTCATCCCGGATGGTTGTTGCCAAATTAAATAATAATCGCCCGTATTTTTCATTTTTATTTATCGTTCTTTTTATGTAAATAATAATAACTAAAGTTGTTCAGTATTGCATTGAGCAATGCTAGGCAAACACATGTATGTTTATTTAATTATTTGGATACTTACATTAAGGTCTAGTCCATAATGTTTGCCTACTTGCTGTTTAAATAATAGTTATTTGTGTGTTTAGTGTGTAAAGTACAACATTGTTTCACGAGCGAAAATGTTGCGACCGAGCTTGAGAGGGTGACTATTTTCACTACACACAAACAAATTCTCGAAATTCACACACAACGTATACAAACCTTTCATTTTTAGGGTTGTTTGTTTTAAGTTGATTTTTTAGTAATGTACTTACAGTTTATTTTTTATTCGATCATAGTATATTACATTACTAGGCCGGAAAGTACTGTTAATAGGACGAGCATGATAGTTCCAGCGCGAGCCGAAGGAGAATGCGTGATTTTCATGCGAGTGCGGTAAAACTTACCAACCGTGTGGCGTACGATACATTTCATCATACTACGCGGAAAACTGTTGATCTCAACGTATTCCTTACATAAAACACTACGTTTCTCAATCCTTCAAACCTAACCTATGATAAACAAACATCTACTACTGCTACCTATAACGAACATCTGATTAGCCTATAAAGAACCTGCAAACGTCAATTTGCTGCAATCAACTGATTTTACTCCGTTTACTGTAGGGTAGACCGGGGCACGTTTACGCGGATTTTTTTAAAATATTTAGTTCAATTCGTGGTCGTTCTTTTGAAGTTTTAAACATGACAGTTTTATTCAGTGGTTAACAAGGTTTAATTTTATATATAGAATGTTAACTTTTTTTATTTTTATTACAGCACAACAAATTATTATTCATATTAACGTCGGGTGCGTAAACCTACCCCGGGTTCGGGGCAGGTTTACGCATCAAGCAGGGCACATTTACATATACTACAAAAAAGTAAAAATGGGAAATAACATACAGTTAATTAATAATCTATAATTGATTTATTGGTCTTTTAGCTTTTATCTTATTTTTCTTCTTTTTCTGGCTTTCGGAACGTAATTTATTAACATCGTTAGAAAATCAGAACATAATTTTAAAAAATAAATATTTAACTTTACTATTTAAAGTATAAATTAGTTCTAAATGGCTAAATACAAGTATATTAGGCTAAAATGATGACACGCATGATCAAACAGCATACAAAAGGGAAGATGAAAATTAAAATTATTTTTAGGGGCACGTTTATGCAGTCAAAGTATGGGTAAACGTGCCCCGATTCACCTGCGTAAACGTGCCCCTGTGCCATGTTTTATTTTATATTAAATGTGCAACGTAATCCGTTAAGTTTTCTTTGCTTGCAAATACATCACTTAACTAAGAAGAAACTGCTGTTTATTACTGTATAATTGTTTATGATAAATTCTGCACTCTTTGCTAACAATAAGCATCAAAAGATATATAGCAAGATTTACTCGTCTTGTAAGAAAACAGATTTCATCCACCATCTGCAACACCACAGCTCCACTGACGCTCAAATTGTTGTGGAAGCGCCCGTTAGGTAGCAGCATCGACCTGACATGACTGGTGGCGCGCCCGCTATAACCGGTTTTGAAATGTCACGGCGTAAACGTGCCCCATGCGTAAATGTGCCCCGGTCTACCCTACTCGTAGTCCGGGAAACTTTTCGGCCTTTCTGAACTGATAATGGCAAAGGAACTTTTTCCATGCGCATCTTAATATGGTCTTCACCGGAAACTTTCGTAAGCACACTTCCTTAAGATTCCAAACTACTTATCACAAATATTACTACCATAATCGATTACGCGTTAGATTTCTAGTATATTTCTCGAGTAAAAGGGATATCAATTTTTTGTCTTATATTATACTTACATTTGCTGACCTTGTTTGCTGTGGGCTTGAACTCTAAAAACAAAGAAAAACCGAAAGAAATTGTATTAAAATGTTTGTTGCCAGTTTTGTAAGTCCGTTGAAAATTTATTGATTAAAGTTAATGGTATACTGGTTTTTTATCGTGAAGTTTAAATATAAATAATAAAAAAAGATCCAAAGTGAATATTCATTATCAAAGATGTCAGATGGGGCTATAATTCATCAGTATTTTTTCATGTGCCACCGTTTTTGTTTGTCTATTTTAGATTTAGATTTACGTAATCATATTCCACAAAAAATTGGAGACAACACTAAGAAAACAGTGTTTTTGTAACAAAACACTAGGTTTTAATTCTGATACAAGCTCAAATGTATATCATGACAGCAGTAGTATAGAATCTAGAGGTTGTTTGGATCAAATTTGAAATGAAATGAAATTCTTTATTTCTACTCAAGAAAGTGTACAAAAATAAATTTAAAAAAATATATATATATAATTAGTAATGGGAATAATTCCCCACAAAGGCCAAGCCTGAGCGTGGGGAATGAGTTCATGCAGTCCGCATTATAAGCACAATCACTGTATTTCAGAATTTCCTTTATAGATGACTACTATGAGATAACAATACATGCAAATATTCAGTAGCCTATATACAAATAATAAAAAGTTGTAAATAACATAGAATAGAGCCACAACAAAAACAGAAAAAGGTTGTAATTAAAAGAAAGATTCCTGAGACCTGGAACATACATTCACAAAGGGGAGCCCTCTCAAACACGTACACATCCACACAGACATGCACGCCCGCTCTCACATTCCCATATCATTCATACTCGTCACTCACACACACATTCACATGCACACGCACACTCACATACATTCGATGGAAGCGATGATCAGGAATAAATTGATACTAAATAGTTATCAATTTCGTTACGTCCGGTCTCCACAAGCCATTTATTTACAGGTTTCTTATATTTTTGAAGGCTGCATGAATCTGGGTGCTTTAAATAACTAGGCAATTTGGAAAAAATTATAGTTGCAATGTATAGGGGGGATGTCTTGATAATCGTTTTATTTATTTTAAGAAACTGAATGCCAGTGTTGACCACATGCCTAGTTGGATAGCTATGAGGAGGTTGATTGAAAATTAATGGTTTGTTTTTAAAAATATATAACAGTAATGATCTAGTATAGAGCTGTGAAATATCCAGCACTTGAAATTCATCAAAAACGGCTTCTGAAGGGTAGCGACGAGGTTTTCGAAGAGCAGTTTTAATGATTGTCTCTTGTATTATTTCTACTGGGGCAAGTATACTCTTATAACCTCCACTCCAAGCAAGGTTACCATATTGTAAAGTTGATTGAATGTAAGCATGATAAACATTTTTCAACAGATGCAAGGGCAGAATTTTAGACAAATTAGGCTAGAAAAAAATAAAAATAATGTACGAAGTTTACTCCTTATGAAGTTTATTTGACCTGTCCATTTTAAACGATTATCAAAAACCACATCTAAGTATTTAAACTCTCTCATACTTTCAATACACACACACTCTTCACAAACATTCCTGGCACCACAACTATGTATTTTTAAATCTAAATTTTGTGGATTAAAGTCCGACCTTAACGAAATTGGCATATACTTTGTTTTTGACAAATTAACAGTGAGTTTGTTCTAGTCAAACCATCGCTTGACGGTGAACAGGCCACACTCGGCGTTACGGTATGTGTCCGGCCAGCTGTCGCCCTCAAACAGCAAGGCAGTATCGTCTGCATACAAAAATATCTGCCCATTCCCCAGGTTAATTTTGCCCAAGTTATTAATGTATATTATAAAAAGCAAAGGTCCTAAAGTTGAGCCCTGAATAACCCCATAATAGATTCTTTGTGGTGAACTGTTTTGCCCTAAAATTGAAAAAAATTGATATTGGTCAGAAAGAAAATTTTTCAACCAATCATATGAAGTCCCACGCACTCCTAAACACTTAAGCTTATTTAAAAGTATTACTCTATCAACCGTATCAAACGCTTTTGCTAAATCAATGAAAACTAAGAGAGGTTTTTTTATTTTTGCCGATCGATTCATGTATACTATTAGTTAAAAAGAAATAAATCGTCATTTAAATTTTCATCCTTACGAAAACCAAACTGCTTGTCAAAGAGAATTTGATGATTGAGCAAATATTTCTCTAGCTGATTTCTTACAAATTTATCTAATTCTTTAGCATGCACGCTGGCTAAATTAATTGGGCGAAAATTTATTAATTGATTTTGTTCACCTCCTTTATAAATAGGTATTACTTTTCCCACTTTAAAAGAACGGGGGAATTTACCTTGGAACAAACTTTCCAATTATTATATATATAAAAATGTTGTTTTATTTAACTAAAATTTTCCTTAATAATTTTTGCTGGAATATTATCAACTTTTAGTTACTCTAAAGTTGTTACTCTTTTAGTTGACTCTTTTAGTCAACTCTATTTATTTACTTCAAAGCCCTCCACACACCCTAAGAGCAAAGGCCCTGAACTCACCATTGTACAAATCAATATCCAATCAATAAGGAAAAAACTCAATCAGTTAGAGCTAATTCTAGATAAATTTAAAGGTGATGTTATATCCATGAATGGGCGTTGGCTTTATGAAAAGAAAAAAAATTGTATATACCAACCGAATTTAATTTAGCATAAATATACTGTAGGAAATCACCTTTAAAAATAGTGGAAGTGCAATTTATGTAAAAAAACAAAATTAAGTACACAGTTATTGATTTAGAAAATTACAGAAAAGATATAATTTGTGAAACAGTTGCTATCACCCTCACTCATCAAAATCTCATTGTTGTTTCAGTCTATCGTACACCAAACTCAAATTTCAAGCACTTTATTGATTATTTAGAAAATCCTATCTCATCTATCAATAAAAGATATCCTAAAAATATCCTATTTTTAGTAGTTTGTGGGGATTTCAATGTAGACATTTTTAAAGATACCTGCGAGACTGTAGCTTAAAGAAATGCAAACATTTTTATTGGCATTGTGTGACAAGTATAAAATAAGCAAATCAACTGAAGACTTCAATAATTTTAAAAATTCTTACAAACAAGCAATTAGGGATGCAAAAATTAATGGAAATAGTGAAATGATTCTGAATTCTAAAAACAAATGTAGAGCAGCCTGGACCGTAATCAAATCAGAAACCAGCTTAATTAAAGATAGAAAGTCTGACACCCAAATTTCTGTTAATGAATTCAATGATTATTTCGTAAATATACCATTTTCCTTACTGAATAATGACAGCTCTAATTTTAATTCTCTTGAATCTCTCAAAAACAACAATTTTTTCAATGAATTGGACAAAAACCTTGTTTTCAAGTGGGCTAAAATAGACCCATTAACAATAAAAGAAGGCAGTGAAGACATCTACGGAATGTCAAATATGATTATAAAGCAATCTGTTGATTTTATACTGCCTCCTTTAACCTAACTCTACAACATGATCTTACAACAAGGAATTGTTCCTAAATGCTAAATGCTTTTGGAATGGTTCGAAAACTATTAAAGTAACACCTGTTTTCAAAAAAGGTGACAAAGATGACCCATCCAATTACCGGCCAATAGGTATTGTACCTATTTTCAGTAAAGTATTGGAGTCATGCATTTTAACCCAAATATATTAATTTTTTAGACAAATAATCTATTATAAAAACACCAATATGGGTTCAGGCCAAATCATTCTACTACATTAACTTTAGATGAAATTGTTAGCTTTATCATGAGGGCTTTTGAAGAGGGGGAGGCCACGCTGACTCTTGTGGATATAAGCAAAGCATTTGACTGCATCTCACATACATTACTGTGTGAAAAGTTACATTATTACGGTTTTAAGGGAATTGAATAAAGCTACTAATATCTTACATAGAAGAGAAGTAACAAATTGTGAAACTAACCAACAGTAAATCCAACCCAAAGTTAATATCTGCAGGTGTCGGTCCTGGGCCCCTTTCTCTTCCTTGTGTATATTAATGATTTAGATTAAAACGTTCAGGCTATATCTATTCTCTATGCTGATGATACTAGTCTACTAAGTTCTCACAGAGATTTGGAAACGGTAATACATCAACAAGAAGAGTCATTGTGCTCTGTAAGGATATGGTTCTCTGCTAATAGACCAGTCATTTTAAATATTTTTCAAAAAATCGGGTAACCAAGTGGGACTTTTTACCATATGTTCCTTGATATGTTACCTTTGTAACCCCATCACTTTTTCGAAAATAAAACTTGTGCTCAAGCCGCCATCTTGGAAAATGGCGGCCAAAATATAGTTTTTGAGCTATATCATGATTACTATTAAGTTTAGAAAACAACTTCTTATACAAAAGTTGCTTAGTTTGAAAATGCCTATAACTTTTATATTTAACATATTGTTGTACAACAATTGATGGAGCCGCCATATTGGAAAATGGCTGCCAAATAGTATTTTTTGGATGGTGCAGCTTAATTGTTAATCTTCCTACAAAGGTTACTGAAGAAAAGTTGCTGAGATTTTGATGATCTACAACTTTTATATTTACTTTATTATTGCAAACTCACAAATATAGGCGCCATCTTGGAAAAATGACCGCCAATAACAGTTTTTTGACTGGGACTTTTTTAGTACTGAATTTACATCAGCAAACTAAATACAAAAGTTGTTTGGTTTGGAAAGACCTATAACTTTTGTATTTAACATATTGTTGTGCAACAATTAATAAAGCCGCCATCTTAGAAAATGGTGGCCAAATATGTTTTTCTTGGAATTTTCAACATGAAAATTTAAAATAGCCAAATTTTAGTTGGCATCATTAGAATCATCTTGAAAAATCAAACAATTTGGTGTTTTGAATCACTGATTTATGTCCACTGGTAACCAAGATATTGAAAATAGTAAACAGAGTGTGTTGTCCCTATATTATCCTTATGGGAATGAGAAAAATCGATATCTCGCTCATTTCTTGATTTACATTAATACAACTTTGTGTGCGGCTTCTTTTAGTTGAGATATACAGGTTTATGGCTTAAAATAATCTATTTTTACGTTTTCTTGGCAGCAAACCTGAGTGCTCATATACCACGTTATTCTTATGGAGAATATTTTAGCAAATTTACTTAACGTCTTCTACTAATGATAAGTACTTTAAATGGTGCTTCAACGTATGTAAATACAAATTCCACCATACGATTAAGCCTAGTATTAAATAATATAAACATAAACTCATAAATAAGAATGATAAAATATCCTCCATAACAATAACATGGTATATGAGCACGCAGGTTTGCTGCCACGGAAACGCAAAAATAGATTATTTTAAGCCATAAACGAATATATCTCAACTAAAAGAAGCCACTCACAAAGTTGTATTAATGTAAATCAAGAAATGAGCGAGATATAGATTTTTCTCATTCCCATAAGGATAATATAGGGACAACACACTCTGTTTACTATTTTCAATATCTTGATAACCAGTGGACATAAATCAGTGATTCAAAAAACCAAATTGTTTGATTTTTCAAGCTGATTCTAATGATGCCAACAAAAATTTGGCAATTTTAAATTTTCATGTTGAAAATTTCAAGAAAAACATATTTGGTCACCATTTTCTGAGATGGCGGCTTTATTAATTGTTGTACAACAGTATATTAAGTACAAAAGTTATAGGTCTTTCCAAACCAAACAACTTTTGTATTTAGTTTGCTGATGTAAATTCAATACTAAAAAAGTCCCAGTCAAAAAACTATTATTGGCGGCCATTTTTCCAAGATGGCACCTATATTTGTGAGTTTGCAATAATAAAGTAAATATAAAAGTTGTAGATCATCAAAATCTCAGCAACTTTTCTTCAGTAACCTTTGTAGGAAGATTAACAATTAAGCTGCACCAGCCAAAAAATACTATTTGGCAGCCATTTTCCAATATGGCGGCTCCATCAATTGTTGCACAACAATATGTTAAATATAAAAGTTATAGGCCTTTTCAAACCAAGCAACTTTTGTATAAGAAGTTGTTTTCTAAACTTAATAGTAATCATGATATATCTCAAAAACTATATTTTGGCCGCCATTTTCCAACATGGCGGCTTGAGCACAAGTTTTATTTTCGAAAAAGTGATGGGGTTTCAAAGGTAATATATCAAGGAACATATGGTAAAAAGTCCCACTTGGTTACCCGATTTTTTTGAAAACCGGGGTTTTTCTTCTAAAATGACTGAACTATAAATGATTCTAAAACTGAAACAATTATTTTTTCTTTAAACAATTTAAAAACTCAATTCTTAGACACAAAAAAATTAAAAATCCTTGGCGTTCATTTGGACAACAAATTGACATGGGAATCTCATACTCAAAATTTGTCAAAAAGATTATCAAGAATTTTATATTTGCTTAGGAAATTAAAAACTTGAGTAACCCGTTCCGTGCTTCTTACATCTTTTTATGCATTTTTTCATTCTTTGCTCTCCTACGGTGTCCGTCTGTGGGGGAGGGGGGGGGAGCTCAATCATCATCTATAGCTTTCATTTGGCAAAAGAAAGCCATACGAATAATTAATAATCTCAGCTATCTTCAACGTTGTAGGGAAAGTTTCAAAGAATTAAAAATTATGACCTTACCTTCTTTGTTTATTTATACAAATTTATTATATGTTAAAGAACATGAAACCCTTTTTTAAGTTAGAGCTGCAATACACAACATGATACCCGAAATAAACACGACTAACTTTTACCTCAGTTAAGACTTAACAAATCCATCAATAGCCACAATTACCAACAAATTAAATTTTTTAATAAACTATCAGACTATGTGAGAACATTAAATTTCAATAAATTTCAAAGGATTGTGAAAGCTTTTTTTCAAGAAAATGTATTTTACAACAGTAATGAATTTATGAATTTTTATTTTTCTAGTTTTGGGCTTGTATAACTGATAATATAGGAGATATAATTTATTTTGTATTTGTATTTATAAGGCACAATTTTTGTAACTAGAATGAATATCCTGCACTTTCTTTTGCATACAATATGACATGGCCTATTGTACTTTAGGTATTTAATGGCTTAATAAATGACTATTATTGACTATTAAAAAAATAGTATGCTTTTGTATCCAGCTATAAATTGTTATAAATACTTTTATCTATTGTTATTACCCGTTAGGTATTAGCTCTACTATGGCATCTGTTTACATTAAACATTCTGAAATCACTATTTAGAGGCTTTTGGATGTGAGGCTATTTAATCACAACATAAGCTATACTCCCAATATTCCATCAAATATTTTGTAAAAGATCTTTTTAAAAACATTAATTTGATCAACCAGAATTCAAGTTTTTATTTTTAAAATCAACTGAAACCCAACTTTATAAGAAATATATCATCACATATTTTAAATGATCAGCAGGAATTGTGGGTGTGGGTCAGGGTTATTATTATATTTATTCTCATTGATAGTTTACAATTATTTTAAATGATCCTGGGATCATCTCAATTTTTTCAATTTTGATCTGGCCCGCCGTTTCTACTGATGACTATTATAGTGCAGTAGGGGCTTTAGAATTGGCAACTTGAAACAGCTGACTGAAATCGTTTCGCAGTTATTATTGCCTTCAACTATTCTCATTTTAAATTTAAGTGACAAGGATATGAAAAATCTCAAACCCTGCTAAAAATAATATGTGATCATCTTACATGAGAAATTAACAGCAGGTGAAAAAAGGATATTAAAATAAAACTTCAAATAAATTAAAACCATATAAACACACACGATTTAAACAATCGCTTTATAACTAAAGTTAATGTTAGTTTTTTTCCAAGAGAAACCAATTACACTTCAATTATTTCACTCTTCGGAATTTTATTTGCGGAATGCCTCTTAAAACAGTCTCGTTTTAGGTTCTAGCAGTAATCTGCCATAATGTGGGATTCGTATCTTCTTTGGTACTGCGGTCTTCCATGGATATTATGTCTCGATAATATCTCTCACCTTGCTTTTCGCTCATACTGCCTCAATTGTGGCCCAACCGGTCCAAAGGACTATCTAAAATAGTGTACTGTAATGCTCGAATATTACATCCTAGTGTCTTGAAGTTAGTGAGCATGTTGTTCACAAGTTCAGCATACTTTTCAGCTCTGTTGTTTCCTAGGAAGTTCTGGACAACTTCTGCAAATGAGGACTATGCTTCATTCCGCTTATTGCCGCTCTGCCTCATTCAAGGAACCCCACAAAAGCATGATCTTTTATTCGTGCCTTAATTATGGGCCATCAAATATTTCAGATTTTAGTTTTTCTGTGCTTACGTGAGGTAATTTTCAACTTATGTACACAAAGCTAGGCCCAACCTTGGCCACGCCTTTTTGTCCAATGATTTGTCTTGTCTCCGTTATCCCACAGATTAGGTTCTTCCTTAGTCTCACAAAGCTCTGGCAGCTGGTGAAAAGCGTGAACAGGTATTTCCTTGGAATGACGACCTGGCAGTCTTGCTAAGAGCAAATCATGATATTTCCGCTTCCTCCGACTGTTTTTATTAATTCCCCTAACATTTACTAAGCAGAAATAACAGTCATTTATGTGGTTGTCGGTTTCCTCCAAACCACTGGAACACCAAACTTAAAACTTATTCTTTTTCGAGTTGTCCATTGTCGAAAGTGTTCAGTACATATTTTGCATACAATATGCGTTGCCCTTGTCTTGTCTTGGTCCCCGGGCCTTACCAAAATAACCCTGATAGGATCGTTTCACAAAATCACCATCAGTTTTTTTTGTTTTTTTTTTTCAATGTATACTTACCACAGATGTAGCAAAACACATCAGGATAGTTAACTTAACTCGTCTGACTTGAACTCATTTTATTCTTTTAAATTTAATGCATAAATATGTACACTCAAGGCAATATCCAAACCATCAGTTTACTGAGCCACCTCAAAACTAACGCAGTCACTCAGCACAATGACAAATAAACGGGGTAGATAAAGGACAACAGAGGGCAGATTAGGAGAGTCTACCTATCCTAATACTGAAATAAGAAGAATGTCAATGCTATCTAGTAAATTTGTCTGGAAGTGATATGATTAGTTTCAATGAATTATTGACAGACGGCAGCACTGATGATGAAAATTAGTTGAGCGTGTCAAAAGTATACCAAAACAAAAAAGTAGTTTAAATGAATTTTCGGTATGGGAAAATCATACTACATACATACATATCCTCTTCTTCATAGGCCGTTATCACTGAGGCACTAAAGGCGTCATAGTGTCCCAATAGGTTAGGATCACTGATCTTCTTAGGCTAGGTGAGTTAGCTTTGGCAAAAAGTTAGTAGGCTACGAGGTTTTTTTCACAACCCCACAAACCATGTTCTACTGACATGTTTTTACAATTATTACCTGGTGTTATTATTTCTTAGTTCCAACAAACAATTAAATAAAACTAGTTTCATATTCTAAAATAAGGAGAAAACGGGCTAAAATAATTAATTTACACATATATTTTGGTTTGTGTTATCTATGTCATAGGTATTTAAATTCAAATAAATCTACGATTAAGGTATGCTGAAGCTAAAAAAGTAAAGCTGAAAGAGAAAAACGGATTACATTAATGGAATCAGAGCCCCAAATATAGGGAAAATCAGCTATAACATTCTAAGCACCAAAAAATATTTTTTTTCTGTGGTTCTGTGATTTTTTTTATATTTCTATCTTTTCCAGATTTCACCGCACTTCGATCGACCTATACGAGACATCGGAGTGTACTCCTAGTATTAACATATACTTTTCATTTGTTTTCTCGGTACCCTCGTGTACCACTTGATGAGCAAGTTTTGCCTCTGTATTATTTAATTATTTTGTGTGTAATTTTAAATCCTAACGAGTGACAAATTATGAATCAAGTGTCCATTGCGGATCGGTCAACGATCGCGACCACCGCGTCTTCCACGCAATTAGTGACCACAAAAAGACTCATAAACTATTCAAGTGCGACACGATTGCGTTGGCGACTTGAAGAACGAAGACATCGCATCGTTCCAGCCCAGTGGAGGTAAGAAGCGATTTGGCTTGCCGGACTCTGGTTCGCCATTTTCTCCCTACCGTCTGGACAATATTCTACAGGTACACGATCATCAATCAATATTCTCAATTTTGAAATCGTCGTATTCGGGCTGGTCCTTCATAATTTAGCTCATATCAAACAACGATGCTCGAACAGTGTTATATGGTTATAAGTGCTCATGTTATTGTTATAGAAAATTTTAACTGAAACAGCTGGATCAGACGATTATTTTTATTTAATTTGAGCAAAGCTCGGTCCCCGGAACTATTTATATACTAGCAGCCCGCGTCACTTCGTGACTTAAGAAAAACTTGGCAAAATAGGTGTTAGTTTCATGTTGATTATGACGAAAGAAGGGTCATGATAGAAATTAAGCAATTCGAAAATCAGCGGATTGTTTCAATATGATTCCTGATTTAGTTTGTTTATGTGCCTGTCATACAAATGTACCTGGCACAAATCGACTTCATCTGATCGTTCGATTACAAATCATGATTTAAAACACGTAAAAACATAGACTTGCTTCGCTTGAAAAATCCTGACTTACATCTCGTGGCTTAAAGGCGCTCATTTTACCACAGTTGCATAAACCACTGTTAAAAAAAAAACCAAGTAATTTTTTACTCTACAATTATTTATTTGAAATTGACATGTAAATTGACGCTTAACAAATTAGAGACAATAAGTTTTTAAATGTTATTACAAACTAATCCGGTTTGATCTGGTCAGGCATTCCACCCGCCTTGCAGAATGTCATTCCACCAGCATCCCGCATGGCTCCTACGAACAGTGGTGAAGGGTTGTATTAATCGCACCTAATTACGAATAATACCATTTACATTCAATCCTGATTCAAAGTCAATGATAATACTTTAAAAAACTAGTATTTCAATACAAATATATTTTGATGTATTTACTTTTATAGTGATAGGATCATAAATAGTACTTTTTTATCTTATGGGACGCCATGATAATGAGTCTAAAATTATATATCCAACGATATTATATACCGCGCTCTTTCATTATTATTTTGAGTATTTTCTACGAAACATACCATTAACAGTTTTCTTATAAGTAATATTTAAAATTTACGCCTAGGATTGAATTGATTACACTTTCCATTGCAAAAATAGATCAAGGACGAGAAGATTTACTATAATCAATCAATAATAAAATGATCAATAATAAAAATTGGGTTATTTTCTAAAACATAACACTATACAGTGTGTTCCCGATCTCATTGAATACCTCTTGTGAACCCTTTATAGTTATGAAGACCTGGAAAAGTCCTTACGGAATCCTGCTCATAGAGAAATGATGTTAAAATAAGCGAAGTTTATCATTTGAAATTTTATTAGACTAATGGTCGTTTAAAATCTGAACTTACGTAAAATCTTCAGAAACGGAACAATAATGCGAAAGAAAGAATTTAAAAAATATTGTTAACAACTAGTCAGGTATAGGGCAACTAGTCAATTAAGTAAACATAGTGCCTTTTTTACTTACAACTAGCAATTTGTAATAATGTTTTTTAAAATGTAGAATAATAAACATTGCTTACAGTATTTTGGTTACGTCCAGGATGAATCAGGAGCGACGTTCCTTTCGAGCTAAAAAAAATGAAACTGAATGGAATTACCAAAGTTGAAATGTTCATCCTTATTACATTAATTCTCTATGAAATGTCCAGTGTATGAAAGTAGTATAAATCAATTTTTTACTGTCAAGTTGTTGAATTGATGGGAATTTCCTGTAGAATCCATGGACTTATTTTGCTTATTCTCGGTTGAATGTGTTTTGCATTAGTGAAAAAAGATGAATAAATCTTCGTATATTTTGAATGAAAATATATTCTCCTTTAAGTATTAAATGGTTGATTTATTTTTATTCAAACGAACAGCTGTCTAGAGAAAGTCATGGTTTCACAAAATTCAAAAGCTTCAATTTCTTGTGGCTTTAAAACTATTGTGTTAAGGTTGACGCAGCTGTAAAACTTATATTAGGCCGAAGTGCAAATACAACACTTAGCTTCAATACTTATTTCTATAACTGTAATAAAATAAGTTACAGGACACGCCACGGTCCCATGCCACAAGACTGGGACCGTGGCGTGTCCTGTAATCTAGCTACTTGGGAGTCTGAATTGTGGTTGTTATAAGCGATGGCTTGTGGATGCAATAATCCCTAGTTGAGATTAACGTCCGCAATGGTAAACATACTACGTCAATTTATAAGATCGTTCTCATAATCAGAAGAGTTAGTAATTAAAACTGGCGATATTGTTTGTTGTTCGGATTCCTCGTTAAACTGAAGGTCCCCTGGTTGCTATTGCCTGTACCGGCTTAATAAAGAGTTAATTCTCAATAGTCCTATCTAAGGGACATGACGGTTTTATCAGTAACAAGACTACAAGGTCGCACCTCAGTCATCATACACTCATCTGTTATTCATACTTGGTTTAAAATACCTGCAAGGATAGGTCACCATTTCAATTAAAGTATAGTAGACCCCCTTAACCGACCCTAAAGGGACCGGACACAGGTCGGATAGTTTAAGAGCTCGGTTAAAACGGGTAGTCCTCTAAAAACCTAAAAATAAAAGCTCTATTGATTTAGGGTCTTATTAACATTATTCTGAAGCCGTTTGGATTGCTTAAGAATTAAAAATAGGTTGATAATTAATCAACCTATTTTCCATCATAATTTCTGCAGAAATTACACAAATAACCCCAAAACACGTTCAAAACTCAAAACAAAACCTTTTTATGATCTAAATATTAGACATAAATAAAACATTTCTTAGGTTAACACCTTTAATAAAATTTCCATAATATGTTTTGTAATGCAGTATTGATTGTCAATACTACTGATAAGAAACAAGCATCATTGCATTACGTATCAGGAGGTTGATTTATAGCCTCTCACTGGAGACTTGAATAAAAAAACTTTAAACTTCGAGCTGTCGAACCCCTCTTCCCCACCAATACAAGCAGTGTTACAGATTCAAAAATCCCTATTATCGTACCAAACAAGGAAAATTGTCACCCCCTTTCAATAAAGTTCGTAAATGTGGTATATATAACTCGACTAAATAAATATAAAATCTTACAAAGGCTTTCAAGGAAATCTTGAAATACTGTAGATAAAAACATTATACACTAACCTAAAAAAGTAAATTAAGTAAAATACAGGCTTCGAAACTTCAAACCATCAAACATCAAACTATCGTAACGGGAAAAAATTAGATCGCAGCACACTCAAAATTATCGTATTATTAGAGGCTTGTAGGCCCATAAGCCCCTAACATATTATAAACAAACGCTGATCATTTTATGGAAAACATAGAATGAATAATATATTTATGTGCTTTGGGGTTTCTCAGCCCTGATAACTCCATTAAAGCTATACGGATTTAAATTTTTAAGAATCAGATTAAATGTATTTTTACATCGCCTGCCTACATTTGCTTTATTTTTGGAACAGTGGCCCTATCTGCCGACATCTTAACAAACTGAATACATTTAGTTTACAACTGAACTTATGTTCATAATTTGAACAAAGTTGTAATAGTTAACCACAGATTGCAGTACTTATTATTTATATCCCTGGCAATTCCGGGTATTTTTCCCGAGTCCCTGGCATCAAGGCCATTTATTTGAGCCCTCTCCCATCATTATACGACGTACCAAACGCCCACAATTTTGGCGTGAAAATTCCCCTTACGTAATTATAGATTACTAGTGGCTTGAAGGGGCTAAAAGCCCCTAATGAGGGAAAATTCAAACAGCCCTTATTTCCTATAGTACAAAATACCTTCATAGCAAACTGAATATACCTTACAGATATCTAGCCTACCACATGGTTTTTAATCAAGTATCAGCATCACGTGTTTTATCTAAACAAAGATGACGTTTTTAGATCCCAATGCTTTTTAAATGGCAGATATTTTACGTTATTTCTCGTTTTCTGGGGAATTTCAAGCAATTTCATTATTTTTCCCGCCATCACGGAATAGAGACCTTCAATTATTTGAGTCCTCTCCTATCTTTCTACGATTTGCTAGACGCCCACAATTTTGACGCAAAGAATCGCCTCACGAAATTAAATATTTGATGATGATAATCGTCTGGAAACACTGCACACAATGTGCGTGTTGTTTGCTTACTCTACTGGTAATGAGATAATCATTACGTAAATGAAAACAAAAACTCACAGACCTTTATCTTACTGTGTACACTGAAATGTATCTACTTTATGATTTGATAAACTAATGAATACTTATTCAATATATTTCAACCTGTAAGAATTGACCGTAACGATTCCATCGCCGTGTAGAGGATCGGCAATGCCGCGATTCCTAGAAAAGGGTGGTTAAAACAAATTTTTCTTGAAACAGGGTCGATTAAAACTATCTTAATTATTTTACCAGCAAGGGCGCATAATCCAATCGTCGTGTTGTCGGTTAAAACGAGGTCGGTTAAGAGGGGATCTACTAGTAAAAAATGTAATACCTTCTCAGTTGTTTAGGATAAATATCTACCAGTGTAGGTCATCATTTGAAGTAAAATGTAGTAAAGAGATAATAATTTCTCAGTTGTTGATACTACTAATAAGGTATGTTTCATAACAAGAATGGACAAAAGGGTATTTAATGGCATATTTCAAGACCATATGTTTGAAGTGCGAGAATTGTCGAACATTTCACATGGTCGTATTCTGCGCTACACTGCTCATAGCTAATATTTGTTTGTGTTTATCAGGAAAAACATTCTTTTGCATTTTAAATTATGTAATGAAGGATTTTCTCAGGTGATAAACACATGAAGAAAACAAGTAATTTCATTGTAGTTTAGCAAGAGTACTATTTTTAAAAATTTACTGGCTATCAATTATTGTTACAACTACAAGCGGTCACTATGAAATGGAATGTCTTTGTAAATGAACTAGTATAATCATGTATTTCTACTGGAGAAGTGTTGAGGTTAGGCTTAATCAATACAGACAATAGTCATAGGTTTATTCAATACAAAAAATAACTTAATCTACTATGGTAAACAAAGACATTATAAGATAAACAGAAATACAATTTTTTGCTTTAAACAAAATAAGTTACATTCCACTTCATCGTGACCTTTTCCATTTACAAAATCTAACTTTATGTTATGTATGAATTTATAGTTCAAGGAATCTGACAATTTCTTACTCCTAACTCGTGGATTGCCTTTTCAATTTGTAATAAACGTTTTTCAAAGTCTTCCGTTGCCTGGAAAAAGAAAAAAATCTCGTCATTAAAAATCATAAAAAATATGTAGTTAAAAAACCATAAATACAGCTTATATACAGCGTGGTGCACTTGTTGGTAAAAATTCTTAATAATTGCCTAATATTTCATATGAAAAAAGGCACCTGTATCATGTAGCTTTCAATATAACGTCCGCCTTTGGTCTAAACCTAGCAAGATGACAAATTACGCAGAATTATCATGCTTGCTTCACATGGAAGGAAACAAAATTAAAATCTACAATGACCTCTTGATAGTAAACAAGCCATGACTTCTTTGTTTCGTGAAACAGTAAGCTTAATAATTATATTGAGTGCAATTACGAGAAATATAGTTCATCACACGAGTCTTAGGTTACTTATCTTAACTCAATACTTTTTTCTACCTCGGCTTGACATCTCCCTCGAAAAACTTAGCCTCGTACGAAAAGCACCATTTCCAGACTTATCAAAATTGCACTACATACTCATTACACAAGTTTATGTTTATTGCTTGAAAAAAGTTTGTAATTTAAAAAAAACTTAATTTTTGCGAAACTAGTCGGTAAAATTGCGTTTAACAAGCTTTTACAAAACTTTATATAGGAAGTAAACACAAACTTTAGTTTCTGTATGAAATTTATAAATGTACTTAACATAATCGTAAATTCATAATATATATTGCAAAATGCATCATGTTTTTGGGGAAATAATAAACTGTTCTTGATATTGCTTACTAGGACATTGAATTTAGTATTCAAGCTGGAATACCGGCTAAAACGACAACCGACCAAAACCACAATTCTAAAGAATGCGGTCATAACGAAAACTATCCTGGGTCTGCTATCTGGAAGGGTCAGCAGGTAATCCAAACAAATACCCCCGTTGCAGCAGACCTGCATACTCAGCGAATTTTAATTGGCGAAAAAATATATTTCGCTACGTCATAGCGAGATATGACAATGTTTTTGTAAGCTCATTAAGTATAACATGGAAAATAAGTATGTATGTTTGCTGCAATAGGTACGTTAAAACTAGGTGGTTTTTATTCAATACCTATTAGATCTGAACTAGAAGAAGCCATATACCAAGTTTCATTAAGATAAGTTGTTAAATAAGCGTGATATAGAATTTTATTTATTTCTCAAAAGGTTAACGTTGGGACAACGTACTGTGTTTACCACTTTTAATATCTCAGTAACCAATGGTCATAGAGCATTCAAAATACTGAACTGTTAGTTTTTTTTCTGAATTCAGTGCGTGCTAACAAAAATAGGATTATTTTAATTTTTCTATATAAAAACCTAAAAACCCGTTTTTGAGGGGTTCTATCCTCCTTTACCCCCTTCTCCCCCCTTCCGGTAGCCCGATCGGGCTGGTTTACGAACTCAGCCGAGTTTTTACCACTTTACATGTCTGTAACAAATTTCATTAAGATCGGACCATATTTACGGCCGCTACCATGTTAACAAACAAATGTGTATATATATTCCGGGTGTCCCATAATAGTCCCCCCTAACTTTTCCTATATTTTTGCAAATATCAATTCCCCACCACCAAACAAACATTATTGGGTAGTAAATACTTCATTTTGAGGGGGTACCCAATTTTGGCCGCCATCTTGGATCCGCCATATTGCATCCAAAAATAATTTTTTCAAAGTAAAAGTGGTGTTGTGAACCATCATTTCAAATCAATTTTTTTACTGATTACAATGCCGCGATCCGTTTTTAATATCTCAATTGGTTCTCAATCTCAAGGTATGGGTACTTTTAATTAATTTATTTTCAACCAATTTTAACATTACAAATTGATAAAATAGGCCTATAACCACAAATAATGCTAGATAGTGACGGATAACCACCATCAGCCATTGTTGAGCGATTTACACTCAACTTTCAACAATGTAAATTTTTTGGCCGCCATCTTGGATCAGCCATTTTGAAATGATTTAAGTTATTTCAAATATGAAGTTAGTATTGTGACCCATCATTTCGAACTAGTTTTTTACGCCGAATGTAATGCCGCAACCTGTTGTTAATTATAGTGTTTAGTTTTCAAGGTATTGACATTTTTCTAATAAAAATCTCAGAAAATATTAATTTTTCAAAAACTAAGTTTTATAGCTAAAAACGGGTTGCGGCATTGACTTTGGCGTGAAAAACTAGTTTGAAATGATGGGTCACAATACTAACTTAATATTTGAAATAACTTACCTCATTTCAAAATGGCGGATCCAAGATGGCGGCCAAAATATTTACATTGATGAAAGTTGAGTGTAAATCGTTCAACAATGACTGATGGTGGTTATTCGTCACTATCTAGCATTATTTTGTGGTTATGGGCCTATTTTATCAATTTGTAATGTTTAAGAGAAGGTTGGAGTTGGCGGCCATATTGGATTTATACTCCATAAGAACCAATGTTAATTGGTATGCGGGATTTCTCGTTTATTTTTGGTCGGAAAACTAAAGTTTATATGTCAAATTAAAGCTCTTTTTAAACTCTACCGGACGTAAGAATTACATTTTCACATAAACTAGCCTTTTTTTATTAAAATTTTAAAAAAACTTGATTGCGTTTTTTTCGTCATTTATCAAATTTATCGAAAATCGGCTTCCTACGTCCGGTAGATAATTTAATTAAGATTTCTAATATTCGGCTTTCGAAATTATCTAATTAATAACAACGAAAAATTCACGCATACCAAAAAGCATGTCAAGCGAAAATTCAAGGTAAATTTGAAGGAACTGTTTACGATCAGCTGACTTGTGATGAAAATTAGCCGGCGCGGAGGAATACATTCTGCTTGGTAACTACTTCACGTATGTATCCATTGATTGCTGTTTCAGCATCATTGACTAAAGATATTAGTTGAAATTAGTGTGTTTACGACATTTTCATTAGTTTTAATACTTAAAAAAATGTTTCAACAATAATATAACGCACAATTACTGAAATCAAAATTATGATAAGCCTACTTAAAATACATTAATGATTGCTGTACCATAAAGGAAATCAGACAGATGTATGTTACTGCCTTGGTAAAAAAATCGGTTATATCAATCATCAGTTGTATGTTCTATAGATTTACAATAAAAAAGGTGGAAAACTATTTATTGCTCAAACTGCATTTTTCTTTGTCGTGAATTTTGTAATGAGCCTAATTTGCACGGGGGTAAGAATTGGCTCATTAGGCCTAGCATGGGCTAGCCAGCGTGCCTAGGCCAAGCCTAGATTTCATCTAGCCTATGTCTAACCTATGAAGGGAGTGTTGACGTTATAAATAAACACTACAATTTCCCTAGCTTAAACCCCTTGGGTGATTAAGTTACTTTCGGCATTGTGTTAGGTGTTTCTAACCTATCTATCGACGTTGGACGGCCGAGCCTAGTCGGACACATAACCGCCGACAACGATCCCCGATTTTAATTAGCAAACTAAAGTGTTGAGGCGTATAACGGCGCCTATAATCTATTATGAACACTTAGTTGGTCTCGTAATTATATCACTTCTTTGTAAAACGTAATATTTACGAACGGAACTACGGTTGTTGTTGTTGTAAACAGCGTACATAACCTCGAAAGACATCGTCACGACTGCGTTATGCAGGCGACGACAGAGCCTGCGCTGCTTCTTCTTCTTTTCGCCGAGCGCGCCAATAAGCTGTTTTTCTGGCAGGGACCAAAAAACAGTGGCCCCGGATATAGCTTTTTTTAGCTTTTAACCAGCCGTTTTATCAACTGGGAAAAAGGCTGGTGACTCATCACCGGAAGGGGTGAGCACATTGTGTGCTGATAACCCTTCGAGCGACACTTGCGGCTGCGCTTTTCAAGAGACCGGATCGTAATTAAGTTGTTGTGTGAATTCTTCCCCGGGACACTTACGCTCAGTGCCGTCATTTCGACGTCTTCCGATACGTTTTGTATTAAAGGTACGTCAGCGTCATTTCTGAATTTAAGTTAATAAGTCGATCTGTAAACTTTTCTGAAAGTTGATCTTGTCGCAGGATAGGGATCCGAGACCTATCCTGCTCGGCTCTTGGCTGTAACCAAGACTAGTTAAATTAATTATCTTGGTGCCGATTATCATTTAGTTTTCCTTTTGGGATATTTTCCAAATTCTTTAAACTAATTTAGAGTAATTGGTGATTTTTATCATTGGTTTAATTCCTAGATTTTCCTGCTGTCGTAACAGGCTTAGTCTTGTCCAAACCTGCTGTGTTACAGGAGTGTAAGGTTTGTCCTGCTCCTGTAATTATTGGTCACTAGTGAAATAGTTTAAATGTTGTTTCTTGATTAGGGTAAACATTAACTATGGGTAACTAGTGTTAACTCTGAACATCTCGCAGAGCTAGGGAAAACAGCAGAGGGCATTTAACTTAGCAGGTGTTTCCAAATTTAGTCTGTCCTAAGTTGAATGCCATTAGGTTAAACATAAATGAGCTCTCATATCTGAATATCTGGTAACTACTGTGATTTCGATCCTCGACCCCTGGAATTATCCCAGCGACCGAGCTGAGCGATTCCAAGGCCTCTGACAATCCGTGACGTGATTTCCTGCGGTTCGGTGTACCAGTGTAACCGATCTTCTTTTCTCTTACCAGGAAATATCCGTCACAATTTTGACATTTACCGATTTTTCCTCTAATTCCACTAAGTTATTTTTTAGTATTTTAAGTGTATCAGTTTATTTTCAAAGTGGAACGGATTTAAAAATCCTTATCTTGGCAGAAAAGTACCCGATGCAGCAGACCTTAACTAATTCATTAATTTAAAACCCTTGAATAGATATACATCCACAACGTTTCGCATACAAAATACCATCGAATACAAAATGACAAAAACAATAGAAGGCGCAGCACGCTGATGTAAAGGACGCTAGTCTTGATCTTATGTTACATACTTTATGTTATATTTTTGTTCTCAAAACATGAAATTAATGGCATGCAATCCCAACGTTTAAAACATTAGGGGTACTGGTACTAGAATGTTTAAATGTGCTGGTAGGTCCATATTCTCTATATTCTCCGATTACCATATTACTATAGTGTAACAGTCGAACATTGTTACGCTTTGTCGTGAACGAGCTTGTTGGGATTGAGCGGCTTGACTTATGGAACGTCCAACTAAAAAAGAAAGGTTGGTATAGACAACGTCGAATTTTTTAGTTACATGTTGGCTGGCATTTTGAGAAGGAGTTCATAGCCTACAGATACGAACAGTTGAGCAAGCCACCTGTATTGGTTGAGTATTTCGAGCCGAGTGCCAAACTCAACAAATCCGCCAGCATGACCGAACATTTCGGCAAGCACCAACTGTTCGTCCGTATACGCTGGCCTTTAAAATACAGACAAAATCATGGCAGTACTGTGTGTGGCTTCTTCCCATGTTGTGAAGATTATGCTATTTATACCAAAAATAAATAAAGGCTTAGGGCTTATTCAGTATAACCTAAAAAGACCATAAACTTTATTGTGAGAGAATGTGCCAAAAACATTCTCTTTGGTATGTTTTAAGTCTTGTCTGTTAGGAATATTTACATTAGGAGATGGTATGATTTTAGAATAATGCGCACGCACTGACAACTATTTTACAGCCATAATTAAAATATGGAAAAAATTACGTTTACTATAATTTATAAATATTGTAGAAGCTGTGACGAATACCTCAGAGTGTACTAAAGATATGTAATAAGGAGGATAATAAACTGTCATATTAAAAAAATATTTATTTGGGAGTTCTTTTTTAATGTTAAGACGCGTGAATTATTGTTTGTGTTGAAAATACTTAATTAAAATGAAAATCCTTTTCACCTGTTTTTAATCTTCCCGTATAAAGTAGTCAGTATTTTCTGTAGATTCGGAGGTCAACATTATGACACTGAGAATTTGTTTACTTAATTTGAGCTCGTGGTTTAGTTTGTTTAGTAAATATACCTGAGCATTTAATATATAGAATGCCTCATACCAGCACGTAAATATGGTTGGATAAAAAATTAGTCTGGAATTTACATATTATTATTTACCATATTTCGTTTTCTAAATGGAATAATCCTTAGCTGAAAATAAGCTTAAAGGTTTCAATGTAATTATGTGGTATATAAGTTTCAAGTACGATAATCATTCTAGTTAACAATACCACGGCAATATTACGCACGAGATCTGATGTTTTCGTCGGTCACAAATCCAAGTTCTGTCTCAAATTACGATGTTTGACATTTGGGAGTATATTGGATGACGTCACGTTTGTCCCAGCTGTTAGCTGTATTCTAAAAACGACAAACGGCACTATTTCGTGCGTTGCATACGGCGGAGCAATATATTCAATAATATTTACCTTTACGGTAGCCAAAGGTGTCTAATTGTGTGAGTTCTGCTGCGAGACGCGTTTCGTGTTAATTACAACACATCATCAGTCGCGTATCAGCACAAGTTAAAACTGCCCACTTGAATGGTTGTCAGAGTTAATAAAACACAAACACGCACATAATTTACGAAAATGTTTACACAAAATACGTTCATACTGTAAATCAACATTTAGGACCATGGTCACACACAAAAAACACTTGGTATTTGTACTCGGAGGAACGACACGCGATACCGCACAAGGTTGTAGGCCTAAGACTAAGAAGAGGAGCAATATAGTTTCAAGCTTTGCCGCATCATTCTATTAGCAGCACCCGTCTATCCAACCTCCTCTTAAAATTGGTTGAAAATTTAATAATTAAAAGTACCCATATCTTGAGAACCAATTAAGATATTAAAAAACGGATTGCGGCATTGTAATAAGGAAAAAATATAATTCGAAATGATAGCTCACAACACCACTTTTGCATCTGAAAAAATTATTTTGAATCCAATATGGCGGATCCAAGATGGCGGCCAAAATTTGGATACCCCCTCAAAATGAAGTATTTACTACCCAATAATGTTTGGGAGTGGTGTGGAATTGATATTTGCAAAAATATAGGAAAAAGTTAGGGGGGGACTATTATGGGACATCCGGTATAGGTTATAATATATACATTCGAACGAATATTGTTTTTTGCTTCTGGGGGCCCAAATCCATCTAAATAAGCCACAGTTTTTATCCGCTCATGATATATCGGGTTTCAAACCCAATGCCTAAATTTCCCCCCGACGATGTAGGCCTTACGAACTATTGCCGAGCGCGAGCGGCTGAATCCTTATGGGGATTGTTGACACTGACGCGGTGACGCTTGCAGGGCACAACACACCTCAACTATTGACCCCAGCTATTGATAGGGAAGAGAGTGCTACGGGTATTTTTATGGACCTTTCTAGAGCCTTTGGCATGCAGTGTTTCACACAACTTATTACTCTAAATAGTCTTGGAATAAAGGTTGCAACATTAAATTGGTTTGAATCTAATAGTTCCAACAGACAGCAGTGCGTTTCGGGAGCGGCCTGGCATAGCCTGGTTGGAGCGCGGGCTTTCGATGTCGGAGGCCCGGGTTCTAATCCCGCCAATCACCAATGGCATTTTCGCTAAGTGATAATGCCGTGACCCACTAGGCCTAGCCTGAAGTAATGTGTAAAACGGTTCCGGGCTAGGTCTTTCGTCCTGGGATGTGAAGGGAGGACAGAAAAAAGTGCGTTGAATTAAGATATGTAAATAAACAAAATGAAATGACACATGCTACGTACTCCCTGCTAACATTAAAGCATGTTTTGCCACAGGGATCATTTTTGGGACCTGTTCTCTTCCTCTGTTACATGAAAGGTTTGCCTTCCATTCTATCTGGAAATCAAAGTAAAATGTGTCCTTATGTATATGATTTCTACTTAATTGTTACAGGTCAATCAGTAGATGAAGTGGAAATACTGGCCAATAATGATCTTTTGTTAATTAGTGTCGCGAGAACCAAATAGGGCGGGCGAAAAAAAACTGGAAACACATATAACGTCTGCTAAACTCAGCTGAAAAGAGAAAATTAAATGTTTATGTTGAGCTGTCAACACCTTGTTTGTGTTTTTCGTGGACTTACACACTATGCAATTTGTTGATGCAATATTTCTTTAAAAGTTGTCTCTGACAAGATCGGTCATTTACTAGCTATGATCAATATTCTCAGCTGAATTATTCTTATTCATTGTTGTCAGCTGATTTTTCAATTTTTTGACAGTTATTCAGCCAAAAGAGACCGGTCATTCACTGGTACAAGATCGGTCATTCACTGGTGCAGTTCCGGTCATTTATTGGAGCATTGACAAGTTTCCTTTTAATCAATATTACAGCCAATATTCTCATTAAGTAACGTATTTACTAAAATTAGGTACTGTAACTCAGACGTCAAACAGTTCCAAAGTAGAAATAATCACTACATATGTTTCGCCTATTCAGGCATTTTCAAGTGGTTCCTTAAACAAAAACGTCATCCATTGGGATTCGTCACAAAACAGTTAAAAACATCACAAACACACGTACACTTAACACGAAACGGTTAAAAAACATTTTTGTAGGCCTACAATTAACCGATCACCGCCTAATTTTATTTTTTACCGCCGATCAGGCCTACAGTACCTAATTTTAGTTCACATAACAGTTCAGGGGCTACAACAATGGATTTTAACGTATTTAACGTATTTGCTCAATCCTTAAAGAATAAATGAACTTTCTATAGTATAATGTATAACTGTGACTTTGAAATAAGGGAGTAATGTCAAATGAGACATCGTCCTAAACCGGTCATTCACTGGTGCACTCACCCTACCCGATTCCGCAATTAATTGCACCTAATAATTTGGTTTGCTGTAGTAATAAAACCACACACCCTAAGTTTGGCAATGTATACTTTTTAATGGGAAAAAGGGAAAAGCGAAGAGAAATAAAGACCTTAGTTTAGTTTTTCTTTTACAATAACGATTTTACCTACATGGTTTGGTTTTTTCAAAGGAGTTGGGACCTTGACATTTATAAATGAACATAAAATATTGATAAATAACCTACCTTAGCCCCTCCAGTGACAAGTTTTATAAATTAGGGATAAATGATTATCCGTAAATTATAACAAAAGTTGCCATAGAGGCCCCTCTGCAAATCAGAAGAAAAGAATACAACACGTGGATGGTATTGAACAGTTAATTTACCAAATGTAAGACTGAACCGGTAAAAAATTACCCCAATTTTGGCACTTAAATAGTTAAATAAATTGGGAACTACCGAAAAGCCACGAATTTTTGGGCCGCTCTGACCCTCCCGAATAGCCACAATCATTAGAGGGGATTAAGAAGGGTTCGTTTGCCAGCGCTGAAATGTCCGAAAAGCCACGACGGCTCAGCCAGGTAGCCGGCACCACCTCTGGGAAAAAGGGAATTGATGATTCCTTGACTTAAACCATTTACTTCTACACTTAGTAGTCTGTAAAATAAAAGTTTATTTTTCATTAAATAATAATTTATTATATAATTATGATAATAATTTATTGGCTAACACCGTATTGTTCTGTATATTTGATATTTGGCGTTGTACGAATTCTTCAATAATTAAGTCTCTAGCAAGTTTATACAACAAGAGTAACATAAATTAAATTACATATCCTAAAGATGAGCAAATGTCAACGATCCCGCGCGATTTCCGGTGTAATACGGCGCCACCCTAACTAGTTTTAAGGGGTTAGGCATTTTTGTACCAGTTTCACACCATTCGCACCAGTCTTGTAAGATTATTGAAGGTGGTAAGATGGTAGGTGAAGAAGTTGATTTAGTTGTAAGTAACAAAGGGGAAGAGCGCTTGTTTGTAAATTAATTTATTGTAATCAGTTTATGAAAGGTTTACATTATTTGAATTTTAAACAAAGTTAGATGTTAGTTATCTTATATCTTACATCTAAGGTGATATGTTGTGGCGTGGCATGGAAGACAAAATTCGGGCAGGGGAGAGGGAATTTAAAATTCCCATTCCTCCCGACCATTACCTCCCTGGCAGCGCCTACCTGCCGCAGCGATAGTGGCTTTTTGGACACTTTGTTCCTTAATCACTTAATCACTTTAATAAGACAGGTACCTCATTGAGGACGTTACCCTGAATATGAGTGAAGGATGACTGTGATGATCGTGATGATAGTGGCGCGATCTATCATTTACGAAAGGATTACGAGATAACCCTTCTTAATCCTCACTAATGGTCGTGGCTATTTGGTAATTTCAGATGGACCAAAAATTCGTGGCTTTTTGGTAACAGCCAATAAATTTTGTTTTGGAAATAACAAGGAATTACAGTTTATTCGGCAATGTATACACGAGACACGACTTTGTATGAAAGAGTAATAGTAAGGTTGCTTAGGGCTATAATTTAAGAATACCGTTATCAGGCGGATAAAAGCACCAAATTTGGCATGAAGGTACCTTAGGGTATATTATTAAATTTTAGCTTAGGAGCCCTTTTGAATTTTTAAAAACTTCCATACACGGCACCATAATCCAAAATGGCCGATAAATATATATTGAAAACATTCTATTTATGGGTATCCAAGCTAATATTTCCCAAATATCGATTTAAAACCACCGCCTTACTTGCTGTGTAGTAAATACGTCATTTTTATTGGGTATTAATTTTTAGCCGCCATCTAGGATCCGCCATATTGGATGTAAGATATTTTTTTAATTTGAATGTAGTATTGCGACACATCATTATAGACTAGATTTTCACGCTGATTGCAATGCTGAAATCCGTTTTGAAAATATACATTCGTTAAAAAGATATACTCAAATAAATATTCACTCCTATACATTTCTTATGGACGTTTAATATTTTTAGCATTATTTTGTATAATATTTCTTATTTCTCTCATTATAATTAAGATATGTAGAAACGTTTTGTTCTTGAATTTTAGGAGGTAGTCTCCAAATTAAATATGGTTTGATTTTGTAATATTGGTGTCGTGCGATGTTAATAAAACACAGAAAATACGTAAAAAATAACAAGTTGCTTGAAAAGCCTTGCACTCGTACACATTTTAGGCCTATATTGGCGTGAATAATGAGGATGAGGCTACATCAAGATTCCTTCTTTATCACAGTGACATAGCAAGACAGAATAGAGATGACGGTAACGATTGAAATATTTCTTTGCAGTCTAAACTGTTTCGTCCTATGTGTTATTACAATTACCTGAAAATACATTTGTATTAATCTTGTGGCATATTAATATGAGGAGAGTTTTAATGTCATACAGCAACCATGAAATAATATTTTATGTATTTTATGTATGTTTTTAAACTGTGTTATTAACAGATTTTTTCCACCAAAACTCTAGTTTTTCTTAGCATACACCTTTAGGTTGACAGTGTAATACACAGTATATCTGCTTGTATTAGATTTTCTTTTAAGAATGAATGCTATGCAGCACGGTGGCGGCGCGCGGCGCCCGCGTTGGGCTCGGCGGCGCGTATCAGCCTAACATAAAGTCGTCGTAGGTGCCACCCAGACTAATCGCCACCTCGTAAAAGCTATTTCAAAGCTCGTAAAGCTCGTTTGAGCTATTGAATTTTCAATCTCGCCAGCGAGTAAAGGCATGTTTTTATCGATGGTAAAGGTGAGTAAAGATCGTACGACACGGACGACGCGACAGAGTGGCATCCACCATACGCGGATCCATGACGATCGTCCTTGTCACATCGCTTGGTGTGGACCAGCGACCACATAGTACAAATAAATGTTGTCGCTATTTGCCGCCACCAGCACCGACCAGCCACTGTTGATCGCGTCGCACTTACCGCCCAGCTACTAGTAGGAATGCGCATTAAGATTCTGCAGTACATGTGGGCTTTCAGGGGTTTGTCCCATAAGAGCAATGTAAATTTCAAACAGTTGCTACGCCTTTTAAAGGTAATATCAATATCTAGAGATCTGTGAGATTAAAGCTTTTAAACATGAAACATGTTTTTGAATAATTTACAATACACATGTGTAAAATTTTACCATTTTACATGAACGTTTTTAAAGTTGAACATATTTCGAAAAACTATCCTCACATTTCTCTTTTAAATATCAAAAGGAAAACATATTCAAAAATCAGTTTACATTTTAAGGTAAACAAGTAATTTGTGTTCAAAGCAGAATATTTTTAAATGACGTTAGCATGTTCTTATGGGACTAAGCCCCAAAAGATGGCGGGAGGTACTGCAAACTCTTTAGGCCCGATCCTACATGGGTGACAAGAGCGGTGCGATTTGGGCGACCAAAAATACAATCAAATGGGTTTACATTAATCCTACGTGGACGACTGGAGAGTGATACAATTCAAACGAGACGAGCGACGCGATTCGAGCTCATTTGTAAAATAAAAAAGTCGCTCCGGTCACGAACGGAGCGACTGTCGCAGGGATCGCCCGCATCGCTGACATAGGACACTGCGTCACCTCGAGCATTGAATATATCCCGAGCGATTCCAGCAATAATTTACGTATTTCTCTTTTGAGAGAATGATAACAGTAAAGAAGGAGGCTTCAGTGGCTCGTAACACCCTGATCGTTAGTTCTCGTGGTGATCACGTCACCAGAATCGCGTCGTTCTTGTCGCCCAAGTAGGTCTGGGCCTAACTGTATATCTGCAAACAATTTAGCAAATTTTATGATTTACAGGAACTTGTTTAACATATACTAGCCTACTTAAGACAAAAGTGCTAATTATTGAACCTGGTGGAAGAACTAAATAAATCAGAAAAAATAAATAAAATCGCCAGTATTACTTGTTCTATTTGATAACATGGTGTAAGACCTTTTCAAACATCCATCCGCATATTAGACGGACGTGACGTCACGGGAGTGTGACATGACCTTTGTTGGCTCCTGGTTAAGTTTATGATTTTTAAGCGTTGCTTGTGGTTTATTTACTATTCTAGTATTTATAGAGTGTATTTTTCATAACAGTAAATAAAAAATGTATTTTTAATCATGATTCTATATAAAAAAACTTGCATCGATTCAAAAACAATCGTTATACATTAACATGTTATAACACATTCTTTATAAATTTTTTGTTTATGGATATGTTTTTTGTTGATCTGTGAAATTTAAAACTCATTCACATTTTCTTTAAAAGACAGCTGGTTATTTTAGAGTTGCCTGTACGCATTCATTGTAGGGGAAAAGTGGTGGGGGATTCTTCATCTCTCTCGCACACTTCCCTCCCTACACGCCAGGCACCGAGAATCAATCTGTATCAACCTATCGTGTTTAACTCAATCGATATACTGTTCCAACAACCATCAGTATTGAAAGATACATCGACAACAACCAATAACAATGACTGAAACTATTGTCAAATATTCGATTTCCTCACACTAAATAAAACATACCTAACCTAAATATGATAAAACTTTATGACACTAGATTTAAGATGATTAAGCTAGCCAAAAACTAGATTAAAACGTTACCAACATAAACTGACTGAACAATTTACCTTATTTCTTATCATCCATCTTGTGCCATCTTGCGCAGATAATATCTATGGTAAACTTTCATGGAGTAAAAAAACAATCGGCAACAGATACAATGGAATCGGTTGTCGAGTTCTACCCAACAAACTATATATCGAAGCAAGATCGAAGTTCGTCTACCAGTAGATCCTTCGATTTTGTTTTCTTTGAAATCAGATGTTGTATCGTCTGATTTAGAAACGAACAGCAGAAGATCAGATATGAAACACGTACCCAAAAGATTACGTGTCGTTTAATTTTTATTTTTGTTCACAGCTGACAGTTATTATTAATTCCTGCTATAGTCTGAATCTTGCACGAAAATAGAGGAATCCTGCAAAAGGGCTTGCAGCTAAACTTTCAGATTTAAACTTGTGTTTGTAAACTTAAAATCATGACACATTGACAACCAATATAACGCTGCTTTCGCCAGCAGCGCCCTCTCGCCGTATTTCATGCTCGCGGCACAAATAATTATTTCTCTTCAAAAAATGTTCTACTAAATTTCAACGAAAAAATGCTACAAAAAAAGTTTCTTCAGTTTTATATGCTATCACGACTATGCCTAAATATTGCTCATTAGAAATACTAAATACCCCGTTGCAGCAGACCAGCATACTCAGCGAATTTCAAATGCAAAAGAACATACTTCAATCCAACATTGCGAAATAAGACATGTGTTTGTAATCTCCATAAGAAAAACATGGGGAATGAGTACGCAGGTTTGCTGCAGCATGGATGTTAAAACTGGTTGGTTTTTATTCATTATTTAGTAGATAATAACTAGAAGAAGCCATATACCAAGTTCTATCAAGATATGAAAAAATAAGGTAGATATAGATTTTTTGTCTTCATGGGGAATGATTATTCAGGTTTGCTGCCACGAAAATGGAGGTACCGGGAATAATACCATAAAATATCTTGCTATAAAAAATGGATAAAAACCAAAAATAATAGATAATATAAGAAATAAAATTAAAAAACAAAAGAAAAAAGAAAACGAAGAGGAAAATATCCCAAAAGAATTCATCTGCATGCCATACAACACAACATTCAATAAGACAAGACCTTTCGCAAATCTAACTACGCAATCAGCTACAAGACCAAAAAAACACATTCTGGATGTAATAAACAAGAAAATAAACATAACTAAAAGAAACGATCCTTTGAAAAGAAACATTGACCAATCAGGGATATATAAGATCAAATGCTCAGAATGTGATAGCTATTATGTAGGTCAAACAGGAAGATCCTTTAACATTAGATACAAAGAATATATCCAGGCCTATAAATCCAAAAACATGACAAGCATGAAATCAAATGTAGCCGAACACAAGCTGAAAAAGAAACACGAATTTAAAAGTATCGAAGAAGACTTGGAAACATTGGAATATGAGATAAAAGGCAGAAAACTAGATATCAAAGAAGAATTCCAAATCTACCACCATAGTAAAATAGACCCAAAAAATATAATCAACAAAATGCAAGTAAACAAGAAGAATTTAATATATGACGCAATTATAACATCCCGAACACAAAGATAAAATTAATCAAGTCTATCTGAAAACAGCTGACAAATTAATTTGACAATATGTTTATAAAAATTGTATATCAATATGTTTATATAAGGTTGGATTTAATTTAAAGACCGTGACCATGGAATAAAGCTCCGAAACATGTTGGTCTGATTAAATAATTTTTAAACAGGGTACTCTATTTTGAAATGTTAAAAATAATAATAGTAGCTCTCATACATTTGACTTTGTTGAAAATATATATATATATGTATGTGTATGTGTGTGTGTGTGGGGAGGGGGTGTATAAATTCGAACGAATTGTGTTTTTTTATATTCTGGTGGCCCCAATACGAAAAGTTATTATGGTCTCTGGCTTAGATCTTACCAAGAGACCTACGGTAATAGCTTCTTTCCTATAGGGGAAATTCGCTAAAATGATGTACTATGCACATATACATTCCCATATATCCTTCGGAATTGTATTATATGGCGCGACTAGCCATAGCATAATATAAACTTATTAAGTAGGTATTTTAGAACTTCAGAAAAGAAACATTAAGAATAATTATGAATAATCCACCGTCAGAATCAGTAAGGGGTAAATACGCCTCCCGGAAGTTAAATAACAATGATAAAAATCAACAAAAAACATATGTTTTAAACATATGATAAAAATATATAAAATAAATTAAACATTGATATTGTTTGAACTTACAACATCGTATTTTAACATATAACCAAAAATAAAAATGTATAAAGGTTGTCATATATATAGATGTTTATTCAACTTATTTTGAACTAAATATTATTTATTATATTTCATACTTACATTCGTATCTTTGGTCCTCTGCGGAGCAGACCTCTGGATTGATAAGTCAGCAATAATTATATAAAACTGAATTAAATGTTCGGGATTTAAATTAATTTCATCAAGTTCACGGTATATTTATGTATGTTTTGATATTGGTACATTATTTAATGTCTGTTTCCGATCACTACACAGGCCAAACTACTTGACCTTAGAACCTTGAAACTTTGCATGGACGCTCTTTAGGGCGTAAGCATCAATTATGAAAGATTTAAAAATATCTAAGTTGTAAGGAGTTAGGGGTCGAAGTTTATAAAATCTTATACCTATAAAAGGCAGAGCCCTCATTGACTCACTCACTCATCACTAATTCTCCAACTTCCCAATAACCCAGAAGGCTGAAATTTGGTACGCTGTTTCTTTAGGCAATAATAGGAAAACTAAATGGTTTTTATCCTGATCTCACCCTCGGACTCCGCCATGGACCCTCTCAAAGACCCCATGTTATCCTTATGGCAGAATACAAATTAATGAAATAATTATATTTAAACAGATGTAAAAAGCAAGAAATATAGTCGAATGTCAAACCAACTGTCAGGAATAGAACATAAAATAAATCATTGACTAGAGATAATTATAAGTCCTTTCTTCCCTGTAACAGCTATTATTGAAAGAGTTAATTTAAACCATTTATTTTACATACATCAATAGAAAAAAAAAATACTTTGCCTTTGTCTTTTAGCGAATTTAATTGATGGAATTATTACCATAGGTCTCACGGCAATACCTAAGCCCAAGACCATGATAACTTTTCATTTTGGAGCTCCCAGAAGCAAAAAACACCATTCAAACTTTATTTGAAGCCAAAACACAATACATTGTTTCTGTAGAAAATTCTATATCTCGGTTATTACTCAACATGTCTTGATAAAACTTGGTATGTGGCTTTTTTGGTTCAGATTCACCTGATATTGTTTTAAAACCAACAAATTTTTGCATGACTGTTGCACTAGACCTGCATACTCATTCCCCAAGTTATTCTTACGGAAAAAATTAAATAAGGTCATGCACATAGTCTGGAGGTCTGCTTTAACGGGGGTATTTTTATGTTCAAGATAGTTAATTAAAACCTTTGAATTTTTTGACATTAAATCAAGGCAATTTCTATGTTTTATGTACATATACTTTCTTGAAACAGAAAACTGCTTTAGGATTATCTAAGTTCACAAGGTCTGCTGTGACGGAGATATTTACATTCCTGCTTAAAGGCCACTATATTCTATATATGCGAGCAGATTCAACGATATTGGGCATAAGCCGTCACTGTATTCTATGCATGCGAGCAGATTTAACGATATTGGGCATAAGCCTTCTAGGGCAGTGGCACCCCTGAGGCTTTTATCGGCGGGGCGCTGAATCTGCTCACATGTATAGTACAGGGAGGCCGAATAGAAATACCTCCTGCGGGGGGCAGCAACAGAATAACTCCAGTCGCAGCAGAACTGCGGACCTTGAAGATTTCTGAAAACATCTTTCTGGTTAATAAAAGTCCATCTTATTTATATTTGTCGAAATTCCACTGACCTATCACTGCACAGCCCAAACTACTGGACTTAGAACCTTGTACCTTTGCGTGGACGACCTTAAGGGCGGGCCCGGTCGTAAACATCCACTGAGAACGATTTTTTTAATTCGAAGTTGTAAGGGGTTTTGGCGAGGTCGAAGTTTATAAATTTTCCTATGCAAGTGGAATGGATGATCTTTTCTTTAATTTTCAATGTTTATTCAACAAGCAGGTTCAGCTTCACATATGGATACGATTTTATAGATGATTTATAATTTGGTTTCTTTAATAATGGTTTTATGGTTGTTTTCTTGATTTTTTAGGTGATATGTACTATATAAAGGTTAAATTTAGTTTAGTTAGTTTAATTCAAGTCGTCTTTCGTTTTAGAACCTTATCTGTTTAATCATAAACTCAGTATGTGGCCCTATCTTCATTTAGGCAGCGGGATTTACAGTTTTTATCGTGAGCAAAGCCACGGGAAACTGCTAGTTTTCAAAAAATATAATGCGGGATCTTTTGTTTAGTTTTCAATGTTTATTCAATTTAGCAGATAGTTCAAGCTTTACATAAGGATTCGTTTTTACAGCTGATATATAATTTGGTTCCATTATAATGTTTTATGGTTTTTTTGTTTATGTTTAGGTGAAATGTAGTATAAAAAAGGTTAATTTAGTTTAGTTAGTTAACTTTAAGTCATCATTCGTTTTTGAACCTTATCTGGTTGATCATAGACTCAGTATATTACATACTGACAGAAGCCACAGGCAACTGATACCAGCATGTTATGAAGATCGTAAAACACTCCCATCTCCACTAGATTCTAGACATAGGGCGGAATTCTAAGACCTCACTCAAGCGAGCCCTCACTCAAACAACACTCAAACAACACGATCCGTTGTTCATTCAATGTTCAGTGTTGTTCGGGGAATGGTATCACAGCTGATTTTAAATTGCAATCAAATAAAAGTTGAGATGCAAAGGCTTTTAGATAAAAAGCATGTTGTAGATTTACCGCATGAAATATATGTATAAATAAACAAAAAGTGAATTAAAAGAAAGAAAGGAAGCGAAATCAAATAAATTTACATTTAGGTGTTAATTCTTATTCACACATTTGATCTAGTTAAAATGAACTGTCTAATATTATATTATTGTAAGTTAATGGAACGAACGATCTTGGTACGTAAAAATAACTAAAAAACGCGCGCTGAATCCGTATTTAATATCAAAGGTTACGCAATCACTTTTGAGCCAATTTTTTAAAATAACCACGTGAAAAACGTAGCTACGTCAATTAGATACACATGCATGGTAGGTCATATAAAAATGTTAATGAAACTATTGTTATCCTAATTCTTAACGATTGTAGCTCATACTCTTAAAAATACTTTTTTTTAACTCATGGGCGACCGTTTTGAGGTTCGGCGCCCGTCTAAGGAGCAAATGTATTCAGTTACGATAATATTTGTTTGCTGCAACACGCTAACGATAATCGTACATTGCGACGCCGCACGACAGTATTTGACGGCTGTGCTCTGTCCTTTCCTGACTGAGTCCGTACTGTGTGATATTACATATCAAAGTATTCTGGTTTAGAGAAGTGTCATGCCGTGATGGGTGACAACAGTCTGTTTTACCAAGTCCTCGCTCCCTCCAGCCTGTACCTTGCCTGCGCATCATGGGCGGATTTCTGGGGGTGTCAGCGGGTACCTGATGACACCCTCTGATATTTGGTGGATTTGTTGGCAGTGAAGGGGGAAAATGTTTTCAACATACCTTTGATCGAGGTATTTGCTTAAATTACAAATGGTTGTTGTTAAATAAAATAAGTAGCCTACCTCCTTGGAACGGACCATTGAAATGGGAGTTTGATGTTTGAATGTGAGCCTGCAATAGTTACAACATTAGGTAAGCTGTCACCCCCACATATTTTTACCTAAATCCGCCCACGCTGTGCATCGCCTCGCTACAATGTGCGGCGGGCCTTGGTCGCACAGTCAACTCATGATCAAAAGCCAAAAATCTGGGATTGCAATCATTCTATTAGAAGTTAAATAACCTAAATTTAATTGTAATTTATGATGGACAATGATTTTGACTTTTAATTTTCCCTTGGAATTAAAAAAAAATCACTTCCCGATATCATTTGGTTGCCCGGTCTTTGCTCGCTATGCGCCGTGGTGTCGCGTCTGTCCACCCATTCACGTCCATCCATGTCCGCAACGACGGTCTCAAACCCTGTCACACTGCCAGACGCTCGTCCGTAGGCCACGCCACATATCTTAGCCAACCTTAGTCAGTAACAAGGCTACAAGATCGCGCCACTATCATCACGATCATCACACTCATCCTTCACTCATATTCAGGGTAACGTCCTCCGTGAGGTACCTGTCTTATTAAAGTGATAACGTGATAAAGTGATCTCTAGGAAGGAGCAAGCTCAGTACCAGGGAAGGTGGTATATGCGCATGCGCGAGCCACCGTCCGCGTCTGCGGACATTTGGTAAAGGTCATCGACTGTCATGGCGTGGCGTCCGTCTAGTATGCGGATGGACGTTTTAAAAAGTCGCTAACCATGTTGTCAAATAGGACAAGTCACACTGACATATCCGGCGTAGCGTCGCGTCCGTCACATCCGCCGACGTCGGCCTGGACCTCCCCAGGTATTAAGCTTACTCCTTCCTAGTAGGAAAGGTGGCGTGGTCTACGGACGCGCGTCTGGCTGTGTGACGGGGTTTGAGACTGTCGCGGCGGACGTGGATGGACGGACGGACGCGACGTTAAGGCACTTTGACATGGCCTCAAGAGTTGCATTAGCCGCAACTAACTTCGAGCGGACAACGCGTCGGCGGACGAGACGGACACGACGCCACGTCGGTTACGTCAGTGTGACTTTTTCTATTTGATAACAGGGGTTCGCGACTTTTTTAAACATCCACCCGTATACTAGACGGACGCGACGCAACAGCAGTACGACATGGCCTTAAACGTTGTCACTTTAATTTCCCGAGGATTAGGAAGTCCTCTGAACGAGTCGTCATCATCCCCTTACATCAAGGATAAAATGTGATTCCTCACTGTATCTTTCTGGAATCCATACCGTCTCAAAAATGCACTGTCATCAAACAAAAGAAACTGATCCAAATATTTCTTCTTCGGTACAACAATCTTTACAAATAAATCATCGTTGATATGCTCTATACATTCAATTAAAACTTCATCCAATATTTCCAGATAAATAATAACTGTATGGCTATTAAAAATCAGATAATCAAATAAATAATGTTCAGGAATATAAAAAAAGGAGTAAAAATAACAAATAAATCTGAAAATGAGAAGTTGAGAGCCATACAATAAATTCATAGTAAACAATAGAAATAAACATAACCTTTAAAAACTCTTTGTTTTGACTTTGATTCACAGAAACAGCTGTGACACCATTGAATACAACAACAGTCGATCCTTTGTTTAAATGTTGTTTGAGTGTTGTTTGAGTGAGGGTACGTTTGAGTGGCGTCTTAGAATTAGTTTTGGAAGTGTTGTTCCTGTGAATTACATTTACATGCATCTATAGAAATGTTTGCAAACATGAAACAGTCTTGACCTTACGAATTATGAGCATTATTGTTGATTCTCTTTTAAATTATCCAACAATATTTATTGCTTATAAATTACAATATCTAGCAACTATATTTATATATTCTAAAAGTTTACATTTTAAACTCCAGAAAACTAAAAGTTTTCAATTTTATTTAAGTTTTATATCATACTTACATTCGCAGCCATAGTTGGATGTGGGCCAATCCCCTAGAAAAAGGAAGAGATTTTTTATTGTATTGACATATATATATTTATCTTCGTGATATTGTATCATTTGTGTTAGTGTATAGCACATTACGCGCTATTAAAGTGTATATTGATAGTTCTCAACGGAAAATGATTCATTTGTGATTCCAAACGTTTTAGTACAACATTTGAACAAACTTCTTCATTCCACACATCCATTCCAGGTTCATGCATGCTTAAGAAGGGCAGGACATGATTCCTTTTGTGTGTTTTTTTTTTTTTTTTTTTTTTTTTGTAAAACGTACAAAATGAGATTTATACTTGCAATATATTTAAACAGTGAAGACCAAATGAACAAAGAAAACCTCTCCTTCAAGATATAACTCCGGAGAGACTTTGGAGTGAGATCGCTGTGAAGTTTTCTCAAGGGGGTTCAATGCAATATTGGATTTTAACTAATTACTAGTCATCCCTCTCTAAAACCTAGACAACCACGAAATATACTACCAAATGATGCTCTCACCAGATTTTGCAAAAGGTCTTTGCTGGGTGTGGAATTCCATTAGATGGTATTAACCGACAGACTACACCATTCAAGGATAAAATTTTTAACAATTTCCAACCATTTGAAATTAACTACTTACACTTTCAATAAAATATGTACACAAACGTTACAGAATCGTTGAAAGAGAATAAATCAAAAATAGAACAGTATGACCGTGAAACAAAAGACGTTCTTCTATTGAGTGCGGATTAAAGTGATTGAGTCAAACGAAGGCCCCAACTGGAAAAAAACCCTGAGGGATGAGTCGTTCAGAGAAAAGCTAGATAGAAGTATGAAGTGGGGCTCAAGGGAAGTAGGAAGTAGAATGTTTTGTGTTCGTAAGACATTTTTAGTGTAATGAAGATGTTTACATTTTTTTTTTGGAAATAGTATGATAGCCATTTTAATTATGATCACCCTTTTATAGTAAAGTATACCATCTTGTTGTAGTGCAATTTAATCAATCTTGTGAAGCATAAAACGCATTGTTAAAGTACTTTTGAGTTTTCCTACAACGTTTAAGAAGCTAGCAGTTTTAAAACAGTTTTGATTTTGAATTTTGTGGACACTCTACCAACCAAAGCAAGGTGGGTCAAACTAGTTTGAACTAATCAGTGTTGGCAAGTATCCGCAAACATTGAAATCAAAATCTCAACTCACTATCACAAACAATGAAATCAGAAAAAGAGTATTAGATCCGTTAAGAATTCACTGAAAATTTCATTACACAAAATTAAACCAAAGATTGAAAAATAAAACATCCATTCAGCAATACAACTTTGGAATAGTAAATTTTCTTAATATAATAATTCTGTAGCAAGTTAAATCATTGTTTAATAAGTTTTCACTTACCTCTCTATGTATTAGATCCCATGGGACATCACACTGTGAACAAAATAACATATATATTTAGGATCTGAACAATTTGATGGTTGAAAGCTAAATTTTCAATCGTACTTTTTGGAATGTAATTTATTTTTCACCTTACTAAATCACCTGTTGTACAAAAGTCAACAGCTGATTGGTGGCCGATACCAGACCTTTTCCCCCAGAGGGCCGAAACCTTTTGGCCCTTGGGCCGAACGTAATTATACAGAATTATACGGAATTCAATAGGTTTCAAACACAGGATAGTTAAGATCCCATGATTTTCATAGTTGTGATTGTTTAAACCATGAAAACGAATTTGTATCGTCGCTCATAACCTCAATGTTTTGTTTTCAAGTCTTTTAAATAAATAATTAGATTTCATGTTATATAAGGGTATAATTCATTAAGTAGTGCTGTGGATAATAGCGTTTGCACCTCTGCCGAAAGAAATATCGTGAGCTGCGTTTGCGGCTCACGATCATTTCAAATTCTCGACTTCGTCTCAAATTTGAAACCCGATCTCGAGCCTGCAAAACCTCATTTTCGTCCCTTGTTTCGAAATATATGTGCATTTATTTCACACTATTATATTCAATTATATACTCCAAGACAAGCAATATTTGTACGGGCAAAACTTTAATTCAAATTTAAATTTCTTTATTGCACATAACGTTTGTACTTGAGTAGTTACAATAAACTGTTGCATGGTCACAAATATTACAATAACATTCAGAATTTAAATCTAACTAAAACTAATCTTTTATCCATGAGGAATTCGTTTACACTGTAGTATGCTCTGTTAACAAGGTGCAAGTGAAGTTTTTTCAACATTTCATTGCTACACAATAGATTTATATGAGGGAATAAATAATTATTAATTTTCAAAGCCATATATATTGGGCTGTGAGGATACATTTTTAAGCGGTGAGGTGGGTATTTGCGGAATCTGCTAGCACCCCTAGTCCAATGAGAATCAATAAATTAAAATTTGTCATAGATATTTGGATAATTGATCACGAATTTTACTGATTCAAAAATTACTAAGCAGTGTTCAGTAAATATTTAAAGTTTCCTAAAAAGTGGCTTACAACTTGTTTGTTGTCGAACAAAAGACAGAGGTCTAATAATCTTTTTCTGAGCCTTAAGTACCATCAAGAGACCCTTTGAATAACCCCATGAAAATATTCCATATTTTAAGACGGATTGATGTATCCAAAATAAACAATTTTGCAATCAGCTAATGAATTAGATTTGTTTAAAATGGAAAAGGCGTACCTGAAAGGGTTTAACTTTTTGGCCAGATGCTCAGTTTGAGTTTTCCAATTAAAATTACGGTCAACCTGGATCGTGTACGGACGTATATGAACATTTTTTGAGAACAAACCGAACCAACACTGAGATTTTCTGTAAACTCTACAAATCATCTGCTAAAACTCATGATTATGTCGATCCGTCAAAACACTGTTTAGGGTTTTTATGCACATCAATACTACGAAATTTATCTTGCAATACTTTAACAAAAGTTGTCTTGCTTTAACGAAACGTAATAATAAGTATTACCACTACTAATGAGAATAAAACCTCTTCTTAGACTTGTGGCAAGCTCTGTGAGAATTTTTCCTGCCATTTTACGTGTGAGCTTGAAATGGATCATATGATTGATTGCAAACACAACACAAATGTTTCACGCTAATTCCGAATACAGCGCACTCACTCACCCGCCTTTAAGGCTGTCCAGAACTATAATTGTTTATAACTGTAATTATATGGCTAAAACTGGATTACTTTGGTTTATTCAATGTTAGGATTATTCTCTAATTATGAAACCAGTTACTAAGCTCATCAAGGGCTTAGTTAATTGACGTATGTAACAATATGGGAAAGATTTTTGCCTAACAAGAATAGATTGTCATCAGCATACAACTTAAAATCAAAAGGTAACTTTGAAGGAAAAGAATTTATATATTTAAAACAAAATTGCACCTAACACAAAAGCCTTGAGGCACTCCAACTTTGACTGCGCTCCAATCAGAAGTTTCTAGTATTGGAGTTCTAGATTATGATAGTTCTTCTTCGTTAAGGATTATTCACTCTGTATGAAATGAGATTTTTGGCCACGATAGACCTTTCAAGCGTGAAGGTAGTCACTGGGAAACATTAAATTTTTGTCCTACATCCTTCCGAATTATAAATAGTTATAGTCAATCTTAACTCAAACCGATAGACGATTCAGGTTATAATGTCGTAGCGTTTATACTATAATAATTTAAGATGTTCAATTTACATTTTTGGAGATCGTATTTATAAGAAAAAAATGGTTCCCAGTGAGTTTGACTATATAGTTTAAGTTTTATCTTGGAAACTTTACGTTTAAAAACATGAAATAGAATAAAAGACCAATTCTAGCCTCGTCCAAGTTTGGTTTACTCCTACACGTAATTTCACTGAATATTTAATAAGATTTTGAAGAAAATAGATTGCTTGAGATTTATCTGATAACGACTAAAATACGCGACCCGAATGGACTCGATGTATTAGTAGGGGTTCCAGCTCCAGAAATCGGGGAACTCTGCAAAATATTAATATCACTCATTCAAAAATTAGAATTTAAATGTATTTCCTTTCGATTTAGCTAAAGCATAATATCGTAGAGCATAATGCACGACAAGATCATGACCTCCACAAAACAGATAATGGATAAGAGTTATGCGAATCATGCGATCTCAAATAGCTGTAAAGCAATAGCCACAGAAAGTATTTTGTTCACCAATATGCCGGTAACATCTATACTTATCTATCTATCTATACTTTTTTTGTGATAATTACTCCTCCTAATCTACCAGGCCGATTTTAATAATTTAGGTGTCGTTGGAAAGTACTTGGCGTTTAGTTTTGCAGGAAATAAATTTTATGAAAGTTAGACGAAAGGGAGGAGCCTTAGACGCCTTTAAAGTTTCATATTTGTCCATAAGATTTAACATGGGAATATAAATTTCAAACAAAGCAACTGAGTGTAATAAACAAAGATTTTCAGCAACCCCATTTGTTATTGATGGAACTGAAACCAATGAATATATATATTGAGGCAAACTTTAAATACTTATTTATGAGGAGATTTAGAAACCCATTTCAGTTCTGCTCAAGATTAAGACGAGATATATTTAGCCATAGATACTTAATTACAGAAAGTTTGATTATAATAATATAAAACCTACGAGACAAAGTGTAATTCTTTTGCAAACAATAATTCATTACTTCCGTTACCTACCTAAAACAGCCCTTTAAAATCATGTGTGTTTTATAAACACATTTACAGTATATCTTTAAATAACTATTTGTTTTAGTTTATTTATTTTATTACTATCCCAAGATTAATTTTTATTTTAACTAATAATTTATGTATGACAAAGACACCTTGCGGAACTCGATACAATTTACTTGGAAGTGATAGTGAAAATCTTTTCTTATCTACAGATTTTGGGGGTATTATTAAAAATTAATACTTTAGAAAAAATAGTGTTAAAATAGTGTGAAAATTGAATAAATGGTTGGTTAAATTGCTTATTATAATTGATTTTAATTTCTTATGTTATATATTTATATACGTTTCTAATCTAGCCTAGTTTAAAGGAGAAAAAGATCATATGAAGGTAACGTTATATTGTCACAATAATTGTTAATGGTGTATGTGGAGAAAAAATGTTGTGTGCATCATTGGTCTAAAGTGATTTTTCTCCCTCGGGAAAATTGTCATCGGGCGACAACAGGTTCCCTCGCGGAGAAAAAGTTGCACTTTAGTCCCTATATGCATAAATAACTATCTTTTGATAACAATATCCCAGAGGGCACAAAATTGATGAAAAGGGCTCAACAGGTGACCCATTTGTTTATATCTTCAAATGCAGTATTTGCTAAAATAAACAGTACTGAAATTGTAGCATTTTATTTACATAGTTTCCCCAACATATACAAGTAAAAGTAAGCACCATTGGTTAAAATCATACTATGACGTCCGTTCAGTCTGGAGCAACACTCCTACCATTCTTGAAGGTTTTTTATCATTTTGGTGAAGATGGGGTTTTTAAATCTCCTCATAAACATGGTTATTTTTCCTTGAGTTGTACTATGGAAGCCGGTGGGTCTTCACGAAAAATGTTTTCCTCAACATTCCCTAGACTTAAGAATCTAGTGGTGTAGGATCAGGGGAGGGGGCTGGGCAAGGAAAGTTTGTTCCTAGAGAAATGAGATGGTTGCCAAAATCAGAAAATTTCAACTTTTCTCTCCACACGAAAATTATTCGAAAAATTCACATAACTGCATTTTTTTTATTTATTTAGGGATATTGACTTTGAACCACCGCCAGTAGTTTTTGGGCGACTTGTTCTAAATCTAGACAGGGTACTCGTTTAGACCACCATCTTAGATCCGCCATATAAATTATATTTTCAAATGTAAAGATGGTGTTGTACACATGATTATATACAAGGTGTTTACCTCGAACACGTCTCTGAAATCCGTAAAAAATGGATTCATATAGTTTCTTCGGTTTTATATGCTCTCACGACTATGCCTAGATATTGCTAATTTGAAATACTAAAAATGATGTATTATGCACATATATATTCCCATATATACTTCGGAATCGTGTTATATGGCGCAACTAGCAACAAAAATGTATCAAGTATTTAACATTAAGAATAGTTACGAATAACCCACCGTCAGAAACCGTCAGGGAACTGTAAATACGCCTCCCTGAAGTTAAATAACAATGATAAAATTATAACAAAAACATACGTTAAAAATATATAAAATAAATAAAACATTAATATAGATTGAACCTATTACATCTTATTTTAACATACAACCGAAAATAAATGTGTATAGAGATGTCCATATTTTTAGATGCTTATTCAACTTATTTTGAATTAAATATTAATAATTGTATTTCATACTTACATTCGTAGCTTTAGTCCTCTGTGGTGCAGACCTCTGGACAGATAAGTCAGCAATAATTACATAAAACTGTATTGAGTTTTCTGAATATAAATTAATTATATCAAATTATTACACTATTTCACGGTATATTTTATGTATGTTTTGATAATGGTACATTATTTAATGCCTGTTTCATATCACTGCACAAGCCAAACTACTTGACTTTAGAACCTTGGACCTTTGCATGGCCGTTCTTTAGGGTGTAAGAAACCCCTGAGAACGATTAAAAAATCTAAGTTTTAAGAATTTTTTGGCGGGGTAGAAGTTTATAAAATTTTTCAAAAAAAAAATTTAAAGGGTGATCTTTTGTTTAGTTTTCAATGTTCCTTCAATCGAACAGATGCGTTTTTACAGCTAATATATAATTTGGTTCTTTTCATGATGGTTTTTGGTTGTTTTGTTGAAGTTTAGGTGATATGTACTTACTCATTATGAGCTCTACTGTTGATTCCATTTTAAGTTATCCAACAATATTTAATGCTTATAAATTAAAATTTCTAGCAACTATATATATATATTATATATATATATATATATATATATATATATATATATATATATATATTCTAAAGTTAAACATTTTAAACCCCAGAAAACTAAAAGTTTTCAATTTGATTTAAGTTTTATATCATACTTACATTCGCAGCCATACTTGGCAGTGGGCCTCTCCCCTAGAAACAGGAATATGTTTTTATTAAATTAAAATATATATTTATCTTCGTCATATTGTATCAATTGTGTAAGTTTGTAGCACATTGCACGCTATTAAAGTTTATATTGATGGTTCTTAACGGAAAATGATTCATTTGTGATTCCAAACGTTTAATAGAACATTTGAACAAACTTTTTCATTCCACACATGCATTTCAGGCTCATGCATGCTTAAGGAGGACAGGGCATAATTCCTTGTTTTTTTGTTTTTTTTTGTTTTTTTTATCATTCAAAATTAGATTTATTTTTGCAATAAATTTAAACAGTGAATACCAAATGAACAAAGAAACCCTCTCCTTCAAGATACAACTCCGGAGAGACTTTGGAGTGAGATCCCTGTGAATTTTTCTCAGGGGGGTTCAATACAATATTGGATTTTAACCGATTACTAGTCATCTCCCTTTAAAACCTAGACAACCACTAAATATACTATTAAATGACGCTCTGACCAGATTTTGCAAAAGGTCTTTGCCGGGTGTGGAATTCCATTAAATGGTATTAAACGACAGTCTACAATACTAAATTATTAAATTTTTGGTATCTTTGGTATTATACGGAGGCCACCCTCATACAGTGCGCTGCGGTGGTTATGTAAGGTCCTACTAACATAGTTATGATAACCAAACCTAACGTAACCGCCGCAGTGCGCTGAATAATGGTGGCGATCAGGTGACGCTTTACCTCGCCGACATCGCTGCCTTCTGAGAGGCATAACACAAAGACCGCTCATCGTAATTATGTCAAATTTGGACAGTAAGTCAATTAAAGTATGTTCTCTCCAATTATGTAGTTATTTTTGGTATCCAGTTAAAAAAAAACCTCTCTAAAAATAGTGGCCTCCGTATAATACCAAAGTACCAAATTTTTAACAATTTCTAACCATTTGAAAGTAACAACTTACACTTTCACTAAAATATGTACTCAAATATTACAGAATCGTTGATTGAGAATAATAAAAAAATGGAGCAGTCTGACCTTGAAACAAAAGACGTTCTTCCATTTAGTGCGGATTAAAGTGATAGCGTCAAACGAAGGCCCCAACTGGAAAATAAACCCTAAGGGCTGAGTCGTTCAGAGAAAAGCTAGATAGAAGTATGAAGTGGGACTCAAGGGTGCTAATAATTCTGTAGCAAGTTAAATCATTGTTTCATATGTTTTCACTTACTTTTCCCTGCATTAGATCCCATGGGACATCATACTGTGAACAAAATAAAAGATATTTAGGACCTGTACAATTTGATGGTTGAAAGCTTAATTTTGGAATGAATTTTTTTGGAATTTAATTTATTTTTCACCTCACTAAATCAACTGTTGGTTAAAAGTCATTTGGTGCCCATAACCGGCTCTTTTCCCCCAGAAGGCCGAAAATGTTTTGCCCTTGGGCCGAACATAATTATACGTAATTATAACACAATTATACGGCATTCAATAGGTTTCAAACACAGGATAATTGCGATCACATGATTTTCATAGATGTGATTGTTTAAACCATGACAAGAATTAGTATCGTCGCTCATAACTTTAATGTTAATGCTCATAACTTTTGTTTTCAAGTGTTTCAAATAAATAATTAGATTTTATGCTATATTAAGGTATATTTCATTGAGTGATGAGGTGAAAATAGTGTTTGCATCCCTACCGAAAGGGTTTTGCGGCTCACAATCATTTCAAATTCTCGACTTCGTCTCAAATTTGAAACCCGATCTCGAACCTGCAAACCCTTATTTTCGGCCCTTGTTTCGAAATATATGTGCATTTATTTCACATTATCATTTTCTATTATATACTCCGAGACAAGCAATGTTTTTACGGGCTAAACTTTAATTCAAATTAAAATTCCTTTATTGCACATAACGTTTGTACATGAGTAGTTACAACAAACTGGTGCATTGTCACAAATATCACAATAAAATGTAAAATATAAATCTAACTAAAACTAATCTTTTTATCCATGACAAATTCGTTTGCACTGTAGTATGCTCCATTAACAAGGTGCAAGTGAATTTTGTTCAACATTTCATTGCTACACAATTGATTTATATGAGGAAATAAATGATCATTAATTTTCAAAGCCATATATATTGGTCTATGAAAATACATTTTTAAGCGGTGAGGTGGGTATTTGTGGAATCTGCTAGCACCCCTAGTCCAATGAGAATGAATAAATTAAAATTTGTTTGGTTTCTGATCACTAAATTTACTAATGCAGAAAGTATTAAGCACGGTTCAGTCAATATTTAAAGCTTCCTAAAAAGTGGCTTACAACTTGTTTGTTGTCGAACAAAAGACAGAGGTCTAATAATCTTTTTCTGAGCGTTAAGTACCATCAAGGAACCCTGTGAATAACCCCATAAAATTATTCCATATTTTAAGACGGATTGAATGTATTCAAAATAAACAATTTTGTAATCAGCTAAAGAATTAGTTTTGTTTAAAATGGAAAATGCGTACCTGAAGGAGTTTAACTTTGTGGCCAGATGCTCAGTGTGAGTTTTCCAATTAAAATTACGGTCAATCTGGATCATGTACGGACGTACATGAACATTTTTGAGAACAATCTAAACCAACACTGAGATTTTCTAATTCTTTAGTACTGTAATTATACGGCTAAAACTGGATTACTTTGGTTTTCAATGTTAGGATTATTCTTAACTATGAAACCAGTTACTAAGCTCATCAAGGGCTTAGTCAATTGACGTATGTAACAATATGGGAAAGATTTTTGCCTAACAAGAATAGATTGTCATCAGCATACAGCTTAAAATCAAAAGGTAACTTTGAAGGAAAAGAATTTATATATTTAAAACAAAATTGCACCTAACACAAAAGCCTTGAGGCACTCCAACTTTGACTGCGTTCCAATCAGAAGTTTCTAGTATTGGAGTTCTAGATTATGATAGTTCTTCTTCGTTAAGGATTATTCACTCTGTATGAAATGAGATTTTTGGCCACGATAGACCTCTCAAGCGTGAAGGTAGTCACTGGGAAACATTAAATTTTTGTCCTACATCCTTCCGAACTATAAATAGTTATAGTCAATCTTAACTCAAACAGATAGATGATTCAGGTTATAATGTCGTAGCGTTTATACTATAATAATTTAAGATGTTCAATTTACATTTTTGGAGATCGTATTTATAAGAAAAAGTAGTTCTCAGTGAGTTTGACTATATAGTTTAAGTTTTCTCTTGGAAACTTTACGTTTAACAACATGAAATAGAATAAAAGACCAATTCTATCCTCGTCTGAGTTTGGTTTACTCTTAAAAGTAATTTCACTGAAGATTTAATAAGATTTTGAAAAAATGGGTCGCTTGAGATCTATCTGAAAGCGACTAAAATACGCGACCCGAATGGTCTCGTTGAATTAGTTCCACCTCCAGAAATCGGGGAAATCTGCAAAATGTTAATAAAACTCACTCAAACATTTGAATTTAAATGTATTTCGTTTCGATTTAGCTAAAGCATAATATCGTAGAGCATAATGCACGACAAGATCATGACCTCCAAAAAACAGATAATGGATAAGAGTTATGCGAATCATGCGATCTCAAATAGCTGTAAATCAGTAGCCACAGAAAAGTATTTTATACATTAACTAGCAGGACCCTTGGCTTCGCCCACGATAAAAATACAACATACGGTATCACTCTTCAAAAATATAGTTTTTTTTCACACATCCTTCTTGTTGTAAGAACAAATTTCTTTATACCTATTAAATGTTCTTTCATGAAACAGAAAAAGTTTTTTTAAAAATTCGCTTAGCACTCAGGTCTAATGCAACGGGAGTATCCTATACCTGTCTAAAGGGCCTGCCTTTACTAAAAATACGACCATATCCAGCCCCCCACTGACAAAGGCCCCAAGGGTGACGCTACCCTCGGTAGACTCATGCCCATTATTGGCGTCCTCCCTCTTGCAAGTGCTGTTTTTGTCGGCTGCCTAGTTCGTCTTGCTATGAAGTGGAGAGGATTGCACTCACACACTTGACAAGCAAGATTACCTAGACGTGCTTACCCTAATTTAAACACCGAGAAGCATTTATGGTCAATTCTGCTAACTGCACGACCTGAGCTTGCCCTGATAATGATCATGGGGCACCATTGGCTTTTTCGGTGGGGCGTTGAAACTGCTCGCATCTATAGTATAGAGTGGCCCTTAGGAAGGACTAACATTATTTATCCTATCCTAGCAGACCTGTGCACTCAGCGAATTCTAAGAACTTTTTCTGCTTCATAAAGGTATACGTGTGGGTAAAACCATAGGACATGCCTAGAAATTATATTCATTGTCAAAATATAATTTTCTTAAGTTTTTAGGGTCTACCTTTGATAAATAACAATTACAAATGCCGTCCCAGCAATTTTTGAAAATGCTGTAGATAAAATAAATAGTTAACAGTTGCACACTCCACCTCTTTCAACAACAGCTGTAATAAGGAAGACAGGCCAGGTCCTTTAATTATTTCTAGTCAGTGATTTATTTTATGTTATATTAAAACATAAAATAAAATGATTAAATGTGCTGCAGCATTTTATATAGTGTATTGCATTTAAAATATATGCAAAAGTATAATTCATTAACTATCTGGCACCAAGAAACAAATCCTCATATAAACAAATATAATTAAATAGCAGAACAAAACATACCATTAATTTACATCACCTGCTTTAAATTTTACTTTCATATGTTTTGTTAGTAAAAAAATCTAACTAAAATGCTTTCAAAATCCCTGACATGGGTACCTTTAAGACGGTCCCCGGGCTAAGCCCTGAAAGTTATCACGAAATTGATGGTGTATAAACCTACTCCATGAAATTCTACATGTATGTACCAAGGTTCGTGGCCATCGGTCCAGCGGTGTCTGAGTTTATCCTAGCAAACTATATATATATATATATATATATATATATATATATATATATATATCAACATCCTCTTTTATACTTATAAGAAGATATGCAAGTAACATAGTTTTTAAATACTGTAATTATTGGTTAAGTTGTATTTATTAAAAATATGCCATATGAAATGAATTCAAAAGGCGTATTCTAAAGTAAAAGACGTTATTTTATTTGGCCACGAATATTTCGCAAATTGAAACCTAATATATGCAGCATACAGCATCTATTTAGTGATTAGGTCAGGATACTGCTCTGAAAAAGTACACTCAAGGCAGAAATCAGTCTTAACAAACTAAAAGGAAATAAGTGAAATTTTGATTAGTTTGATTTTGAACTGCCACCAGTAGTTGTTAGGTGGTTTGTTCTAAACCTAGACAGGGTACTCATTTTGACCATCATCTTGGATCCGCCATATTGGATATAAATGATATTTCAAAATGTAAAGATGGTGTTGTACACATCATTATATACAAGATGTTTACCTCGAACATGACTCTGAAATCTGTAAAAAAAATGAATTCATAAAGTTTCTTCAGTTTTATATGCTCTAACGACTATGCCTAGATATTGCTCATTTGAAATACAAAAAATGATGTACTGTGCATATATTCATTCCCATATATCCTTCCCATATAATTGTGTTATATGGCGCAACTAGCAACAAAAATTAATCAAGTAGGCCTATTTTAAGACCTCGGAAAAAAGCACTAAGAATAGATATGAGCCCACCAAGAGAATCTTTAAGGGAACTGTAAATACGCCTCCCGGAAGTTAAATAAAAAATATAAAATTATAACAAAAAAAGATACGTTAAAATATATAAAATAAATAAAACATTAATATTGATTGAACTTATAACATTGTATTTTAAAATATGACCAAAAATGAAAGTGTATAAGGGTTTTCATATATTTAGATGCTTATTCAACTTATTTGGAATTAAATATTAATAATTGTATTTCGTACTTACTCTCGTAGCTTTAGTCCTCTGCGGTGCAGACCTCTGGACAGATAAGTCAGTAATAATTATATAAAACTGTATTGGGTGTTTTAGATGTAAATTAAATTTTATCAAGTTATTACACTATTTCACGGTATATTCTATGTATGTTTTGATAATGGTTCATTATCTAATGTCTGTTTCCGATCACTGCACAGGCCAAACTACTTGCCTTTAGAACCTTGGACCTTTGTATGGACGTTCTTTAGGGTGTAAGCAACAGCTAATAACGATTTTAAAAAGTCTAAGTTTTAAGAAGGTTTTGGCTGGGTAGAAGTTTATAATATTAAAAAAAAATGTAAAGGGTGATCTTTTGTTTAGTTTTCAATGTTCTTCAATCGAACAAATGCGTTTTTACAGCTAATATATAATTTGGTTCTTTTCATGATGGTTTCTGGTTGTTTTGTTGAAGTTTAGGTGATATGTACTTACTCATTATGAGCTCTACTGTTGGTTCCGTTTTAAGTTATCCAACAATATTTAATGCTTATAAATTACAATATCTAGCAACTATATATATTATATATATTTTAAAATGTAACATTTTAAACTCCAGAAAACTAAAGGTTTTCAATTTTATTTAAGTTTTATATTTTACTTACATTCGCAGCCATAGTTGGCTGTGGGCCAATCCCCTAGAAACAGGAAAAAATTTTTATTGTATTGAAATATATAGTTATCTTCGTCATATTGTATCATTTGTGTAAGTTTGTAGCACATTGCACGCTATTAAAGTGTATATTAATGGTTCTTAACGGAAAATGATTCATTTTTGATTCCAAACGTTTCAATAGAACATTTGAACAAACTTATTCATTCCACACATACATTCGAGGCTCATGCATGCTTAAGGAGGGCAAAGCATAATTACTTGTGTTTTTGTCTTGTTTTTTTGTAAAAACATTCAAAATGAGATTTATTTTTGCAATATATTTAAACAGTGAATACCAAATGAACAAAGAAAACCTCTCCTTCAAGATACAACTCCGAAGAGACTTTGGAGTGAGATCGCTGTGAATTTTTCTCAGGGGGGTTCAATACAATATTGGATTTTAACCGATTACTAGTCATCCCTCTTTAAAACCTAGACAACCACTAAATGTCAGAGGACAAATAAATCTGGTCAGAGCGTCATTTAATAGTAATTAAATGACGCTCTGACCAGATCTTGCAAAAGGTCTTTGCTGGGTGTGGAATTCCATTAGATGGTATTAACCGACAGACTACACCATTCAAGGATAAAATTTTTGACAATTTCCAACCATTTGAAATTAACTACTTACTCTTTCACTAAAATATGTACACAAACGTTACAGAATCGTTTAATGAGAATAAATCAAAAATAGAACAGTATGACCAAAAGACGTTCTTCTATTGAGTGCGGATTAAAGTGATTGAGTCAAACGAAGCCCCCAACTGGAAAATAAACCCTGAGGACTGAGTCGTACAGAGAAAAGCTAGATAGAAGTATGAAGTGGGGCTCAAGGGAAGTAAGAAGTAGAATGTTTTGTGTTCGCAAGACATTAGTAGTGTAATGAAGATGTTTGCATTCTTTTTTTGAAATAGTATGATAGCCATTTTAATTAAGATCGCCCTTTTATAGTAAAGTATACCATCTTGTTGTAGTGCAATTTAATCAATCTTGATAAGCATAAAAATGCATTGTTAAAGTACTTTTGAGTTTCCCTGCAACGTTTAAGAAGCTAGCAGTTTTAAAACAGTTTTGATTTTGAATTTTGTGGACACTCTACCAGTGTTACCAATTTTGTGGAACTAATCAGTGTTGGCAAATGTCCGCAAACATTGAAATCAAAATCTAAACTCACCATCACAAACAATGAATTCAGAATAAGAGTATCAAACTCTTTAGATCCGTTAAGTATTCACTGAAAATTTCATTACACAATATTACACCCAAGATTGAAAAATAAAACATTCATTCAGCAATACAAATTTGGAATAGTAAATTTTCTTAAGATAATAATTCTTTATCATGTTAAATCATTGTTTAATACGTTTTCACTTACTTGTCGATGTATTAGATCCCATGGGACATCACACTGAGAACAAAATAACATATATATTTAGGATCAGAACAGTTTGAGGGCTGAAAGCTAAATTTTCAAATTGTATTATTTGGAATGTAATTTATTTTTCACCTTACTAAATCACCTGTTGTACAAAAGTCATTTGGTGCCTGAAACCAGCTCTTTTCCCCCAGAGGGCCGAATCCTTTTTGCCCTCGGGCCGAACATAATTATACAGAATTAAATGGAATTCAATAGTTTTTGCAATGTATCAAAGGTAGGCCTAGCCTAGCTTACCAAGGTTTAAACACTGTATTACAATATTTTGACTTATAGTTTGATTATTATGTAGGCTTAGGTTAAGATTTATTATTATTAGATCAAAATAATTAATTTTATATCCATATTAATTGTTAACGTTCATAATAAACATAAAAATTTAACGTCCTTCACTTATCGTTGAGGTTAGGAAATCCGATTATCGTCATTATAAATGACAACACAGACTGTACTTTTATTACTCACTTGTAAATATTTTGTTTCTATTGTAAAATAATTCATATTTATTAGTTTTACGTTATAATAATCCATATTTAACAAATGAATGACAATAATTGTAAAAGTAAGTGACAGGATTGTTTACATTTCTATTTTCGTTGTGAAATAATGGTAATACTGTCATAGTGGAATATTGTAGTGACTGCTGGATGGTCACGTGATCATCCCCAGCTGATCAGGGCTATTTAAGCGGCGCTCCTGCGGCCGGCATTTTCAGACAGATTTTAGTCTCCGGGCTGATGCACTCTCTGTGAGAGGTCTGCAATTGCAGCCCCCGTAGGGAATAGGATTATTTTGGAACGGTCGAGGCAGAGTTCCCCCTATCCCCGAATAATTTGCATTGCAATACTGTATTTGATTAATTTTGCATTTATAAAAGTTAATTGAGGCTAGTAGCCAAGTAAAGGACATTGAAAGTTATAGTATTTCACGAGCAAAGAAATAAAAGATCAATCTTTACTATTCACGTTTTCCTTATTTATTTATTTTTATTTATTCCTAAGCTCATCAAGGGCTAATTAATTGACGTATGTAACAATGGAGGAGATTTTTGCCTAACAAGAATAGACTGTTATCAGCATACAACCTAAGATCAAAAGGTAACTGGGAAGGAAAAGAATTTATATATATTTAAAACAAAATGCACCTAACACAAAGCCTTGAGGCACTCCAACTTTGACTGCGCTCCAATCAGAAGTTTATCTATTGGAGTTCTAGAATATCATAGTTCTTCTTCGTTAAGGATTATTCACTTTGTATTAAATGAGATTTTTGGCCACGATAGACCTCTCAAGCGTGAAGGTAGTCACTGGGAAACATTAAATTTTTTACATACATCCTTCCGAAGTATAAATAGTTATGGTCAATCTTAACTAAAACAGATAGATGATTCATTTATTCAGGTTATAATGTAGTAGCGTTTATGCCATAATAATATAGGGTGTTCAAGTTCCATTTTTGGAGATCGTATTTACAACAAAAAAAGGTTCTCAGTGAGTTTGACTATATAGTTTAAGTTTTCTCGTAGTTACTTTACGTTTAAAAACATGAAATAGAATAAAAGACCAATTCTAGCCTCGTCTAAGTTTGGTTTACTCTTAAAAGTAATTTCACTGAATATTTAATAAGATTTTGAAAAAAATGGGTCGCTTGAGATTTATCTGATAACGACTAAAATACGCGACCCGAATGGTCTCGTTGAATTAGTTCAACCTCCAGAAATCGGGGAAATCTGCAAAATTTTAATAACAATCACTTAAAAATTTGTATTTAAATGTGTTTCGTTTCGATTTAGCTAAAGCATAATATCCTAGAGCATGATGCACGACAAGATCAAGACCTCCAAAAAACAGATAATGGGTAAGAGTTATGCGAATCATTCGATCTCAAATAGCTGTAAAGCAATAGCCACAGAAAAGTATTTTATACATTAATATGCCAGTAACATAGTTTCTAAATACTGTTATTATTGGTTTAGTTGTATTTATTAAAAATATGCCATATGAAATGAATTCAAAAGGCGTATTCTATAATACAAGACATTATTTTATTAGGCCACGTAAAAATATTTGGGGGTATTATTAAAAATTAATACTTTGGAATAAATAGTGTTAAAATAGTGTGAAAATTGAATAAATGGTTGGGTAAATTGCTTAGTTATAATTGCTTTTAATTTCTTATGTTATATATTAATATGCGATTCTAACCTAGCCTAGTTTAAAGGAGAGTACCTGGTGGACCGACCCTTGCTCGGTGTTATTTCATGTTTACCAGTTCATCCAGTTACTATAAAATATCTCAATGGCATAAAATTGATAAATAGAAACCTTTTTTATAGCTCCATGGACTCTTCATCCCACTTGCTGTATTTTCCCTTGATTGCTGTAGATTCCAAACAGCTGTTATGATTACTTCATTTGTTTACACTTTCCTTGCTTATTTTCGTTCCTATCACGGCAACCCATAAGGCCAATGTTAAAATTTAACATCTTTAAAATTCGATTCATTACGTTATTAGATTTTCTATGGCCAAGTAATCTGCATAAAAGACGTTTTTGAGTCATAAATTATTTATTTCCAGACTTTGAAGGAAATCCTCGGAGCCGTTTTAGAGATAATTGTGCAAGCAAGCATACAAGCAAGCAAGCAAGATAAAATAGCTCATATAAGAGTATAGGAAAAAGACCATATGAAAGTAACGTTATATTGTCACAATTATTGTTAATAGTGTAAGCGGAGAGAAAATGATGTGTGCATCATGGGTCTAAAGTGCTTTTTCTCCCTCGAGAAAGTCGCCCTCGGCTACGCCATCGGGCGACAACAGAAAGAACACCATCGCGGAGAAAAAGTTGCACTTTAGTCCTTAGATGCACAAATAACTATTCTTTTGATAAAAATATCCCAGAGGGCACAAAATTGATGGAAAGGGGTCAACAGGTGATCCATTTGTTTATATCTTCAAATACAGTAGTTGCTAAAATTAACAGTACTGAAATTGTAGCATTTTATTTTATTAGGCTTAGTTTTCCCAACATATGCATCTAAAAGAAAGCACCATTGGTTAAACTCGTACGATGACGTCCGTTCAGATTGAAGCAACACTCCTACCATTCTTGAAGTTTTTGTATCATTTTTGTGAAGATGGGGTTTTTAAGGCTCCTCATAAACATGGTTATTTTTCCTTGAGTTGTACTGTGGAAGCCGGTGGGTGGGTCTTCACAGAAAATGTTTTCCTCAACATTCCCGAAACTTAAGCATCAGCTGGTGTAGATCAGGGGAGTGGGCTGGGTACGTAAAGTTTGTTCCCAGAAAGATGAGGTGGTTGCCAAAATTTAAAAATTGCAACTTCTCTCTCTACACGAAAATTATTGAAAAAAGTCACACAACTGCAATTTTTATATTGTTTTCGAGATATTGACTTTGAACCAACGCCAGTAGTTTTTGGGTGATTTGTTATAAATCTAGACAGGGTACTCATTTTGAAAACCATCTTAGATCCGCCATATAAATTATATTTTTAAATGTAAAGATGGTGTACTAGCAACAAAAATGTATCAAGTATTTAAGACTTTAGAAAAAAACATTAAGAATAGTTATGAATAACCCACCGTCAGAAACCGTCAGGGAACTGTAAAAACGCCTCCCTGAAGTTAAATAACAATGATAAAATTATAACAAAAAACATACGTTAAAAATATATAAAATAAATAAAACAATTATATAGATTGAACCTATAACATCTTATTTTAACATACTACCGAAAATAAAAGTGTATAAAGATGTCCATATATTTAGATAATTATTAAACTTATTTTGAATTAAATATTAATAATAGTATTACATACTTACATTCGTAGCTTTAGTCCTCTGCGGTGCAGACCTCTGGACAGATAAGTCAGCAATAATTACATAAAACTGTATTGAGTTTTCAGGATATAAATTAATTGTATCAAATTATTACACTATTTCACGGTATATTTTATGTATGTTTTGATAATGGTACATTATTTAATGTCTGTTTCCTATCACTGCACAAGCCAAACTACTCGACTTTAGAGCCTTGGTCCTTTGCATGGACGTTCTTTAGGGTGTAAGCATCAGCTAAGAACGATTAAAAAAATCTAAGCTCCAAGAAGTTTTTGGCGTGATAGAAGTTTATAAAATTTTTCATAAAAATGTAAAGAGTGATCTTTTGTTTAGTTTTCAATGTTCATTCAATCGAACAGATGCGTTTTTTTCATTTTACATATAATTTGGTTCTTTTCTTGATGGTTTCTGGTTGTTTTTTCGAAGTTTAGGTGATATGCACTTACTCATTATGAGCACTACTGTTGATTCCCTTTCAATTTATCCAACAATATTTAATGCTTATAAATTACAATATCTAGCATCTATATATATATATATAAATATATATATATATATATATATATATATATATATTACATATATATTCTAAAATTATACATTTAAACTCCAAAAAACCACAAGTTTTCAATTTCATTTAAGTTTTATATCATACTTACATTCGCATACATAGTTGGCTGTGGGCCAATCCCCTAGAAACAGGAACATATTTTTATTAAATTGAAATATATATTTATCTTCGTCATATTGTATCATTTGTGTAAGTTTGTGGCACATTACGCGCTATTAAAGTGTTTATTGATGGTCCTTAACGGAAAATGATTCATTTGTGATTCCAAACGATTTAAAAGAACATTTGAACAAATTGCATTCCAGGCTCATACATGCTTAAGGAGGACAGGTCATAATTCCTTGTGTTTTTTTTTGTTTTGTAAAAACATTTAAAATGAGATTTATTTTTGAAATATATCTAAACAGTGAATACCAAATGAACAAAGAAAACCTCCCATTCAAGATACAACTCCGGAGAGACCTTGGAGTTAGATCTCTGTGAATTTTTCTCAGGGGGGTTCAATACAATATTGGATTTTAACCGATTACTAGTCATCCCTCTATAAAACCTAGACAACCACTAAATGTACTATTAAATGACTCTCTGACCAGATTTTGCAAAAGGTCTTTGCTGGGTGTGGAATTCCATTAAATGGTATTAACCGACAGTCTTCAATACTCAATGATCAAATTTTTTGTATCTTTGGTATTATAAGAGGCGACCCTCATACAGCGCGATGCGGCGGTTATGTTAGGTCACGTTATCATAAATACGTTAGTAGAACTTTCTTTATTTCGTTACAAATCGAACGATACCAGATGAGTCATAGCTTCGTTTTTCAAATCCCCTCCAGTTAGTCCTATGTCGGGCTGTTGCCCAGCGTGTGTGCATCACTTGCGTAAAGGATTTTGCGTGCGAAAGTATGACTCATCCAGTATCGTTTATTTGTAACGAAACAAGGAAAGTCCTACTAACATATTTATGATAACCTAACCTAACATAACCGCCGCAGCGCGCTGTATAATGGTGGCGATCGGGTGTTGTCGCTAGCGGCGATGACGCTTTACCTCGCCGACATCGCTGCCTTCTGAGAGGCATAACACCAAGACCGCTCATCGTAATTATGTCAAATTTGGACAGTAAGTCAAATAAAGGATGTTTTCTCCAATTATGTAGTTTTTTTTGGTATCCAGTTAACAAACCTCTCTAAAATTTTGTGTTCCTAAGACATTTTTAGTAAAATGAAGCTGTTTGCATTCCATTACTACAGTTTTGATTTGGATTTTTTGTGGACTCTTTTAAATTTTGGATTCTGTTCGACAGAGTAGGAGAGCTGCAGAACAATAGATCAGAAAGTCAGCTGATTCCCCTTCCCCAAGGACAACGCCATCAAGTTGACATAGGCTGACCAATGTTAGCACCCCGCAATCTGGAATCGTGGCTATGGCCGGCCACGCGAGGTTAATCAAATGCCTTTTTAGCGAATTTCCCCTATAGGGAAGAAGCTGTGACCGTAGTACTCATGGTAACACCTAAGCCCGAGACCATGATAACTTTTCGTTTTGGGGCCCCCAGAAGCAAAAAACACTATCCGTTCGTTTTATATTTATTTATTTATTTATTTATTTATTTATTTACTTATTTATTATTTTAACATTTCAAAACACAGTACCCTGTTTTAATATTATCTAACTAGACCAACATATTTCGGAGCTTGAGCCCATGGTCACGATCTTTAAATTAAATCTAACCTTATATAAACATATGTATATAGATTATTTATAAATACATTGACAAATACAAATTTGTCAGTTGTTTTCAGATAGACTTGATTACATTTATCTATCGATTCTGGATGTTATAATTGCGTCATATATTAAATTCTTCTTGTTTACTTGCATTTTGTTGATTATATTTTTTGAGTCTATTTTATTATGATGGAAGATCCGGAATTCTTCTTTGATATCCAATTTTCTGCCTTTTATTCCATAATCCAAAATTTATAATTCTTCTTCGATGGTTTTAAATTTGTTTGATTTTTCAGAATATGCTCGGCTACGTTTCATTTCATGCTTGTCATGTTTTTGGATTCATAGGCCTGGATATGTTCTTTATATCTACTGCTAAACGATCTTCCGGTTTGACCTATATAATAGCTATCACATTCTGAGCATTTGATTTGATATATCCCTGATTGGTCAAAATTTCTTTTCGAATGATCGTTTCTTTTAGTTTTATTTATATTCTTGTTTAATGTATCCAGAATGTTGTTTTTGGTCTTGTAGCTGATTGCGTAGTTAAAAGGTCTTGCGGATTGCCTTATTGAATGTTGTGTTGTGCAGATGAATTCTTTTGGGATTTTTCCTCTTCATATTCTTTTTTCTTTTGTTTCTTAATTTTATGTCTTATCATATTATCTATTATTTTTGTTTTATATCCATTTTTTATAGCAAGATATTTTATGTTATTTTTTTCTTTATTGAAATTTTTGCGTGTCATTGGAATGTTGAGCAATCTGTGGATCATGGTGTGAAATATTTTCATTTTTTGTTGCTAAGGGTGGTTGAAATTTGCAGGAATTATGTTATTGGTTGTGGTTTGTTTTCTGTAAATTTCAAACGCGTGTTTCTTATTTTGTTTTGATATAGTAATATAAAGAACATTGTTTTGCTTCGGTTGGATGTCTTCGGAGAATTGTATTTTACTACATAATGAATTAAGTACCTGGTGGACCGAGCCTTGCTCGGTGTTATTTCATGTTTACCAGTTCATCCAGTTACTATAAAATATTTCAATGTCATAAAATTGATAAATAGAAACCTTTTTTATTGCTCTATGGTCTCTTCATCCCACTTGCTGTATTTTCCCTTAATGGCTGTAGATTCCAAACAGCTGTTATGATTACTTCATTTGTTTACACTTTCCTTGTTTATTTTCGTTGCTATCACGGCAACCCATAAGGCCAATGTTAAAATTTTACAACTTTAAAATTCGATTTATTACGTTATTAGATTTTCTCTGGCCAAGCAATCTGCATAAAAGACGTTTTTGAGTCATAAATTACTTATTTCCAGACTTTGAAGGAAATCCTCGGAGCCGTTTTTGAGATCGTTGTGCAAGCAAGCATACATACAAGATAACATTGCTCATATAAGAGTATAGGATATAATTTAATAAATCTTTTGCTTCTGATTTATTTCTCTCAAAAAGACTGATGACATCGTTCACATAGCGGAACCAATATATTATTTTATTTCTGAAGGGATTGATATAGTTAATAATTTGTTTTGATTCTAATTTGTTCATGTAGATATCTGCAAGGAGGTCTGAAAGAGGAGACCCCATTGCTAGACCGTCTTTTTGAATATAGTGATGTGATTTGTATGAAAAGTATTTTTGTGATACAGCTAACTTTGTTAATTTTACTTTATATTCTATTTCTTTTTTGTTTAACGTTTTGTTTTTGGTTAGTTCTGTTTTGAGAATTGTCAACGTTTTATGTGTGGGAATGTTAGTTTACATGTTTTCACGTCGAATGACAAGAATAATGAGTTATTTGGTATATCTATATCTTTGATTTTAGAAATGAAATCGTATGTGCTAGTTACATTATATTTGTTTTCCTTACCTATGTTAATTTTTATTTTTATAAAAGTAATTTTTTTTTATAAAAGAAACACGAATTAAAAACCATCAAAGAAGACTTATAAATTTTGGATTATGGATTAAAAGGCAGAAAACTGGATATAAAAGAAGAATTCCAAATCTACCACCATAATAAAATAGGCCCAAAGAATATAATCAACAAGATGCAAGTAAACAATAAGAATTTAATATATGTAAAAATTATAACATCCAGAACCCAAAGATAAAAATAATCAAGTCTATCTGAAAACAGCTGACAAATCAATTTGGCAATGTATTTATAAAAACTCTACATAAATATGTTTATATAAGGTTAGATTTAATTTAAAGACTGTGACCATGGACTAGAGCTCCGAAGCATGTTGGTCTAGGTGAATAATTTTAAAACAGGGTACTGTGTTTTGAAATGTTAAAAATAATAATATTAGTAGCCCTCATACATTTAACTTTTTGATTATATATATATATATATATATATATATATATAAAGGTTTTATATGGTTACCTAAATATACGAACGAATAGTGTTTTTTGCTTTTGGGGGCCCCAAAACGAAAAGTTGTCATGGTCTCGGTCTTAGGTCTTACCATTAGTACTACGGTAAAAGCTTCTTCCCTATAGAGGAAATTCGCTAAAACTGAGCTACACTGACTACACTACTCAAGGATCAAATTCTTTACAATTTCTAATCATTTGAAATTAACCACTTACACTTTCACTAAAATATGTACACAAACATTACAGAATCGTTGAAAGAGAATAAATCAAAAATGAAACAGTATGACCGTGGAACAAAAGAAGTTCTTCCATTGAGTGCGGATTAAAGTGATTGCGTCAAACTAAGGCCCCAACAGGAAAATAAACCCTGAGGGCTGAGTCGGTCCGAAAAAATCTAGATATAGTTATGAAGTTGGGCTAAAGGGAAGTAGGAAGTAGAATGTTTTGTGTTCGTAAGTCATTAGTAGTGTAACGAAGATGTTTGCATTCTTTTTTTGAAATAGTATGATAGCCATTTTAATTATGATCCCCCTTTTATAGTAAAGTATACCATCTTGTTGAAGTACAAATTAATGAATCTTGACAAGCACAAAAAAGCATTGTTAAGGTACTTTTTAGTTTTCCTACAACGTTTAAGAGGCTAGCAGTTTTAAAACATTTTTGATTTTGATTTTTGAGGACACTCTACCAGCAAAATCAAGGTGGGTCAAACTATTTTAACTAATCAGTGTTGGAAAATGTCCGCAAACATTGAAATCAAAATATAAACTCACTATCACAAACAAAGATTTCAGATAATGAGTATCAGGCTATTTCGATCCGTTAAGTATCCGTTAAGTAAGAACATTTCATTAAACAATATTACATCCAAAATTGAAAAAAACCTTCCATTTATCAATAAAAATTTGGAATAGTAAATTTTCTTAAGATAATAATTCTGTAGCAAGTTAAATCATTGTTTCATATGTTTTCACTTACTTTCCCCTGCATTAGATCCCACGGGACATCATACTGTGAACAAAATAAAAGATATTTAGGATCTGAACAATTTGATGGCTGAAAGCTAAATTTTCAATTGCATTTTTTTGGAATGTAATTTATTTATCACCTCACTAGATCACTTTGTTGTACAAAAGTCATTTGGTGGTCATAACCAGCTTTTTCCCCTAGAGGACCGAAACCTTTTGGCCCTTGGGCCGAACGTAATTATACAGAATTATACGGCATTCAATAGGTTTCAAACACAGGATAGTTGCGATCACATGATTTTTATAGCTGTGATTGGTTAGACCATGACAAAGAATTAGTATCGTCACTCATAACTTTAATGTTTTGTTTTCAAGTGTTTGAAATAAATAATTAGATTTTATGTTATATTAGGGTATATTTAATTGACTAGTGAGTTGAATATCATTTCAAATTCTCGACTTCGTCTCAAATTTGAAACCCGATCTCGAGCCTGCAAAAAATCGATCATTCTCGGTCCTTGTTTCGAAATATATGTGCATTTATTTCACACTATTATATTCTATTATATACTCTAAGACAAGCAATTGTTAGGTGCTGGTCAGTTTTTTACGCTGAATTCAATGCTGCTACCCAATTTCAATTATGACCTTTCACTTTTGAGTTATTGCAATGATTTTGTATACAACCTAAAAAAATGGCAATATATAAAGAAATAAATATTGTTGTTGAAAACTAGTTGTAGCATTGAATTCAGCGTTAAAAACTATTTCCAAATGATGAGTCACAACACTATCTTTACATCTGAATTAGCGTCTCTTATTTCAATATGGCGGATCCAAGATGGCGGCCGAAAGTTTTGTTTTTGTCAAAACCAGCTGGAGATGTCTCAATAAAGACCAACGGTAGTCACATGTTATTATCTAGCATAATTTCAAGATTATGGCCATATACTTTTACATTATACTATGTTAAATTTTTAAACGTCTGCCGTGACGTCACAACCATTGTAAACGTCTGCCATATCCGTTTTCATATTAAAATAGTGGTATATTTTGACATATCAAAATGTCAGCTTTCTTAAACTATGTCAGAAAAAATTGATTTTTTGGCCATTTTCAAAGCGTCTGCCGTGACGTCACAACCGCGGTAGACGTCTGCCGTTTCCGATTTCGAGTTACCCTAAGTGTATACTCTGACATATCAAAACGGCAGCCTTCTTAAAATATGTTCGTTTCATTTCAAATTGTCACCCCTTTGACCCATGGGTGAGCCCGAACCTACCGCAAGTGGGCTTAACGGGCCCCATTTTCATGAATGGTAGGTAGAATAGAGTAAATGAGAAAATTATAGGCTTTCTTAAAATATGTGTCGTCAGCCAGCCACTGGCTCTTAGACTATTGGGTTGAGTTAGTATAATTCCCCAAATGTTAATTGTTTGTCTTAATAAACAAAAAAATTAAGGAGGGGGGGACGGACTTTTTTTACACACTTTATAATACAAGACATTATTTTATTAGGCCACGAATATTTCGCAAATTGAAACCTAATTTATGCAGCATACAGCATTTATTTAGTGATTAAAGTTCCGGCCAAATCATTAGGCGGGTGGCAAAAAATGGAAACTCCAGCTGTACAAACGACTTGATGTTAAAGACACCTCCGCTCCTCTTCACAGTTAAGTAGTTGAACATATTTCCAACAGATAGAAGCACATTTACTTGGGTATGTTCGGAGAACTTTCTCAGCTGATTTGGAGAACAAAAACAAAGAGCATAACTGTCTATAACTTCAGATGAGTAAATGATTGGCCAAAAACATACGTTGAACACCAGCAGTGCACTCACTCACCCGCCTAATGATTTGGCCGACACTCTAGGTCAGGACACTGCACTGAAAAATACTGAAAAAGTAAACTCAAGGCAGAAATCAGTCTTCACAAACTAAAAGGAATTAAGTGAAATCTTTCTCTCCACTCGAAAATTATTGAAAAAGTCACTCAACTGCATTTTTTATATTTTTTTCGAGATATTGATTTTGAACCGCCACCAGTAGTTGTTAGGTGGTTTGTTTAAGATCTAGACAGGGTACTCATTTTGACCACCATCTTGGATCCGCCAAATTGGATATAAATTATATGTTCAAATATAAAGATAGTGTTGTACACATCATTATATACAAGGGTTTTATCTCGAACACGACTCAGAAATCCGTAAAAAAATGTTTTAATAAAGTTTCTTCGGTTTTATATGCTCTCACCATTATCTCTAGATATTGCTCATTTGAAATATAAAAAAATTATGTACTATGCATATATACATTCCCATATATCCTTCGGAATTGTGTTATATGGCGTAACTAGCACCAAAAATTAATAAAGTATTTTAAGACTTCGGAAAAAGCACAAAGGATAGTTACGAGCCCACCGTCAGAATCTTTAAGGGAACTGTAAATACGCCTCCCGGAAGTTAAATAACAATAATAAAATTATAATAAAACATACGTTAAAATATATATAAAATGAATAAAACATTAATATTGATATAACCTGTAACATCGTATTTTAAAATATAACCAAAAATAAAAGTGTATAAAGGTTGTCATATATTTGGATGTTTATTCAACTTATTTTGAAATAAGTATTAATTGTTGTATTTCATACTTACTTTCGTAGATTTAGTCCTCTGCGGTGCAGACCTCTAGACAGATAAGTCAGCTTTAGACGGTTTTATATGCTCTCACGACTATGCCTAGATATTGCTAATTTGAAATACTAAAAATGATGCATTATGCACATATACTTTCCCATATATCCTTCGGAATTGTGTTATATGGCGCAACTAGCAACAAAAATGTATCAAGTATTTAACATTAAGAATAGTTATGAATAACCCACCGTCAGAAACCGTCAGGGAACTGTAAATACGCCTCCCTGAAGTTAAATAACAATGATAAAATTATAACAAAAAACATACGTTAAAAATATATAAAATAAATAAAACATTAATATAGATTGAACCTATAACATCTTATTTTAACATACAACCGAAAATAAAAGTGTATAAAGATGTCCATATATATAGATGCTTATTCAACTTATTTTGAATTAAATATTAATAATTGTATTTCATACTTACATTCGTAGCTTTAGTCCTCTGCGGTGCAGACCTCTGGACAGATAAGTCAGCAATAATTACATAAAACTGTATTGAACTGTATAAATTAATTTTATCAAGTTATTACACTATTTCACGGTATATTTTATGTATGTTTTGATAATTGTACATTATTTAATGGCTGTTTCCTATCACTGCACAAGCCAAACTACTTGACCTTAGAACCTTGGAACTTTGCATGGACGTTCTTTTGGGCGGAAGCATCAGCTACTTGTTTTAAGAATCTAATTTTAATTGGATACCAAAAATAACTACATAATTGGAGAGAACATACTTTAATTTATGTACAGTGGAAATTTGACATAATTACGATGAGTGGTCTTTGTGTTCGGCCTCCTAGAAGGCAGCGATGTCGGCGAGGTAAAGTGTCACCGCCGCTAGCGGCAACACCTGATCGCCACCCTTATACAGCGCGCTGCGGCGGTCATGTTAGGATAGGTTATCATTAATATGTTAGCAGGACTCCTTGTTTCATTACAAATCAAACGATACCAAATGAGTCATACCTTCGCCCACCAACTCCTATAGGCAAGTGATGCACACACTCTGGTCAGAACCCTGACCTAGGCCTACTTGGAGGGGATTTGACGGGTGAAGGTATGACTCATCTGTTATCGTTTGGTTCGTAACGAAACGAGGAAAGTCCTATTAACATGTTTATGATAACCTAACCCAAAATAACCGCCGCAGCGCGCTGTTAAGGGCTAGCCTCCGTATAATACCAAAGTACCAAGCTGTTCCATTTAGTGCGGATTAAAGTGATTGCGCCAAACGAAGGCCCCAACTGGAAAATAAACCCTGAGGGCTGAATCGTTCATAGAAATACTAGATAGAAGTATTAAGGGGGGCTCAAGGGAAGTAGGAAGTAGAATTAATTTGTTCGTAAGACATTTGTAGTAAATTGAAGATGTTTGCATTTCGTTTTTGAAATAGTTTGATAGTAATTTTAAATTATGATTACAAATAAAATAAAATAAAATCAAAGCCTTATTTCAAAATATAATTGCTACAAAATATACATAGAGATCATTTTCTATACTGTACTTTAAAATCTTTTGTTTACAGGTCAATTGTTTTTTTGAACATGCAGTATTATTTTAGGAAACGAATTAAATAATTGGAAAAAAATCAATGACTTATACAATATGAAATTTCCCCTCACATAGGCTACTACCCGTGCGTTGTATTTAACTTAAAAAAGAAAAAAATATATAAAAAAGAAACAATAAATTTGCAGATAACAGGAATGGAAAACTAGATTCAAAAGCATGGTTTAAAAAATATATCTTAGGAACCAGATAAAAATACAGTAATTAATTGTTGATATTTAAGTGCAACTTGATAAGGACCAACCCCCCACCCCCCTCCCACCCATGGACTTACGGACTTCTTGGACACACCAAAACCAGAATATTCGCGCTCCCTCCCTCTCTCCCTCTCTTACACCTACACACACACACACACACACACACACACACACACACACACACACACACACACACACACACACACACACACACACACACACACACACACACACACACACACACACACACACTCACTCACACACTCACAAACACACGCACGCACGCACGCACACGCACGCACGCACGCACACACACACACAAACAACACACAAAAACACGCGTGCGCACGCACAACCCACACAGCCACACTTAATAGCCACATACATTCTCAGCACATCGGTCCATTGTCGTCGGTAAACAAAAGTGATTAAGTTGTCACAGTTCTCTCTTCCAATTGTATGTAGCCAGTTATTTATTTTTACTTTGTAAGCGGAAAAAGATAGATCCATGTTTTTTAGTGAATTGGAAGATTTGTAAATAAAACATGGGAAATGTAAAAAGAATTTGTTGTCGAAAAGGATTTAGTTAGTTTTGGAATTTGAAGTCTTGAATTTACTGTGTATTCTAGTGTTATGAGAATGATTTTGAACTTGAAAAATACTATTAGCGTTCTTAAATAAAATACAAATAACATCTCTTATAAAAAGCTGTCTAATATCAAGAACTTAAAAATTCTTCAAACAAAGCGTCCGTCGGATACCGCCGACACCTCATTGCTGCCTTGATGATTGCTTTTTGTTTTATTACTAGTGGTTGGATCGTTGATCTGTACGCCCCACCCCAAGCCAAAATCCCTGCCTCTAAAATAGACGGTACATTTGCAAAATAAATGGTTTTTATTTCTTTTGAGGGTCAAATTTGGCTGAGTTGGTTGAAATCATAAATTAATTTGCTAAGTTTATTATTAGTGAGTTTGACTTGTGCGTTCCATGACATTCTGCTGTCCTTCATAACACCTAAGTATTTATGAGAATTGACACTTTCTATAGTCTCACACCCACAATTTAATGACAGATTGTTTCCACATACGTTCATTTTAAGGTTCGTAATTGTTGTATCTGACCTATCTCTTAAAGCTATTGGCATACATTTGGTTTTTGACACGTTAAGCGTTAATAGATTTTGATAAAACCAAGGCAATCTATACTATTATAAAGAAGAGGTGGTTTCTGTATGCATGTATGTATGGGACAAGTGAACTCGAACAATACTGAACCGACTGGGTTGAAATTTCACACAGAGGTAGATCTTGAACCTGGGAAACATATAGGCCTATTCACTTCCTTAAAATCCCCTCGGGCTACGCCCCGTGAACACCCTTAGCTTCAAATAAGGATGTAAACATTCAAATACCGAAATGTTAACAGCTGTGAGTACTAAAATTTGACAGTTCTAAGAGCAGAAGTAAGACCAGCTGTAATTTTTATCATGAGCGAAGCCACGGTCAACTGCTAGTTTTTGATAAATCTCTCATTGCTGAATGAAAAATAGACCAGTCATTTTAAATATTTTTCAAAAAACGGGTAACCAAGTGAGACTTTTTACCATATGTTCCTTGATATGTTACCTTTGAAACCCCATCACTTTTTCGAAAATAAAACTTGTGCTCAAGCCGCCATCTTGGAAAATGGCGGCCAAAATATAGTTTTTGAGCTATATCATGATAACTATTAAGTTTAGAAAACAACTTCTTATACAAAAGTTGCTTGGTTTGAAAAGGCCTATAACTCTTATATTTAATGTATTGTTGTACATCAATTGATAAAGCCGTCATATTGGAAAATGGCTGCCAACAAGTATTTTTTGGATCGTGCAGCCTAATTATTAAACTTACTAAAAAGGTTACCGAAGAGAAGTTGCAGAGATTTTGATAATCTACCACTTTTATATTTACTTTGTTATTGTAAACTAACAAACATAGGCGCCATCTTGGAAAAATTGCCGCTAATATTAGTTTTTTCTGGGACTTTTTATTATTGAATTTACATTAGGTAACTAAATACAAAAGTTGTATGGTTTGAAATGATCTATAACTTTTATATTTAACATATTATTGTGCAACAATTAATAAAGCCGCCATCTTAGAAAATGGTGGACAAATATGTTTTTCTTAGAATTTTCACCTTGAAAATTTAAAATAACCAAGTTTTAGTTGGCATCATTGGATTCAGCTTGTAAAAACAAACAATTTAGTTTCTTGAATCATTGATTTATGTCCACTGGTTACCAAGATAATGAAAATAGTAAACAAAGTGCGTTGTCCCTATGTTACCCTTATGGGAATAAGTAGAATAAGTGATGGGGTTTCAAAGGTAACATTTCAAGAAACATATGGTAAAAAGTCCCACGTGGTTACCCGATTTTTTTGAAAACCGGGTTTTTTCTTCTAAAATGACTGGACTAAAACTTACTCCCAGTAGTCACCTTCATGAAGAATTTCTGTATCGTTTGCGAAGAGATACAGTTTATCCAAAATATATATTTTGGCCAGATTGTTTAGGTAGATTAAAAAAGTAAAGGGCCCAATGTACATCTCTGAATAACCCCATAATATTTATTTATAGTTTCACTGTTGACCCCATTAATTGATGAGACTTGTTTCCTATTATCCAAGTAACTCCTAAACCAACTGTATGCCACACCTCTAACCCCTATAAAATTTAATTTTTCAAGCAATTTTTGTGTGTCTCGAGTGTCAAAAGCCTTAGCTAAATCTAAAAATAATATTTGGCAACGTTTATTTTTGTCAAGTGCTGAATTTATATCTTTAGTAATTTTGAAAAGCACGTCAGAGATATTTCTGGATTTCCTGAACCCAAACTGGTGTTCGGTTATTATTTTGTTTATTTCTAAATAATTAGCCAATTGATCTTTGATGACTTTTTCTAATACTTTTGAAAAAACACTCAACAAACTAATCGGACGAAAGTTAGATATGATTTTTATGTCATTTTATTTGTAGAGAGGAATAACTTTGGCAACTTTGAAGGCGTCGGGGAATACGCCGGTCGTGATGCTAGCATTAATAATATGAAGCAACGGTCTACAAAACGATTGGAAGTGTAGTTTTAAAATTCGGCCGATAACCGTCGCAGCCGGGGGCTGAGCCACGCAGGCCCGAGACATAGTGCAGTAACTGGTCTTCTATAATAGTGTGGAGAGTAAAATTTGCGCCTATTGTATAGTCTGCGTCATTGAAGACAGGTGGACCGGCCGAGTTGATTTTTGAGGCCAAGTTGCTGCCAACTTGGGAAAAATATTCATTAAACTCGTCGGCCACCTGCCGTCTTAAGTCACATTTCTGATTGTCGTTCTTTGAAGTAAATTGTTCTAGCGGGAAAATGTATTTTTTTTGTAGTTCTACTGCAATTTCATTTATTGTACTCGAAAAAATCTTAGGGTTATTTGTTGAATTATTTAATTTTGATCTATAATAATTATTCTTAGCATTATTAATAAGAACGTTAAGTCTATATCTGTAACTGACATAAAACCGCTTTAAATATAAATTGAAAGGTTGAGTTTTTAATCTCCTGCTTAATTTATCTCGGGGTCTAATCGATTCAACCAGTCCTTCGGTAATCCATGGCTTTAATTTTTTAAATAGAATATTTTTATTGGCTTTGAGTTTACGCGAGTTTTTATTAAATTCACTGAGAAGCGAAAAAAATGTGTTACAATTTTCATTTACCCCACAAATGTCGGTAACCTGCGTCCAATCACATCCGTCAACTAGTTCACCCAACTGGGTTTTGTCAATGTATGATAATGTAACAGTAGCGTCTTCATTTTGAGTGCGCATGCGCTTGTGAGGTATTTCCAGAGCCACACCGTAATGATCTGTAACATCGGTCAAAATCACAGCAGTCTTCAAATTGTCAGTATTTAAGTTATTTACAAAAATATGATCGAGACATGTCTTGCTGTCAGCAGTAACTCTGGTGAGTTCATTAATACCACACACAAAACCTTTTTCAAATATGATATCTAAGTAGCGCTCTGTATGTTTAGTAGTCATTAGTAAGTTTGCATTTACGTCGCTCATCAGTATATAAGTCTTATCCCTAGTCATAATAATATGGTCGTAGTATTGTCGCAGCGCATCAGTAAAATTGTCAAAGTCACTGTCGTTAATCCTGTACACTATCAGCAGGTCAGATCGCCTGCCGTGGTAAGTGATGTCGAGACTCAGGCCAAACACGTCGCTCAGCTCCAGCTCTTTACACTCACTCACACTCCCTCCCTCACATACACAACCACACTGTCATTACGATTCACACCCCTGTTTGTTTTGAACATTTTATACCCATCAAGTTGCACCCCAGATTTATCGGCGTCAAGCCAAGTTTCCCCTAACATTATCAAGTCCCATTTAAGATTCCAACTTTCTAAAATTAATAAGAAACTATCAAAGTTTTTGCTATAGCTTCTTATATTTAAATAAATACAACGTAAAAATACCCATTTCCCAAGGTTAACGCCATCAAGTCGGCATAAGCAACCAATGCTAGCACCCCGCAATCTGGTATCGTGGCTGTGGCCGGCCACGCGAGGTTAATTAAATGTTTTTTTCGTAAATTGTCTTTGTTTGTGTTGTGTTAAGATTTTATTTGATTACGAAGATGTATGTTGTGTAAATTATTATTTGACGAAGGATTTAATAATGGGATAGATTCCCAAAACTAGTAATTCACAGATGAAATTAAAGGATTGTTGGGTTTGTTGGCTTACCAGGAATGGCTGTAATAATGTATAGACTCACCGTCTTAAGCAATCCAGTTCCAAATTTAATCTATTGGACAGCTGTTTCGCCCTTTTGTCCTAAGGGCATCATCAGCAAAATCTTGAGGTTAAAACATTGCAAACCAATGGTTTTTGTCGATATAACTAATAAAATAAAACGAAGTTGGAGACACAACTGACATTTTCACAAACACTAACTTTAAAAGACATATATTTGTTGGGCTCGAGCCTAATCTAAACCTAACCTCACTTCTGGACATCTGACCGCGGTCAGCAGAACCGGCCGAATCAAGTTTGACAGCTTAGCCATAGCCTTCTAGATCACACGCCATCGTTGCCACTCCACACTAGTCTGTCATATATGGCATTCGCTGTGAAATTTGTTTGAATATTTATAAGCTGTTGAGGTTGGGTTTTATGGGCGCGGTATATTTCCGCGGTATATGATGATGCCCTTAGGACAAAAGGGCGAAACAGCTGTCCAATAGATTAAATTTGGAACTGGATTGCTTAAGACGGTGAGTCTATACATTAAAGGATTGAATCCGAAAAGGTTATTCCCCTAGTTATTTTAAGTCAAAATAGTTTAGCTAAATCATCATGATTTACTATTACTATCATAAAATCAAGCTAATTTTCTTATGATAAATTTAATTCGCCGAGAAAATATATAGCCAGACCGTTTAGCAAAGAACACCGTAGTGATTTCTTTCAGTGTCTGTAGAAAGTTGATTAATTGTTTGAAAATAATTTACTTACTTCCGGTGGAGGTGGTGGATCTATTGGAGTTGGATCCCATTCTTGGTCATACTGTGAAACAAATGTTGATTATTGTACCTGAATGTTTGAAAAACAAAAACTATAAACTGAAATAGTTTTCTTTTGGATGTGATTCATTTTTGTGCATGCATTTCACAGTCACATATTATTAATTTCATTGTTTTATATAATCCATCTAAATAAGTAAGGCCCAAACCACCCTTAACCTTTGAGAGCATGGGTGTCGTAATACCGATACCCTTGAAAGAACCCTATACTTGAATGATAGGTCCCGGTGAGAAAATCCGATAAAACTATTATTCTTTAGATAAACATTTCCCGGAGAGCACAAATTTGATGAAAAGGGCTCAACAGGTGACCCATTTGCTTATATCTTCAAATACAGTAATGTTGCTAAAATAAACAGTACTGGAATTGTAGAATTATATTTACTTATTTTTCTCAACATATACAAGTAAAAGTAAGTACCATTGGTTAAACTCATACTATGACGTCCGTTCAGTTTGAGGCAACACTCCTACCGTTCTTGAAGGTTTTGTATCATTTGGGTGAATATGGGGGGTTTCAGGCTCCTCATAAATATGGATATTTTTCCTTGAGTTGTACTGTGGAAGCCGGTGGGTGGTCTTCACAGAAAATGTTTTCCTCAACACTCCCCAGACTTAAGCATCAGGTGGTATAGGGTCGGGAGAGTGGGCTGGGTAAGGAAAGTATGTCCCTAGAGAGATGAGGTGGTTGCCAAAATTTAAAAATGGCAACTTTTCTCTCGACACGAAAATTATTGAAAAAGTCATTCAACTGCATTTTTATATTTTTTTCGAGAGATTGACTTTGGACCGCCACCAGTAGTTGTTGGGTGATTTGTTCTAAATCTAGACAGGGTACTCATTTTAACCACCATCTTGGATCCGCCATGTTGGATATAAATTGTATTTTCAAATGTAAAGATGGTGTTGTACACATCATTATATACAAAATTTTTACCTCGGACACGACTCTGCGATCCGTAAAAAAATTTGATTCATTAAAAAGATATAATCAAGTAACAAAATTCAGCCCTATACATTTCTCATGTATACTCTGTACTTTAAATATTATTTTGGGTTATTTATCTTATTTCCCCAGATCTAAATCAGATATGCTGAAAGTTTTGGTCTTAAAATACTCAGTGATTTTACGGATAATATGTGAGCTATTGATCATTGAAATCGGACGAGTGTTAAACGGGCCACAAGGCTAAAAGCAACATAAAAATTATTTTTTTCAAAATTTGGTTTTGGTTAAGGATTTATAGTGCAGGTTCTAAATGGGTAACAAAGTTCGTTCTGGTTTCAAATTTCTCAGTAAAATACAGGCTTCCATATGAGCTATTGCTCATTAATATTGGACTTACTTAATTTGAATTATGAACCTTCATATACCATGAAATCTGTTTACTTTCGTGAACTGTATGTAATCAATGTCTCATACATAGAAACCTGATGGATACTTAAAATACCCTCGTCGTAGCAGACCTGCGTACTCAGCGAATTTCCATAGGATTTATTTTGTATATGTGAGCATTCAACTTATTTGAAGGAAAGTATTGTTTGAATACATTAAGTAAATAATATACTAAAAACATATATTTAATAATTTAAATATAAAAGCTTTAAACATGAGGAAAATTAACAAAGAATTGGTTTTCATTAGTAATACATACAATTTTGTATTTTATGTAATTCTTAGTCTTTTAATTTTTAATAACTGTACTCTTGTTATAGTATATAAATGTCAACAAACATATAATCAATAAATGAAAAACACTCAAAACAAACAAATAATTGAATCTCATGAAAAAATTCAATTCAATCATATGGTCAGTTTTGTAATTAAAACATCCCTGTTGCAACAGACCTACATCTCCAGCCAATTTCAATAAAACATATTATCATTCCTCATCATTGTAAACTTACCATATATTATGCTACATTTTCAGGCAGTTTAGACCAAGACATCCCCCTACCAAATGCTTATACTTTATTTTAAATTTAAAAATAATTTGTATTTTTTGATATAGTATACATTTTTTGCAAAATCTTGATCATTCACCTAAAACTATTCAAAATAAACACAAATAAAATATTCATATATCTGAAAATTTAATCATATGTTCAAAATTGTATTTTTAAATCAAGGTGACTATACTTTTTTGAGGGAAAATTAAAAATAATATTGGACAACGTACTGTGTTTAGCACATCCAATATCTAAGCAACGGATTGACGTAGAACAATGATTCAAAATGCTAAATTGTTTGTTTTTTTAAGCTGAATTCAATTTTGACAGTTATATTGAAAAATAATTAGTAAAAAGGTGTTACATCTTGAAAATAAATTTTATTTCGTCAAAGAAACCTTCTTAGAGTAAACCAATCTTGCTGGTTTTCGAACACGAAGTCATAAATGACGCTTTAAACGTTTTTTCCAAATTTTATCAAGATCGGACCTTTTTTACAAAAGTTATCGCACCTACATACAGGTATATATATCCATATATATGAAAATGAACGAACGGTTTTTTTGGGGTCTAGGGACCTCAAAATGAAAAAAATAACATGGTCCCGGGCTTAAGTCTCACCGTGCCGCCTACGGTAATAGCTACTTCCCTATAGGGGAAATTCGCTAACAGCTTTAGGTGTTAACTAGCAGTTGCCCGTGGCTTCGCTCACTAAAAAAATTACAGCTGATCTTACTTTTGCTCTTTTAAATGTAATATTTTAGTATTCATAGCTATTTACAATTCAGTATTTGAATGTTTCCAGCCTTATAAAATGTAAATATTGAAGCTAAGGACGTTCACGGGGCGTAGCTTCAGGGGATTTTAAGGAAGTGAATAGGCTTATATCCTTTTCTGATATAGTGGCTCTATTCCTGCAAAATTCCAGCTCGGTTGGTCCAGTATTTTTCACGTGGTTGAAAGACAGTGATATTCACACAAACATCCATACTTTCACATTTATAATATTAAATGGATTAACTCAGTATATTACTGTCTTTCATTTAAGCTCTTAGTCATTTGAATCAAATGATTTCGAGTTGGGGTATTGATTTTATTGGCAATTTGTAATGTTTCGTAAGAAATATTCTTATCCGACATGATCAATGCGTGTAATCGTGTTACTTTGGTTGAATAAATGAGTTATTGAGTTGTTGATTTATTGACCTCCAACCAATAAAAACATATGTTTTCCAAAATTTGTACAAATTGGTATTGCCAGCCCAAACTATGGCCTGCATGCCGGAATTGTTTTACAACAACCGGTGAACTATCTGATTTCATTTGAGCTATTGATAGTTAAAATTGGACACAATTAGGATGAATAATGAATATTTAACTAAAACAAGTTTTAAAATAAATAATTTTTATGTTGCTTTTAGCCTTATGGCTTGTCCATTAAACGTCCGATTTTAATGATCAATAGTTCACATAAAAGCCGTTAAATCACTTAGTATGTAAGGACCAAAACCTACAGCATATCTTATTTAGAACTGTAGATATAAGATAAATAATCTAAAATAATATTCAAGGTACGGAATGACTACAAAAAATGTATAGATATTTTAGCATATATTTTTAATGATTCCAAATTCTCAAAAACGAATTTTAGCATTGAGTTCAGAGCAAAAATCTAGTCTGTAATGATGAGTCACAACACCATCTTTACATTTGAAATAATAACTTATATCCAATGTGGCGGATCCAAGATGGCGGCAAAAAATTATTACCCTCTAAAAATTAAGAACCAATCATTCAACAATAATTGGTAGTAGTCCAAATTCAACATCATAAAAAAATTTATAAAAAATGCAGTTGAGTGGCTGCATTAATAAAATATTTTGTATGGTGGGAAAAACCTCCATTTTTAACGTGAATTTTGGGTTTTTTCGTGGTCCAATGTTGGTAAACTTTGGATATGTTAAAATTCACATTTTACTTAATAGAACTCCATAAAAAATGTCTTCTTGCAATTTTTTTTCAGGTCATCGAGTAAATTGACTTGACTATTATATTTCGTATCTACCTTTGTTATTTTACATCCACACGGACTATTAGCCACGATTCTAAAAACTTTTTTGGGATTTACAGGACACTAAAACATATATTTCCATCACCAATAATTCAAATTCAAAATGTTCACTAAAGAGGCCTTATTTATATAGTTACTATACTTTGGGGGGGGGGGGGGTTAAAACATAAGCCTATGACTAGACCACTGAGTCCTACTAGATCACAACTTTCTTTACTTTGAGCAACAATCACAAAATAACGTTTTGAAAATGTGTGTTTTTAATTACAAGAAAACTTTACTTCCTGATCCTGTTATAGTTTTATGTTCATGTTTTATAATGTCCTCAATAACAAATAATTATAACAGTACGTCCAAAAGTAAACTTTTAAGATTATTGCAAACGAATTTTTTAAAGTTAACTATTTTATTGATAAGTTTGTACTTACGTCTATCTCTTGAGGTGGTGGTGGTGGTGGTGGGGGTGGCGGTGGTTGTTTATCTCTTCTTGGTTGATCTGGTTCCTATTTTGGGTTTCCCCAAAAATGACAAAACATGATTAATTTTCATTTTATTTTATCTTAACGTAGAAATCTTATTTGGTAGTAAAATAAGCCCAACTTCTGAATTTCTCTTGTAAAGTTGGGTTTTATAATCGAACAAATAAATTAAATCATAACACTTTCATTAAGCTTTTCATGAACAATGCTGGAAGGTGAGGAATGTTTCTGCGAGTTCTTGATTTCCCGGTAACACCAGAAACTTCCGGTCATATGATAACATTACAAAGTAATTTAAACTTTATGATGGCGATAAAAAAAATTCTTGCTTAAGTCCATATATAAAAGAAGATACTCTTGTGCTATCTGGGCTAATAGATTACTTTTTAGACGCCGGTTTTTCTGTAAGACAAAGAATGAAAAATTAAATTTAATTCAATTTAATTTTAAGTTTTTATACAAAATATGCGTGCTGCAAGCCTAATAAATACATAAGCATTATGTATGTAAGCCGGTTAATTTATCTAATAAATTAGCTATTTTAGAACGGATTCATGTCTTGATGATAAGAACAAGAAGTCTACCGAAAACAATAGACTCTTTGAAGACTCGTTCCTCGTTAAAAGTTGGTTACTAGAGAGATGAGGTGGTTGCCAAAATTGAAAAAATGGCAACGTTTTTGTCCACACGAAAACTATAGAAAAAACTCACTCAAATAAATTTTTATATTTTTTTCGAGATTTTGACTTTGAACCGCCACCAGTAGTTGTTGGGAGATTTGTGGTTTGAGTAGTGTCTTTTTAAATATCTGCTATATACTTAGGCGCTAATTCTTAAACTCAAAATCACACTTACATCATCATAAAAGGGCTGGTGGTTGTGCCAAACTCCGAACCTTGGCTGCAATGTAACACAAAATTTGTACAAACATATATTTTAGTCTTTTTTTTAATAACAAAGACTAGAAATTAAATCATCGTTACACTTATTTAAATTCGTAATCGTCAAACACCTTTTCCCTTTTTACTTTTAGATTATACTTTAATCAATGAATCTTACTTTTAATATACAATTTCTTAACAATGCTTACAAAAGTTTACAAGGGATATAACAATAAAGGGTAAAACTAAGTTTACCATACTGCTAGAAAAAAGCCTTTTATTCATTTCAAAATTGTCCACAAAATCTCACGCTTTAATACTAGTATAAAAAAAGTCGGATGTGACTTTTGTGAGCTAACCTCAAGCATTTTTCGATTTGTATTTGTAATCTTATGCCATTGAAGCTTATGTTTATACTAATTATTGTTAACTTATTGTTTTAGAATGGGTTAAAATACATCAACGTCCAACAGCTTAAATAGTAGATAAATCCTCTCCGTTACAAAAAAAAAACTATTTGAACTCCTACTTCTACTGATACTACTACTACTATTTTAACTGTTGGACGCAGAGGTATGTTAACCTATTCTAGTCAATTTCACAGTTTAGGGGCTACCACAATGGAGTTTAATACGTGTTTACTGAACTTGTAAATTTGATTTAAAATGGGCGAAATCACTTGCGTTTTCACATAAGACTATATTCTTCGGTTTAGGCACAGCTACTACATTTTCATTTTTAGATCATTACTCATGTAGAGTAGGAGTCACCTATGTTGGCCAAAACGAACGTAAACAAACTATATCTTCTTACGAACCCAAGCATAAAATCCAGCTGTGCTGAAAACATAGCTAACGAACATCTGTTTTAGTAAAGCACTAGCAGTAAAGGGAAATTACTGATGCAATATTGCAAATGGAAGTTCTCTTTCGCAACTTAAAATTTTACTGATGGACTTTTCCAAATTAAGGATATGTATTACACGGAGATGGTGTGTCATGGATGCGGCATGATTAATAGTCTTAGTTTTGCGTATTAAATAATATGTATGATGAAAAATATGGGATTTTATGAATAGCCATTACTACTTGCTGCAAGTCAGCATCTGACAGAAAAGATCGTTTCATATTGCGTTCCAAACTTATCAAAATTGGTCCAGGAAAAAAATAAGCAAGTAGCTAAGCAAACTAAAATAAATGTCCATCAAGAAATAAAATCAAATAAAATTTTCCCGCTATGTAAAAAGGTTCATTGAAAATAGAAAATCATAAAAATAGGTTATTTGTAAACATGTTATAACCTTTAAGATTACAACGAATGAAAACAAAACAATATTGAAAACGAACGCAACGTAGCGATTTGACAGTTCGGAGAAAATGTAAAAAACCCCATGTGTAACCAACAATGTTTTCGATGTGAGCTGAATACAAATTTTTAATGAGATGATTAGTACATGCTTTGGCCAACTTAGGTGAACCCTACTCTACAAATTTCACTTTACATTTCACCACTAGCTCCAAGAAAATTGTACTCAATTAATTGAGTTCACCAATGTGCTTTTGTCATATTTATTAAATTATTAGTTTTAATTACTATTACATGCATATTAACAGCCACATTATTTTTGTTATATTACAGTTATCGTAATACAGATAAAAAACAGGTATTTGAAAATCGACTGAAATTTTTTTTTTACCACACACATGTTTTTAATTGGGTTGTTTTGATATAGATATCGAAGAAGTAAATGATATTATTCTGAAAAAAGTACACTTGATTAAGTGGATTTTATGTTATTTTCACAAATATTTTTGTATTTCAGTTTCTGTTACTAAATTGTAACCCTTTTTAATCTTAACCCGAACTAAAAAGGCTCACTAAATCTACTCATGAATAAAGGCTTGAAGTCTGCAGCAATACATAAAGTTGATGGCTTAAATTCCAATATTAACACATGACTTTGCTGGAAAACTTTTTTCACTCTACTCAGTTGATTTTTTGAAGTTTCTCTGCCCACGTTAAATCTTATGGACAAATAAGAAACTTTAAGGGCGTCTAGGGCCAATCCATTTAGTATAATCTTCATAAATTTTATTTTCATCACTGTACGAAAATAGCCCATTACTGTACAGCTGAGATCCACGAAAATCCTTGATCACCTTACATCAAAACAAAACCAAGAAAAAAGATCAGCGGATTTTTCGGCACCCAAACATTTCATTTCGTACCCAAAAAAACTATTTCCGTACCAAAACAAAATTTTGCCTTACCCAAACAAACGAAGTTCTTATTTTGACAGTTCAACCAGCTAACTTTAAACTGAAATAGACGGTTCAGACGTATTGTGTTTGCTTATAGAAAAATTACTAAATTGTTAACTTTTTGATGATTTTTTATAACTTTGATTACTTATTTGCTCGGCTTACGCCTCGCAAGTAAAACACTATCTTTCCCCGAAATGGACTACTTTTGTGACTAGTAGTGAAATATACTATCCCTGGAAAATTACACGCCAAGTACTTTCCAAAGACACCTGAATTATTAAAATCAGCCCAGTAGTTTACGAGGAGTAATGATCACAAAAAAAAACTCTAGCTTATTAAATAAGTATATATTTATAATATTAGCATGACCATTCAACTGCCAACTACGTAAGCACGAACGTAGTTTAATGTTTATATGGCATTTTATCAAAATAAAGCTTTACTTACGTCACTTGTTTTTGCTCCTTCCCAAATTTCAAATTCCTCTAATGTCTGAAAAATAATACCAAAATGTACGAGAATGTAGTGGAGTTTTAATTTTTAGCTTGTATATATATATATATTATACTTACGCCCCGGAGATACCAATTAAGGACCAGTACCTTTTATTGGAAATTTTGGTTGACAAGATTGCGATTAATAAGAGTCAGCCTTTGGATGTGAGGTTAAAACAACTTATATCCTTTAAATAACTGGTAATAATAAACTGGACATGTTCAATAGATCTCTCTTGAATTCATGGAGTACTTGTATTTTCATTTAATTTGGCACAAATTGTCCATACATTTATATCACATTAAATTCCTTAATTTGTATTACTTTATCAGTAATTGTACAAACTCACTCTATCCCCACTATCGCCGTGCACCGGGGGCTCGTTTTTTCAACGAGCAGTGCTAATTTTGGGGAATAATGCAAGAGTGAACTTTATCCTAGCTCCTAATTAATATTACCTCCAAATCACAAGAATGCACAGGAGTGCCATCAGGTCAGTGTTGAAAAGTAACAGTATTGTAACTGAATATAATATTTTATACACATAATTATTTGTTTGGTTTTTCTTTAACCTGGTTTTAACTTTATTCGGTTTTAAAATAATTCAAAATTAAATTTAATACATTAAATCAGTACAAATATCCCCTGCACTCCAATTTTTAATTATTTTAAAACTACATTCCTTTTATTATTTTACAAACAATGTATTAAAATGTTCAAACAATCTAATTACATTACAAACAATAATCAAATCAAACTTCCTTTTGACAACAATGTCAAGATGTGCTGCATTTTAAAATGCCTGGCAATAGTTCATACGACTGCCACAAGGTAGCGCAGACAGTACTAATTTGTTCTAAGCAAGGAGACAACTGAGACATCCACTCTGCCTTAGGCCTTGAATCAAGGACAAGATTGCCAACTGCAACTCAAGTTCAACTTCCAAAATAGAAATCTTCAACAAAATACTTCTTATCCGACAATTTGGCTTCTTTAGAAGGCTACATCTACATTCAATAATTGAAGATATTAAATTCAACAACTATAAATGGAAGTTTTAAGATCTAAAATTCGATTTCAAATAATTCAATTTCCAGATTTAAGCCAGAGAGATTTAAGTTGGTATCTGGTTATTTTATCTCATTCTGCCATTTTCAGTCTCACTCTCTCTCTCATTCTCTTTTCAAAGTTTAGTCAGTGTAGTCCAACGTGAAAGTCATTCGTACTTAGTATCAGCAAATTTTATAATCGTGAAAAATTAGTCGTGTGTTGTGTAATAGTAAAGTGCAGTGAAGTGTCCAGTGTTTTGTGCAGTGAACTTTTACATACAAACAACATTTTTGCACATTCAATCAACCAAACAACCATTCGAACCTAGGACTCATTCGATTGCGCAATCACATTCATACTACATTTGAAATTAAAAAAATAGCCAGATTTAAATTCATTTAATATATTTTCCCTTTCTTTGCTTTTTTACAAAATTAAATTTTATTAATAGATCTTAAAATATACATTTTAATCATTTAAACTATAACATAAATTCAATCTCATAAAACGATTGTAATCTCTTTGCTAATGTGACTAGGCCTAACTCAAGTTTTCAGGAATTCACAGGCAAAATTTTCCTGTAATACCTATGCCTGACTTAACCTGCATTTTATAGGCTGCCTAATTTTTCATTACATTGGCCCTAACCTAAAATAATATACTTAATTGATATAATCTAACCTAAAATAATATAACCAAAGAAGGAAATTATATACAGAGCACTTCTTAATTCAAAAAAAATAAGTTATTTTTCCAGGATCATACAATTTTAAATCAATTATATGTATCTTCCTTACATCAGTGGGGTTATTTGTTTTCTGAACTAAACAAGTTACATCGGTTAACCAATAAATTATTTTAAAAATAACTACATATCTTGGAGCTAACTAATTAGAAAAGTTGTTAATCTTTTTACTCAAATAGTGGGTTTTGATGTACACTAAAGGGTTTATTTTATAGGGATGTTTACTTCTCGATGAAGAAAACCTCTGCCGGTCTCTGTTGATCTTGATGCTACGTCGTGCGTTGATTATGGCTCTCCGAAGATTTTCTTGCCTCTGTTCCATCGTTAATTTGCTTGAAATTAGGTCGTCTAAGTCCCATAAATTTGTCAAGGCACATCTAGGCTCGTGTTGAAACATCGATTTGAAGCTGCTGGTCTTTGTTGATGAATTAATTGCAGTTTTTAGGCTAATTTGAACCATATCTAACTCAGAGTCCCATTCGGTTTGCTTGTCGTGGTAAAAACTTCTTAGTAAAGCACCTAAGTCACGAAGTACTCGTTCTGTTCGATTTCCACTACTCTTGTAAGCTGGTGTGGTCCTTTGACTAATGTAATTTCTGAATAAGAAGGCTTTGAACTGGTTGGAAACGAAGTAACTTGCGTTGTCGGTTACTATGATTTTAGGAATGGAGAAGTTGGCGAAGGTATTCTTTAATTTCTCAATTATGGCTTTACTTGTACATTCCTTCAGTGGGTATAGCCAAGTATACCTAGTATATGCATCCAATATGGCCAAGATATATTTATTTCCTTTCTTCGAACGTACTAGAGGACCTAAAATATCAATATACAAAGTATTCATAGCATTTTCCACAGGAACCGATATGAGATTTCCTTCGAATTTTCTTTGAGTACTCTTAGACATCATACATATTTTGCAAGCTTTGACCTTTTCTTTTACATAATTATTTAACTTTGGGTGATAAAAGTATTCATTAATTCTTGCAGTAGTTCGGCTTGTCCCGAAGTGCCCACCCAAGATCGTATTGTGAAAATAAACAAATATTAAATTAAATAATTTCTCGGGAAGGTACACCCGTGGTTTTCCCTTTGAATTGCGATACATTAATTTGTATTTTTCTTGAAATAGCAATCACTTTGCTGGCCTTTATTTATGCTATCAATTATCTTTAGGCATTCTTGGTCAGTTTGTTGGCGTTTTTCCAGCTGTGTTAATGCTAATGGAATTTCATCGATCAAATTACAAAAATATTTTTCCTCTTGTTTTGTTTCCAGCTTAGGCCTACTTTTCTTTTATTTCCATCTGCATGTTTGTTTCTTGAGTTATTTTGGGTTTTTGGGTTTTCTTTCTTCTGCATGTTGTTGAGGTAATTTGATGCATGGATTTTTCTTCTTCATTGTGTGTATTCTCATCATTTTTAGTGTTTTCTGAATATAACCTCGATACACAATCCGCCAAAAAATTCTCCGATGAAATTCGGTGCTCCACAGTGCAATCAAGAGTAAGTAACCGCTCGACCCATCGGGCTAGTCTACCTAATTTCCGTTTTGTGCTTAAAACATAACTAAGAGCCTGGTTTTCTGTAATCAATTTAAATGGCTTCACCTCTAAATATTGGTGAAAATGCTCAATCGCATAAATTGCGCTGAGTGCTTCCTTTTCATAAATGGAATATTTTAATTCAGCATCAGTAAATTTCCTAGAATAATAGGCTATAGGCATTAAATCTAGATTTTCATTTTCTTGTAGTAAAATTGATCCGGCTCCAGTATTGGAAGTATCAGTTTGTAGGACAAATGGCTTACTGAAGTCCGCTAGATGCAACAATGGAGGGTTCCTTATGGAATGTTTGAGTTTGTCGAAGGCTTGCTGGCATTCCTCACTCCATTTAAATTTTACTCCCTTCCTCTTCAATCTATGCAAGGGTACACAAATATCGGAGTATTTGGGTATGTAGCGACTCCAATATCCACACATTCCCAAAAATCATCGTAGCTGCTTGATGGAGTTGGGAATAGGAAAATTTCTTACAGCCACTGTTCTTTCCGGATCGATTGTAATCGTATTATTCTTTATTCGGTGTCCAAGAAAGCTGATCTCTTCGCAGAAGAATTTTGCCTTTTCCGGATTTACGGTAAGGTTATGGTTAGATAGCCTCTTAATCACTTCTTCTAAATGCTTTAAATGAGATTCCTTGTCTTTGCTATAAATTACTATGTCATCAAGGAATTTGATTAGGTATACAAAATTTATATCATGAAAAATGCCATCCAGATAGCTTGATAATACACTGCTCCCAACTTGCAAACCAAATGCCACACGCTTGTATTGATATTTCCCGAATTAAGTGCAGAACGCAGTTAACGGGCGACTTTCCTTTTCCTATCGGGTAGTCCATCTTTACTAATTTTTTATTCAGCTCGGTACAGTTTATGACTAACCTATCCTTTTTGGCGAGGAAGGCTGGTGAAGAATATGGACTGGTAGATCTTCAGCTAATAAATCCTCTATTATAGATTTCATTTTAGTCAAGTTAGGCGGACTTAAATAATAAGGCCTAATACAAACTGGTGTTCTATCAGTAACCTCAAGTTTGACTTCTAAATTTAAGGCAGCACCTATTTTCTCGGTGAATAAATTGGGGTAATTACTGATTAGCCTATTTACCTTTTCTTTCATGTCAGAACAACCAATAATAATTTCATTTAAAGATGGACTTACTTGCTCTAGAGATCTGTCAATTTCAATTTTGTGTTGAGGCTTGAATTTAAAATAACATAATCTTCGCTCTAGGTCCAATAGAAGTCCTTTCTTAGAGATAAATGGTATACCCAAAATCATGTCAAAGCTATTGTGTTTCATGACCAAAAATTCCTCTTTCCATGTGAAATTCCCTATTTTTATTTTGAATTCACAATTACCCAACACATTTATTTGAGTACCATTTGCGGCCAACATGGAACCTTTCCATGTTTTTATTGACTTGACAACCTTTAATGCTAAAAGTGTCTTGCATAGGCTATGGGTAATAAAATTTTTGCTTGCACCGGTATCCAATAGACTATTTACAGTAAGATTTCTATGTATAGTAGTTTGTATACAAGGTAGCGTATTATTTACATTTATCTTTACTTTCATAGTTTTTACCCCTTTAAATTTATTCCAGCTATTAACCAATTTCCTTAATTCATTTTTGTGACCAGGAGAATTATTTTGGTAATCGGTTATGTTAGGTTCTGCGGGAGTGTCAGTTGAAATTTGGCTATTACTTGACACTCCCTCATTTACAAGCTTTTTTTTGTTCTGAAACATTGACTTGCAATATGTCCCTTACGATTGCAATTATAGCAAGTTTTATCGTGCTGGCCTTGATTACCTGAAGATTTTGATAAGTTACGATTATTAAATCGTGGATTGTGGTTTTGGGAAGCATACCTTGGGTTATATTCTTCTCTTGGAGATGTAGAAGCACGCTGAGGCAAGCCGCTGTGATAAGGACGAGGATGCATCTGTTCTCGTAGGTAATCATTGTAGCGTACATTATTTAAATTAATGCATAGTTGATCCAAGTCGTTGAAAGTGTGCGGGCTATTTTCAAAAACAATTTGATTTCTGATTTCCGGTCTTAATCCATTTTTAATGAATGAAACTAGGTCTTGTTCAGATAGGCTAGTTTTTAGGATTTGATTGTTTATTTTAATCTCATTTATGTAAAGAGATAATGGCTCATCGGAAAGCTGGGGTCGGTAAATGAGATCTTGTTTTAATTTCTCTTTTAATGTGACTGGAATAAATGTGACAATTATTTCTTCATGCATTTTGTCTAAACTTAACCCTTGATTTTTGCATTGCAAAAATTTTCCACTAAGGGGAGGTTGCGTATAGCTTGGTAAAATTTCAAAAAGTTGGTGGTCCGTTAGGTTCGTTTCTGTTTTTACCGTCACCAAGTTGCGCAAAAATGAAAGCAAGGGGGTGATTTCAAGTCCATTGCAGACAGTTATTTTGCGTAAATAAGCCTCTGCCGGATTGGAGAGTTTATTAAAAATCTTTACTTTTGGATTTACAACGCAAGCTTCGGTTGCCTTTGTTCCTGGTAGGCCTAGTTGCATGTTTGAAAACATAGTTGGTAGTTTAGAATGTAAGTCTAGGTTATCTTGTTGGTTAGGTTGGCTTGTAATTTCAGTTTTTTTGGTTCCTAAGTTATCTTGTAGGTTAGGTTGGGTTGTAGTTTTAGTTTCGCTAGTTTCTACTGAACTTTGTTTGATTGGAGTGGACGTTTTGTAAGGTAGGCCTACTTGGGGTACTTTTGGGATTGTTCCAATTTGTCGGTTAAGTTTTCTTCTTCAATTAAAGATTTGTTTAGTTCTTGTCCATACTGATCTAGATCTTGTTGGGAAATTTTTGTTTTGATATCATCAGATTTAGTCGTTAGATCCGTTAGTTTTTCATTGAATTCACCTAGCTTCTTAGTATAACTAGCATCAACCTGACATTAATTTAGGTTTGTGATTCTTACATTTAGGTGAGTTAGTTTAGCTTTAATTTTAGCTACTTGTAGGTTACTAGGGTCCTCTTTAGATTCTTCGATTAGAATTTCTAGTGAGTCTAGTTTGGTTTGAATTGCTTGGAATTCCACCTTAAGTGATAATTTACCGCTAAGGTTTGCAACATTTGGAGGTACGTTTATGGTCGACCTTAATTTGTTTCTAAGCGCTTCAACATTACTACGAGTATATTCATGACCTCTTAATAATATTTCATATTGAAGTTCATCCTTACTTAAATAATTTAATTTGAAACTTTCCATTTCGGAAATTTACCAAGTTCCAAGTGAACTTTATCCTAGCTCCTAATTAATATTGCCTCAAAATCACAAGAATGCACAGGAGTGCCAACAGGTCAGTGTTGAAATGTAACAGTACTGTAACTGAATATAATATTTTATACACATAATTATTTGTTTGATTTTTCTTTAACCTAGTTTTAACTTTATTCGGTTTTAAAATAATTCAAAATTAAATTTAATACATTAAATTAGTACAATATATATATACATTATACTGACGGTAAGCCTTTAACACATTATTTCTCTGCTAACATATCGTAACTGTAGAATAACTGTTGGGTTGGATATTGCAGTTGATTGAACAAAAATATCTTGAGTCCGTTATTATCATTTCTGCGAGCAGTCATGCCCCAATTCAAGACACACCAGAGGGCAGCAGCCCATTTGAATCACGCAGCAGATAAATTAATTGGTTATTGGACTTATGCCTGATCATCTCAAAGCTAGTTAAGTAAATATATGCAATTCAGAATTCCTTTAGATTACTAATTTATTTTGACTCATGCGTAAGGTATATATAACAGATTATTTAAACGATACTTTACTGGTGAACAACCACATTAGACCATATTAAAATTTTCTATTAACAAAATTTTAAAAAATCAAATTTCAAATTTACAGCTCTGGCTTTATACTATATTAAATGCTAAAAACTCCCGCTAACTGGAGACAACCATCTTGTTTGAATAATATTTAAAAATTCCGCCTTGCTACATAATATATCCCTCTATGTACATAATGCACCAAAATACCTGCTAACTGGACACCCTCATCTTGTTTTTCAAAAAATAAATCTAAATTAAAATTTCCCGCCCTATGTTGGGGTGGCGACACACTGTCTGGCCGTCCTGCGACGTCCCGCACCGCCAGGGAGGCGCCACGGTCATTGCCCTTCCTATCAAAGTGACCTTTGGACCCTATCCCCAAGTCATGCTACTGGTAGTGTCAGGAGGGCCTTAACTGTTGGTTCCGTACAGACAGTCAGGAATACCTAGACTGTCCGTCTTTTGGCAGGCAGTCATGAAAGCCTAAACTATTTCTCACTTGGTTCTGTACAGACAGTCTGGAAGACCCTGACCGTCCTTCTGTAAAACCAGTGCAATGTGTTATGATAAGTGTCATTGTATTCCTTTTAGTTTTAATGTCTTGATAACAAATTTAGACTTTAGAAAATAGATTGTGACATCTCACTCATGCTAACATTGGAATTAGAAATTATGGGTCTCAGATCCATATGAAAAAAATCCAAAATGGAGGTTGAAAATTAGCACCCACGCATAATCAAGTATTCGCTTCCCAAAATTTTTTGCTAACAAGTGCATAAAAAGTAGGTGAGAATTTATTTAAAACTCATCCTGAATATTATTCCTGCAATAAATATGCATAGTAGCCTGATTAGCTAAATGGTAAAGTAACTTTAAGATGATGGCATATATGTATTTTTACTTACCCTTGGATCAATATAAAACCATCTTATTTTGCCTCCACTCTGTAAAACATATATGAAACAATATAAGTTTAGTCAAATATCTGTAAACAAGACGTTCGACGTTCAAATCTTCTAACTTTGTTTAACATAGAAATGTTAATCAATTAAGTGAACCATATTTTCACCCAAGTGTTTATTCTTATTTTACTTCTGTCAATGATAATGTAAAAACGTAGACTGCCTACGACTGTACTAAATATAGCAATCCCCAATTAGCAAAACAATATCGTCTCAAAATTGTCGACAATGTTTTCTCAATATTTAAAAATATTTGCTGAATATTGAATAATGTTTTAACAACTAGTGGCTTGTAGGGGCAAAAGCCCTAGAAAATAAAATACAAATGCTGAATATTTAACGTTTCCTTCACATTCACAACTCGGAAACAGTTTGACGGATTTAAACGTCTTAAGTGTATTTTTGAAAAAAATTGACATTTATTTGCTAGCAGTTGTCAGAATTTTAAGAAAGTGTGTTACTTTAGTATAGTAAAGGGCTGATTTTTTTTAAACAGTGGCTCTATCCGTCGATCTCAAAAGAAACTCAGTTCACAATTAAACATATGGACATGGTTTGAAAAAGTTCGTATAAGGTTAACCACAGATTGCAGTGCTTAATTTGTTTCCCAAGGAAAGTCGTGACATTCAATACAAAAATGTAAACAAATGTCGTATGTAGCCTCAACCAGGTTCAAAAGAAAATATTTGACAGAAAAGGGTACTTATTAAGGAAAGCTATGATGATTGAGGCTACTTTATTACGCAATAGGCAAACGGGTAAGGATGAAATCAAAATGCCCGTGATTAAATACTGCTTTGTCTTGTTAAACCTAGATTAAAGATTAAATATACTTTTATTGGCTCAATTTGAAGGTGAACCTTTTTTGTGTGATACAATTTAAAGTTGATGTTGCACTCAATCGCTGTTAGTGCAACACACTCTGTTGTTGCTCTGTCAAAAACCATGACCATTTCTAGCGCACATAAAACTGTCAGAGCTGGGCCTTAAAAATGATAGATGAAGTCTTCTTTGAACCCATAGTCTGTGTTTATTCGATCGTGTTTATGTTGCAAATGACTCGGCTTTACATTAGCATCAAACAAAACAAACGTATTTAATTTCTCTTGCTTTTTAAATGGTGAGAAGGTTAAATCCCCTAGGTCACAAAATCGGAAAAAATTAAAAAGTAAAATAATCCGTCATTCGTTATAGTAAGTTCAACCTGTTTTGCTGGATTTTAGATAAACCATATATATCAACATCTAGTTTATGGTTTCAAATCAATTATAAGCAACATGTTTTTAAAGTAAACAAAGCAGACGGTTTCAGATCACAGTGATTTTTAAATGATAGATATTTCACGTTATATATTCTTTTTATACAACCTTTAAGATATTTCAATATTTGACCCGAGGTGCATCGATCAAGGCCTTCATTTTGAGCCCTGCGACTTGCCAAACGCATATTTGAGCCATTTCAAATATTCTGCAACCAGCCAGATTCCCACAATTAATTCAGGAAAAAGATTTCGCTTGTGCAATTTTATAAATGTGTAGAGATCATTTAACATTAAATCGACATCGTTATAACGTAATCGATACACGCGTACTCTTTATAATTTTAAATTATGAATATACTGAAACCCATAATAATAAAATCGGAAAATCATAAAGTAAAAATACTTATTTGTTATTGTATATTGAACGTTTATAGTTAGCTGACTTTAAAAAAAACAACATATTGCAGCATCCAGCATATGGATTTGAATCAGTCATTAGTACATCATATTTAAATGTAAACAAAGCAGACGTTTTAAAATTCCAATGCTTTTTAAATGGCAGATATTTTACGTTGTCCTCGTTTTCTGGTGAATTTCAAGCAATTTTGAGTATTTTTCCCGATTCCCTTGTATCAAGGCTTTCAATTTCAGCCCTCTACAATCATCCTGCGACTTGTCAAAAACCCACAATATCGGATCAAAAATTCCCTTACGTAATTTTTATGAATAGACTATTTAATGTTTTGACAATTTTTTGTTCAACTTGGATCCCTATATTTCTGTCAGTCCAATATGTATTTTTATTTAATCAATAGTTTGTAGACGTTTACAAAAGATTCCTGAATAATTCTCTGTACAAAATATACCAATATATTGTTTCCCACCATCTTGGATGAGGGTCTAATACAGATGGCCACTCGATGGATTTTCGTGCTTTTTTGGGGGTTTCAGGTTTATCGAACTTATTTGCCACCAATTAATTTCCCTGGTATAAAAATGTATCACTAATCTAGATAATATTTTACGTAAAGTTTTTTTATACCTATACATATTTTTAGCAGCATAAGACTTTTTTCTCCTGGGGATCAAGATATTCTCAACATGCTTATAGTGTACCCAAAATGTAAGAAAGAAACTTTTACTTCTGTGCGACTAAACACCTAAAAGTCGCAAAGTTAAAACCAAGTAAAAACGCAGGTGCAGCATTTGCAACAAAATATTTTACTTACGTAATATTTATGATAACGTTCAACATTGGGTGAAGCAGGTTGCCACCTTTGAGGCTAAAACGAAACATAAAAATTATAAGTGAAAGGAGTTATCACAGTGATTAATATCATACAAACTATTTTCTAATATTTCCAATGACTTGATGGTATGAAATAAAACGTTGTCATATAAAACACTTATTCAATTTACTAGCTGTTTTAAGTGCTTGAATGACTACCTAAAAATACTATGTAATGAGGAGACTGGAAGAAAATATTAAGTCTAAGAAGAATGTAAAATGTTTCGCCATCATGAAGGAGGACTTCCTAATATTGTAAACTAAGTACAAGTCAACATACCGAAAGCTGTATGATATAAAAAAAAACTTTAAAGTCTAAATATTAAGGCTGAAACAAACAAAAAGGAAGAGTTACAAATAGCATCTCAAACGCAAAGGATAAGGCTATCAAGTTATAAAGCAACAGCCGATAGAATTGGTAGGCCAAAAAACTTTACGGTCTGGTATCGGCAAAGAATAACTTTCCTGCCAAGAATAAGGGACTGAAAATATATGTTTCTGATGTAAACTACTATTATGATAGCCAATAGTAAATTATTTGTTCGCATTTCATTGTTGAAGTTCATTGTTGTTGTCAATTTAATTTTGTTGATGATTATGAGTTAATGTTATTAAAAAAAATTTAAATAAAAAAAATGTTAAAATTAAAAAAATCTAAATTTATCCAAAACGGCTCTAACGATTTTTTAAAAATTTCATAGTTTTTAGTGCTTGAGATGACAAACAAAATGACACCACCCGCATGTCTGTAAAAAGTCAGGTTCAGAAGTTATGAGGGTTTAAGTGTTAAGAAATTCATATTTTTCAAATTTCACAAAATCTGCAACGTCCAAAGAAAATGTACTTGCAACCATTAAATTTGACTTGAAAAACTAAATAATCCAGTATTTTGAATCATTAGTTTACGTCAACTGGTTTGCGGAGATAATTGATATTTTAGTTCGGCGGTAAACGCAGTGCGTTGTCAAATGTTATTCTTATGGAAAATATTTGAAAACCGATATCTCCGTTATTTACGAACCGATCTTGATCAAATTTGGTATATATTCGTGTGATAATTAATTGTTAATTTGTTTTATACTATATATGTTTTCTGGTTTTTAATGACTTGAAGGGAGAAAGTATGTGTCAGTTTCCTGATACCGTTTATTTGTATACAAAGTGGATAATATGTGTGCTTTTCCTAGAAAAAACAAGGGCTCGAAAATTCCACAAATGTAAAAAATCCTATTAATAACATCAATACGACTGCTGGACGAGCTATAAGGCAAAAATCGACACGAAAATCCATTTTTTAGATATTTGTTTTTTGTCAAAGATGATATAAAAGAATATAACTCATCCCATTTTTGTCAGATTTCAATTATCAATATGTCAAATGAAAGCTAATAGATCAGCGCGTGTTTCAAAACCCATCCAACTTGCAGGCCATGTTTGGGACTTGCAATACAAATCTTTAAATAATTATGAAATCTTGAAAAAAATTGATTTTTATGTTGGTTTTGAGGTCTATATCTCACCTCAAACCCAACCGATTTAAATGATGAAAAGCTTAAATGAAAGCCAATAATGTACTGAGTTAATTAAAACGTAAACTGTTTTGAATCTCTGTTAGTTTTCTATGTATGAGTCATTAATAATATGAAATGTACGAGAGTGACCAGATTTTATGGTAAATGAAGGTTCATAACTCAAATTAAGTAAGTTCGATTTTAATAAGCCATAGCTCATATTAAAGCGCAAAATATTCTGAGTAATTTGAGGGGAGAATGAGCTTTTTAATCCATTTAGGACCTGCGCTATGGATCTTTGGCAAAAAACAAATTTCTAAATACCCCCGTTGCAGCAGACCTGCATACTCAGCGAATTTCCAGTACAAAACAACATATTTCAATCCAACATAGCGAGATTTTACAGGTTTTTGAAAGCTCCATAAGAATAACATGGGGAATGAGTATGCAGGTTTGCTGCTACGGGTATAATAAAACTGGGTGGTTTTAATTCAATATTTAGTAGATCTGAACTAGAAGAAGCCACTTACCAAGTTTTATCAAGATGTGTTGAGAAATAAGCGAGAGATAGAATTTTACTTATTTCCCATAAGGTTAACATTGGGACAACGTACTGTGTTTACCACTTTCAATATCTCGGTAACCAATGGACATAGAGCAGTGATTCAAAATACTAAATTGTTTGTTTTTTTGAGTTGAATTCAATGGTGCCAACAAAAATTCGATAAAATTTATTTTTCTATGTAAAAAACTCAAAAAACCCATTTTTTGGGGGGTTTACCCCCCTTTACCCCCCCCTTCCGGTTGTCGGATTAGGCTGGATTACGAACTCGTCCGAATAATTACTACTTTACACATCCATGCCAAATTTCATTAAGATTGGACCATTTTTACGCGAGTTATCGTGCTTAAAGACACATATATATATATATAGATATATATATATAGATATATATATATAGATATATATATATAGATATATATATATATATAGATATATATATATTTATGAAAATGAACAAATGGTGTTTTTTGCTTCTGGGGGCCCCAAAACGAAAAGTTATCATGATCTCGGGCTTAGGTCTTACCATGAGTACACGGTAACAGCTTCTTCCCTATAGGGGAAATTCGCTAAAAATGGATTTTCGTGTCGATTTTTGCCTTATAGCTCGTCCAGCAGTCGCCCGATTTTAATGTTTAATAGCTCATATAAAAGCCGCTAAATAACTAAGTATTTCAAGACCAAAACAAACTACATACCTTAATTAGAACCGTAGATATAAGTGATAATTCATGAAAAAATCTTTAACAAAATTAAACGTCCATAGGAAATGTATTGGGATGAATTTTTATTTGAGCATATCTTTTTAACGAGTGCATATTTTCAAAAACAGATTTCAGCATTGTGTTCAGGGCAAAAATCTAGTCCATAATGATGCGTCACAACACCATCTTTACATTTGAAAAAAATATTTATATCCAATATGGCGGATCTAAGATGGCGGCCGAAAATGTAAACTCTGTCAAAATTTAGAACCAATCACCCAACGATGATTGGCGGCGGTCCAAAGTCAATATCTCGAAAAAATTTACACAAAATGCAATTGAATGTCTTTTTTCATAAATTTTTGTATGGTGGGAAAAGCCGCCATTTGAAACGAGTTTTTAGTGAGTTCCTATGGTCCGATTTTGGTAAACTTTGGATATGTTAAAAGTCATATTCTTTTAAGTAGGATTCCATAAAAAATGTTTTTTTGCAGTTTTTTGAGGTCATCGCGTAAATTGACTGGACTAAGAACAATATAGCTATACACAGCTACGCCGTTATTTTCACAACTCAAAAAAAGTTAATTCACTGCATTTTACATACATTGTTTTAGATATTGACTCGGGATGAACGCTAATCATTGTTGGGTGGTTAAACCTTTGTTTTGACAGGGTAACAATTTTCGGCCGCCATCTCGGATCCACCATATAGAATATCAACTTAGTTCTTTAAAGTAAAGATGGTGTTGTGACACATCATTATGAACTAGATTTTTATGCTGATTACGATGCTAAAATCCGTTTTTGAAAATATGCTTCCGTTAAAAAGATATACTCAAATGAAAATTCATCCCTGTACATTTCTTATGGACTTTTCATATTTTCAATATTTTTTGGGATTAATTTCCTTATATCTCTCATTATAACTAAAACATGTAGTTCGTTTCAATTTTGAAATACTCAGTGAAACACCGGCTTTCATTTGAGATATTTACCATCAACATCGGACAAGTGAAAGATGAGCTATAATGCTCAATGTAACTTAAATCAATTTTTCATAAATTTGTTTTTAGTCAAGTATTTATATCTCCAGTTTTAAATAAGGTATTTAGTTAATTTAGGTCTTAAATCACTCAGTAAACCATCAGCTTTCAAGTTAGCTGACTGTCAATAAAATTAGACTAAAGTTCGAGTGACTTATGAGCTTTCACTCATTATAAATTTGACTTATTTGCAAAATTTTACATTTCTTAAGGAATTTATCTGGTTCCAAAAAAGACTTCAAAATCGTAGAGGTCTTAATTGACTTAGTAGGTCATTGGCTTTCATTTGAGTCTTAAGTTATTTTGATGGATTGAGTTTCAGGTGAGTTTTGGTTCTAAAATCAACACAACTTTAAAATTTTCAGACATTTTCGTTTATATAAATACTGATATCTCTAGTTCTAGGACAGGTCTGGAACTCTGAATGATTTTACAAGACTCGGTAAGATATCAGCTTTCGTTTGAGACTGCGATAATTTAATTCGAACAAGGTCGGGGTGAGTTATGAACCACTATTAAGAATAAAATTCGAAAATAATCTTTTTGTCGTCGTAAGCCTTAAAATCCGTTTAAAACTTAATCGATTTTACTTATCAATATTTCAAATAAAAGTTGACGTATCACTACGTATTTTAAGACGAAAATGAACTAAATACCTTATTTAGAACAGGAGATATAAATACTTGACTAAAAAAATGTACGAAAAATTAATTTCTAAGTTACATTGAGCCTTGTAGCTCATCTTCCACTCGTCCGATGTTGATGATTAATATCTCAAATGAAAGCCGGTATTTCACTGAGTATTTCAAAATTAATAACCCCGTTGCAGCAGACCTGCATACTCAGCGAATTTCAAATGCAAAACAACATATATTTCAATTCAACATAGCGAGATTTGACATGTTTTGGTAAGCTCCATAAGAATAACATGGGGAATGAGTATGCAGGTTTGCTGCTACAGGTATATTAAAACTGGCTGGTTTCAATTCAATATTTAGTAGATCTGAACTAGAAGAAGCTATTTACCAAGTTTTATCAAGATATGTTGACAAATAAGCGAGATATAGATTTTTACTTATTTCCCATAAGGTTAACATTGGGACAACGTACTGTGTTTACCACCTTCAATATCTCGGCAACCAATGGACATAGAGCAATGATTCAAATTACTAAATTGTTTGTTTTTTCGAGCTGAATTCAATGGTGCCAACAAAAATTCGATAAAATTTATTTTTCTATGTAAAAAACTCAAAAAACACATTTTTGGGGGGGTTTATCCCCCTTTACCCCCCCTTCCAATGGTCCGATCGGGCTGGTTAACGAACTAGTCCGAATAATGACTACTTTACACGTCTGTGCCAAATTTCATTCCAATTGGACCATTTTTGCGAGCGCTATCGTGCTCACAGACACATATATATATATATAAAATTTTGAACGAATAGTGTTTTTGGCTTCTGGGGGCCCCAAAACGAAAAGTTATAATGGTCCCGGGCTTAGATCTTACCATGAGACCTACGGTAATAGCTTCTTCCCTATAGAGGAAATTCGCTAAAACGAACTACATGTCTTAGTTATAATGAGAGATGTAAGGAAATCAATCCAAAAACAGAAACATATTTTGAAAAACGGATTTCAGCATCGTAATCAGCGTGAAAATCTAGTTCATAATGATGTGTCACAACAACACCAAAGGATTAACCACCCAACAATGAAAGGCGTTTATCCCGAGATGCCGTTTAGTAATATAAACATTTTACAAATTACAAAATTAATGACTTATGATATACATCTAAAAACGTATGTAAATTTGCAGCGAATTAACTTTTTTGTGTTGTGAAAATAACGGCGTAGCTGTGTATTGCTACATTCTTTTAGCAAATGTTTAGCAACAGTTTGGGATGAAAATTAAATAATATATATCGTTTTAAAGGAAATCTTATTACGAACAAAAAAGTATTTTTCATATTTTCCGCAACATGCAATGGATTCCATGTTATTTAGCAATACCCCCGTTGCAGCAGACCTGCATACTCAGGGAATTTCAAATGCAAAACAATATATTTTTATCTAACATAGCGAGATTTGACATGTTTTTGTAAGCTCCATAAGATTAACATGGGGAATAAGTATATAGGTTTGCTGCTACAGGTATGTTTAAACTGGTTGGTTTTAATTCAATATTTAGTTGGTCTGAACTAGAAGAAGCCATTTACCAAGTTTTATCAAGATATGTTGAGAAATAAACGAGACATAGAATTTTTCTTATTTCCTATAAGGTTAACATTGGGACAACGTACTGCGTTTACCACTTTCAATATCTCGGTAACCAATGGACATAGAGCAGTGATTCAAAATACTAAATTGTTTGTTTGTTTTTTTTTAGCTGAATTCAATGGTGCCAACAAAAATTCGATAATTTTTACTTTTCTATGTAAAAAAACTCAAAAAAACCATTTTTGGGGGGTTCATCCCCCTTTACCCCCCTTCCGGTGGTCCGATCGGGCTGGTTCACGAACTCGTCCAATCGATTACCACTTTACATGTCTGTACCAAATTTCATCAAGATCGGACCATTTTTACGGCCGCTTTCGAGCTAACAGACACATATACTGTATATATACATATATCTATATATATATAAATTCGAACGAATGGTGTTTTTTGCTTCTGGGGGTTGCAAAACGAAAAGTTATCATGGTCTGGGGCTTAGGTCTTACCATGAGACCTACAGTAATAGCTTCTTTCCTATAGGGGAAATTCGCTAAAATGTTGAAAAAAATACAAAATAAAAACAGAACTTTCATTAAAATTACAAATATAGTTAGTGTTATGAATCTAAACAATGTCTTATGATATACCATTTTAACACGTTGAGTGCCAAGCGGTGCGTTTGCACCGCACCGAATCTCTAACCGGGGGCCGAGCGTTGCAGGTGCACCGCTAATACACATTGTTGAACATAGCTTCCATGACGACGAGGCCTCTTATAAAAACACTATTTTCGGTATTGGCCACTTGGTAGGGTTCTAATAGTTATTTGGGTGACCTGGTTTCTTTTTCCAGCATCCCATTCGTGAACACAGCGTTTACAAAATTGGCCGCATGGGGCTCTGCTGTATTTGTTATGATATAGAGCGGGTTGTTTCCAGTATTCCTTTCGTGAACACAGCGTTTACAAAATTGGGCACATGGCACTCTGCTGTATTTATTATGATTGAGAGCTGGTCTTTTTCCAGCATCCCTTTCGTGAACCGCTGTATTGTGACGTCATAAAACGTCATAAAAACTAATTATGATCTATTTTTTGAGTTTTTATTAGATTTCACCAATATACAATTTTATATAGTAGGAGGAATAGGCCTATATCCTATACCAGACTAGCATAGTGGCCAACCGGTGCAAATGCACCGCTTCATTATGACGTCATAAAACGTCATAAAAACTAATTATGGTCAACTTTAAAATTATCTGCAGTAACATATATAATGAAAGGAATGTGTTATTGCACTTTTTTAGGTTTGGCCCCTGGGTAGGTTTCATTGCCATAGTGGTGGCACTCAATGTGTTAAAGCTTATTTTCTCCTTAACAAGAATCACTAAAATATTGGGTGGTAAGAAAATACAAATTCCAGTTATAGAGAGAAATATAATACCGTGTCATAAAATTGAGGCAGCCATATTGTTTACTTCATCAACGCCACTAAAGAGTCAGAAAAATGTGTGTCTCGGGTTTTTTGGTCTTGTCTACCCATGTACTATCAAAATTCAAAAGTGCAAAGTGGTAGCCAGATGTGAAGTTTTTTTCAGCTTATTTACCCCACTATAGGGGGAGAAAGTAAAAAACTGCCACTGCATTGAAAACAATGAGCACAATTGTTTGATGATTGCCAAATAGACTGATTCACTCGCAATTCGGCGAGTCGTTGCTGAGTGGTCTCAGTGGACACCGAAATAGGATTACAAGCACACACTACCATGCGAGGTTCATTCCGAGTAGTCACCGAGATGCCCACGTTTCAAAGTTTTTGCGGCATTTTATGAAATAAAAGCAATACTCACATTATCTGCAGGGTATTCACGAATTTTTTGTGCAGTCTGCAACAAAACATAAAATATATAAAAAAATTGCATTTTAGCTGTTTAATTTTATTATAAAAATAAACTAAAAAACTACCAATACTATTTTATAACTTGTATTTTTTGTAATTTACTGACATCTTTTTAAATAGTAATGATAGATGCACCATTGATGTTACATTAATTGTTTATAATTAGTCAACTATCTGCTAAAGTAATTTAATTAAATTATTAATACAAAATTTATAATAAAATATTAACGTATATTAATACATAGATTAAACCATTTTCTTTCATACTTACATGAGCGTCGACTTCGTAAATTGTACCTTCTCCCTATAAAAACAAAACGTATTATTAAAAAGCTGCATAAATTGATTTTTATCTGTTGCCGAAAATATTGATACAAGTGTGTTTCGAAACTACAATTGTGACATGTTACTGTCAAATGTCAAGACAATAACATATGAGACAAGTATGTGGCCTATGCCATATGGAGGCCTGATAAAAAATTTACTTTAGCCTTTATAGACGGACTGGGCCACGTTATTCGACTACATCATGCATCCTTAAACTCTAGCTTCAGTATGAGTAAAAGTTAAAAGCTATTCCTGTTGCAGCTTCGGTTGCAAAAACATTCACAATTGTAGGGATAACACAAGGCTTTACCGATATGACTGTGTTTGCCCTAGACAACTTTTTTACTCGAAATTTTATTACAGTTCGCGCATTATATCTCTCCGGTTATGACTGAGTCAGCTGCTTGTTTGGTGCGGGGGGGAGAGAGGGTACTTTTCTGAAAACATTTTCTAAAACACCGCTGCTTGTCAAATGTTGTGTTTACCAATATCATATGTTAAAAATATCATGTGACACGGCTAGTAGCATTGTGGTCATAGCCGGAGGTATAATGCGCGAACTACACAGTTAATTTACATAAAGAAACGTCATTATTTTTTTTAATATAATGCTCTTTTTATAAGTACGACCTTTATGACATTTTTGTGCAAAACTTGGGGCCTAGTTCTTTTTAAGTTATTAAATTCTGTACAAAACTGTAGGAAAATATTTAACTAAAAAACCTTTTTTATTGATTACTAGTTCATGACACCGGTTTCAGCTATGGATAAGTTTTTTAAAAATCTTTTTTTTACAATAATTAAAAAATTAATGTAAATTATATTTCCCATATAAGCCCATGTTAAATTTTTAAACGAATCGTGATTTGTGCTGGTAGAAATGCGTTACCGCAATGAACTCACTTCATATCCAGAAAGTACACATAAAAACTATTAATTAATATATTAGTAGTTTATGCAACGATTGTATTATGAATATATCTAAGCCACGAGTTAGATGGAAGTTAGATGGTGCGTAATTGTCATTGTGACACTACTTTCGTCAAATACCGCACTCCCATATTGGTCTAGAACCTGTATCATAAACTGAAACCTGTTTCATAAAGTTAACTTTATGCAACAGGTTTGTATTTGGTTTAATAATGACAAAATTGGACCTCAGTATGACATTAGTTAGTTGTAACACCGTTATTGCTTATTGTTGCAATGGTCGTAGATAAATATTACTATGATTCCTAAAGTTACCCTGAGCTTACGCCAAATATCGATGGATAGCTCTAATGTTCCGAAACTTCAGACCTTTACTGTACTTTGATAACCATTTTTTTTAATTCTGAGACGTATTGGCAAATCTACATAAAATCCCTTTAATAACCCCCTCAAACGTTCGACGGACTGTAAAAATAACCGCTTGCGTATTAATATGTACACGAGTGTTAAGACATTGGTTTTATTCAAGCAAGGACCTACAGAGTAATAACTTTTTATTTTAGCTTACCTTTGGAGGTTTATAATCAGCACCATAGCCCTGAAAAATATAATTTTTTGTCATGTTAGATTCAAAAGCAATAGAAGATAAAAAGAGAGTTTCATCACTACATCTGGCAAAGATATTTTACATAGGAGTGATAACTATGTAACTATGATAAGTGACAGTCAGTGACTATGTGGCAGTCATCATAAAACTAAGGCTAATCATAGTTGCCTAATTTAGATATGTACCATTCAAAATTGGTAGATTTAAACCATAGATGTAAATATATCGATGGTTTAATCATAAATGTCGAATGATAGTGAGAGAGGGTTTTCAGGACTATTTTAAGTAGGTAAAGGATTGAAATTAAGATGTTAACTAATTTCTATATTAAAATTTAACTATTATTTCTAATTATAGGTTCTCAAAATTTACAAACATTAACACAATAAAAATTTGTTTAGTGTCGGAGTGGATTGATTGACTTACGTGAGGATATCCAGGTTCCCATCTCTGTGGGTATTTCTAAAAAAGAAAAATATATTTATAGTTTTAATAGACCTTCATAAAACCATTTTCAGACTTTATACTATGCCACACATTAATTTTTCAGCATTAATTACTTTAGATACTAACTATCTTTACAATAAAAAGTAGTTATCAAATTAATTTACAACTTACATAAAAACGTTTTAAGATTTATACTCATTCGAGCAGATTCTGTTAACTTATTGAGATTTATGTTGATTAAAGTCTTATATTTCAATGTAATTAATGACATGTAGGCTAAATGGACATAGATGGTTGTTCCGGCGTTGCTCGCAGATCCTTCTTTTCATGTTCTTTTACGTCCAGGACTTTGGTCCCTTATAGAGGCCTACGGCGAAGCTGTGCAGGACATGGGTAAACATAATGAGATACCGGGATTAAATTTTAATACGCTATGCAGTTTTGACTATAGCGCCTGCATTATTTACGGATTCGCAGCTGTCCTTTTTTCAAACAATGGAAGTGAAACTACCCCTCCAAAAAAAAGTTCCTAGAGCACTTCTGACTCGAACTAGTCTGTTTGCGAACATTTTCATATCACTACCCCAACACATAAATTCAACATGTTTCGATGGTGCTTGTCCTATATAAACTTATTTAATAATCTATCGTGTGACAATTTTAGTCAAAGAGCTTGTCAAGAACAACTCACCAGTGTATATTTCAAATTGATTTCCAGCCCGTTAAAAACACCAGTCCTCTCAAAATTTAAAATTGCTTGTAAATATGTCATTATAAAATCCTAGATAATGATTTTATGGGACATTGAATCTGCTTCAGATATGCACTATCTTGCAATACTAAACGAGCCCCTCAAAACAAATAGTTACTTAATGGGTGTTAATTTTTTTTTAAATATGCGCAGCAAAATTCCCAAAATATAGATTTTATAGGTGTTTTATCGATACAAGAATTTTATCAAATGCCAGGAATGAAAATTTTGCTATGACTGAAGGAACTGATATCAACAATTTATTAATACCAAAGCACAGAATTTTCATCACTCTGTATACGAAAATTGCCCGTTACCGTACAGCTGAGATCTACGCAAACTCTCGATTTCCTTACGTCAAAACATGTAATGATCAGCTGCTTTTTCGGTACCCAAACATTTCATTCCCGTACCCTAACAAACCATTTCCGTACCAAAACAAAATATTGCCGTACCCAAACAAACAAATTCCTTAATTTGACAGTACAACCAGCTGACTTTATAAACTAAAAAAGACAGTTCAGCCGTATTGTGTTTACTTATAGAAAAATTACTAAATCATGAAATGCTGGATCATTTTTTATGAGTTTGGTCACTTATTTGCATCGTGATGAAAAGTACTGTTCACAACACGTCACAAAAGTACCATTTCGGGGCTCGATAGTGTTTTACTTGCTCGGCTTATCTTGCCCCGAAATGGGCTACTTTCGTGACTAGTAGTGAAATATACTATTATCTACGACCATTGCAATAAGCACCAATTATGGTATTACAATAAACATTAAAATGATATACATTAAAACACCAAAAACCAAGCAGTACTCTAATGACGACTTTAGAGTATTGGAGTCACTTTAGAGTACTGGTTCTAGACCAATGAGAGCTCGGCATTTGACGGAAGTAGTGTCATAATAACAATTACGCAATTCGCACATCAGCTGATTGTTGCATTACGATTCATGTTTGAGTTTACTTATCCCATCAGCTGATTGTTCCACAACGATTCATGGTTCAGTCTGCTTATTTGCCTAACCTCAAATTTTAGTTGACCTATTCCATCATTATTAAAAGTCATGAGTTTTGTTTAACTTCGGGGAAATTTTGTTGCATATTGTTGGTCGTAGATAAAATAGTGTATGCAACGATTGTATTATGCCTTTAAGCCACTCGTGAGATATTTAGAACACTCGCTTCGCTCGTGTTCTAACTTACATCTCACTCGTGGCTTAAAGACATTCATTATACAATCGTTGCATAAACTACTAAATTGTGCTGCACTGCACTGAATAAAATGACCGTTATAATAAACATATTGAACAATTGATTTTACTAGTCTGCATACATAGTCTTATAGTCTACAAAACGAACATAAAAAGTAAACTTACTTTACAGAACGGAAATCGATGGCCCTGTAAAAAGGAAATAGTAATTAAAACCAAACATATGGTTATGATACAATATTTTGTAATTAAAATTATATGGATGTACATATATGGAGTAAATTAACTCCATATAAAAATACGGAATAAGGTAAATACTTAGCCCCAAAATATCTAGATTTGGTGGTGTAAACAAACTTCTTAAACAAAAAGTGTTTAAACAGAAATCTTCAAGTTTGATCCATAACTTGAAATTGAAACGTACTAGATCATGAGGACTGATTTTAAAACAGATGGAAACAATTATAATTCATGCTTTGACCCTCTTTTAGGTATTTTAGACTTCATTTTCCTCTCGGTATCCAGGCCCAAATTGATGAAACTTGATCAAAACTACATCCATACATATTTCTGTGCTCATTTGCATCGAGGCCATCTTAAAATAAGCATTTGTGCGTATCGAAATGTAAATAAATTTAATAAATACATTTCTAATCTTTGTTTAAAGTGAAGATTAAGTATGTTAAGCTTTTTAGACCCAATCTTTGCACGAGAAAACCCGTTTTGATATTTATTAGACTAATGGCCTTAAAACGTTTTGATGTCCATTCCAGAAAAATTAAATTTACTGAAGTTAAGTGCCCCAAAACTCGTAAAATCTTGGATTTTACACAGTTATGGGACCTTTACGAAGGTAAATTAATCATTTTAACAGTTTCTTCCTAATACAAACACGAGATCCCTTCGATCTGTAGTTTAACTTGCCGTGGAAGTTAAACTTTGTTTAACTTCTAGCTTCTTAATAAATTGTTTCTTTTGTATGCACAGTATCTTAGCTATTTTTTATCGTCCCACCTTCATATTTCAGAGCGCTAGACCTGGCCCAGAACTGTTTTGCACAAAACGTCAGGCTTGGAGGGTCACAACATTATCACATAGCGATAAAGCCATCGGTGATTGGCGGGATTTGAACCCGGGTTCGATCGACCCTCTGGGCAACGAAGCCCACGTTCTAACCACCACACCAGGCCACTACCCAACTTAGCACTTAACCCATCACGTACATCTAAAATACTCATTCTACAGTACAGGACTTATAATTTTGAATTACCTCGTAGGAGGTAATGGATTGAATTGAATTGAAGTTATTCCCGTAACTACAAAGTACTAGTTAAAATGTGAGAAAAATAAAATCATATGTATAAGCAAATCATGTTTTTTTGTTTTGCTTCACGAAAATTATTTTGACAGTTATAATAAGAACTTGTATCATATATATATATATATATATATATATATATATATATATATATATAATGTAGTAAATGTTATTCGGCAACGGTAGTAACGCAATGGCTAATGCCGGGAGACATTCCATGCGAACTGTGCCTCCGAAGTGTCTCCACGTCATTGTCTCTGAAAACACATCAAGATGTTCGGGATCTTTAAATATCGTCATTTTTACCCAATAGTTTGACCATAGTCTCCTGCGTAAAAATCGCCTTTTTCTTTTTAAACATTTACAGTTTAGTAAGAAAAAAATCCCTTATACAGATTTCAATGATTTGCCTCTAAAAAGAAAAATAATTATCTGAACACTTACCCCCAATCTGCATAGTGCCAATTCAATGAATTTATATCTGGTTTCGTCGCAGGCGCAGACGTCCCCTCCTTGCTGTACGATAAAAAAATAAATTGTTTACTTCAATAGGTTTAGCTTAATCTATAATTTCTACTAGCAGTATGAAAAGTTCTAGCTGACTCCCCTCTAGGGAAGAAGCTATTACGCAGGCAACTTTCTCTCGAAGTCCTTTCTCTCGACTCCAAAACATCAGGCTGAGAGGCTGAAAAGGCTTATAAAAAATTTTTCTTCAGGCTTTAAAGCCATTACTACATTTTAAATTACATCATATAAATATCATATCTGCTACATTTTTCAAGTTATATCAACCGCTTCATATTGGTATGTTGTCACAACTTCGTCTACTGCGGTATGCGCTGTAGGCGATATAGATCGGGCAAAATTTATATAATTAAGTAAATTCAATAGTTTAGACGAGCGCAATCCATTTATGCTTGGTCAGACTATGTCAGTCATTGTAAGTTTTATCAGTTTATCTAATGATTGAAAGAGGTGTTTTTTCTGACTAGTATGATGTAAAGTATCTTGCGTAATACGCCAGGTAAGCTTTATTTGTATTTAATAGCTTAGCATGGCCGTCGGATGGAACTACTCCCTTACATATATTGATAGCTAAACAATTTATTTTCTATATCTATATATTAACAAGCAAGCGGTTTTCTTTTCACAGTCCAACCTCAATAACGGCTGGACGGATTTTAACGTTTGATGTGTTAAATTAATGGGATATTTATGTAGATTTGTTAATATGTCTCCGAATTTTTAAAAGGGCGTCTCTAAAATACAGTAAAAGGCTGAAGTTTCAGAACAGTGGCGCTCTTCATCTACATTTGAGCAAACTCCGTTCAATTTGTTTAAAACTGAACATATGGCTAAGCTCTGAAATAGTTCTACAGGTAAATCGCAGAATGCAGCACTTATAATACTTTTTTTGAAAAGAGAAGTTTTTACAGCTACTTTGGCTTTCAACAGAAAGATTTATTATGTAGTTTAGGTTATGTTATGAAGTGTTTTTAAAGGGCTTAAACATTGCAGTTCCCAGTTTTACAATGTAGTTTACGATATCTGAATACATTTCAGCTTTGTGTTTTTTAAGTTTTATTGACTTGAACCAATTTATTTTTGGATTTGGTGCAGTGGAGAGAACACGATCGCAACCGCAACCACCTAGAATCACCCTCCCGAAGTAACAATTGATGCTCCTTCCAACCTCAGACCAATGAAAAAATGTTTTCATCGCGGTGAATGAATGAATGAATGAAAATACTTCTTTATTGAGGCGAACTTAGGACCACATGGTCCTTTCTTACAGCTAACCTCTAATACTATTTACAAAATCAAAGTATGCTTACAGTTAATTAATAATAATAAAAGTTTTCTTAGTTATAAAAATAAACAAAAAATAACGTATCTAACAAAAATTATAATAATGCCCTAACATCCGCACGCACTCACCCATTCATTCGCTGCCACAGCTAGGCCTAACGCACGCCATCCCGCCACGGTCATCCGCTCCAGATAATGTTTCTTCAGCGCCACCGTCAGCCGTACACGATTTTCAACGGATTTTATTTCATGGGGCAGAGAGTTCCAGAGGCGGCAGGCTGTTACAGCGAAAGATTTATTGAAAGTTGTGGACTTGTGTCGGGGAATGCGTAGCGTTGACGAGCCAGAGCGAGTGTTTCTTGCGCCTCTCTCACTTAAGAATTCAAAATTTGCCGCAAGATAATTAGGGATTCCAAGGTTGATTACAGAACGAGTAATTTGAATGATTCGAATTTGCCTTAGATCTGGAAGTTTTAAAAGAGAAGAATGAATGTAATAAGGTGTGATGCGTTCATCTCGTCGAAGATTGAATAAAAATCGGATGCAATAATTTTGAACACATTGTAATTTTGTTTCCAAGGCCACAGTCATATCATTAATTACAGTACAGCAGTAGTTAAAGTGAGGAAACACTTGTGATTTGATAAGTAGTAGTTTAATGTGAAAAGGTAAGAGTCGCTGCATTTTTTTCAATGTGTGAACGGCGGCAAAAACCTTTTTGCATGTATTCACCACCGCATCAGTCCAGTCCAGTGTGTTGTTTATCGTCAAACCAAGACTTTTAACTGTATTGTAGTATGGCAAAGGTAGGCCATTAACTGTAATTTTTGGTGCTTCATCTAGATGTAATCTGTTTAGAAACCGTGAATGTCCGAGAATGATTGGCTTTGTTTTGTAAGGATTTAGTTTAAGTCCGTTCTTTGTTGCCCAAAGGACAATTCTGTCAATGTCTTCATTCATTTAAGTGATAGTTTCATTCAGTTGGCTGACTTTGAAGTGAGCGTATATTTGTAGATCGTATACGCACTTCGAGAATGAAAAGACTGGTAGAGATAATGCTTCATTTACGCGTTGTTGCCACAAAAGAAAGGTTCCCTACAAAGACAGTCGTTTCCTGTAATTCCTGTTTTGATGATAACTATCGATAAGGTGCAGTCCCTAAACAAATGAGGTCTTTGCTTATGGCGCCAGTGTTTGCTCTCGGTCAGCTACATTTTGCTGTAAACAGAGCTCGATCTTTTGCCGGCATTAAAATATACATTTCAGAATAAAGAGAACAAGGAAAATGAAGGTGTTTCCCAAAAAAATCGTTAACCGGAAACTCCTACGGTAAATCAAATGAACTTTTAGAGTTTCAATGGTTCAGCCATATTTTTGTTATTGAATTTAGCCCTGATTAAATTTAAAAATATACAAGTAAGCTGTTTATTCCTTATATTATCCTTTTACCTTATGATATTTTGCTCGATTTCGAGCCACGTGTTAAATAGTAACAGTAATAAAATAAAAATTAAAACATGTTTCGTAAGTTTTCTTATGGATAAGTATTAAGGTTTTGTAAACGATTGTCTTATCTGATCCGGTTTACCACTTGGACCTTGGCTGTTGGGATACTAATAGAAGTTTCAGTAAATTTGGATTTGTATGCAACGGAAAGTTTAAATTATTATATACTAGAGATCGCCGGTGGTCGAAAATTCGACCAACTTTCAAAGTGACAAATAGGGAAAGCAAATTTTATAGATAATCCCCGCATAAACCAATGTGTTTCTAAATATTTTTCATATAGTACATATTTTCCATCTAAACACATAAAATAACCAAACTGGGGGCCCAAAAACAAAAGAGAAAGACTCAGTCCTTGACTAATTATTTTACTTCATTTCTTGCTTATGGCATGGTTTTTAGTAATTAGTATTTTATTAAGATAATGACTATTTTATTAAGATTTCATGTTTATTTTTTTAAGAATAACTATTGAATCAGAGGAAAGTAAAACTTCAGTCATCAAATCAGGTTATCCTGTACACCCCTTACCATAGTTCTCTCCCTCCCTCCATTAAATTCCTCACTCTCTACTTCCGACCTTCTTTCCACTTTTCCCTCCTTTTCCCCTTCACTCTCTTCTTACCATCTCTCCTACCTTCTTTCCTACCATTTGTAACATTTTCCCTCCTCCCCTCTCTTCCTATTATTATCACTAAAATGTAATCTATATTTTACCCATTATCCACCAATAAAAACAAAATTTGAATATAATGTGTCCATTTATACTCCGGTTGCCAAGCCCGGTGACAGGATTTTCGGGCCCCTGTGCAATTGAGAACCCCGCCTTTTTTTACTCATCTCGATTCTGGGCCCCATTTTTACTAATCTCGCGTGGATCCGGGCCCCCTGTGAGTCCAGGCCCCTGTGCATTTGCCCCCCCCCCCCCCCCCGTCGCCGGCCCAGCCGGTTGCATGTCAGTTAGTGCACTGGATGGTTAATGTACTTTTTCCTTCCCTTTTTAATAGAAAATGTTTATTTCTTAATCTTATTTAAGCAAGTAAACTTTATTTTTCCAAATATGTGTAAAATGGAACACATTTGAGTATAATATCCCTAATCTTCTCTAAGTAGTCCTGATTTTAATCAAATTCTATATTTTCACTCCATGCCCCAATTAACTGTGGCTTAATGTTTCTACATGAAATCTTTACTCTACGAAAAATAGCATGTGATAACAGCTACATATGATGCTAACTTTGTTTACTTGGTTGTTATAATATCACCAAAACAGCAACTCATAAGGCTAATGTTAATTTGTTAAAATTTTAAATTGAATTTTCTACATTTCTAAAAGACTTATATAAATTTCAATGGGATTCTGCACATCTACAGGAAAATACAATTCTATCGGTGTGCTTAGATTTTTGCTACGTTGCACACAGGCTGAGAAAAAAGGAGCACAAAAACCTTATGGAAAAAATGCTTGCCTATTAATATAAAGATATATATATATATATATATATATATATATATATATATATATATATATATATATATATATTTAGTATCTTTTCAAGCAAGAATGCCCGTCATTATTTATATCCATCCAGCATTGTATGGATTAAACTAATTGACTTTTAAAGTAAATTAGAACCTCATTACTAAAAATGCTTAATTATCTAACTGTCATATATTCTGTTGAATTCAGAGACATTATACATTGCCAGGTAGGTATTTTAAGCCAAGTATGAATGACAGATAGAGTTGATCCTCGTGGCTTGAGCCGGAGAAGCATCGGAATTGAGCCAGAGGGTCAGGCAGACAGTGTTATTGTGCCGGAGCGACGATCGACCCTCAACAACGCACCGGAACTGAGCCAGAGGGTCAGGCTGACAGCGTTATTGAGCCGGAGCGACGAGCGACCCTCAACAACGCATCGGAATCGAGCCAGAGGATCAGGCAGACAGCGTTAAGGTGCTGCTATATATACACGCACGTGAGGTCACGTCCACTTACGACCAATTCGGCAATTCCGGAAGGGGGTACTATACACATTCGCACCGATTCGCATCCGCACAGGATACGACATCCAAAGGCGGAATGGACGTTGGTAGATGCTATAAATGCACGTCACGTCACGTCACGTCACGTCGCGCCCCGATTCGGTCGTGTGTTCTATAGAGCATTTGAGTCGGGCTGTGACGTGACGTGACGTGTATGTACAGCCGGTTTCATTTGATTACACAGATTGCATTCACCTCGAAAATGGACGTGACGTGACGTGACATGTATGTATAGTCTCACCTTTATTGAGCCGTAGCGACGAGCGACCCTCAACAACGCACCGGAACTGAGCCGGAGGGTCAGACAGACAGCGTTATTGAGCCGGAGTGACGAGGCACCTCAACAACGCACCGGAAGTGAGCCAGAGGGTCAGGAGGCAGACAACGTTATTGAGCCGGAGCGATGAGGGACCCAACAACACACCGCAACTAAGCCAGAGGGTCAGGCAGACAGCGTTATTGAGTCGTAGCGACGAGGGACTCTCAACAACGCACCGGAATTGAGTCAGACGGTACGAACCGTACCCGCAGTTCTACTACTCGGTTTCCCAAATGATTGAGTACTCATTATCTAAAATAAAATTAAGTTTTAAATAAAAGAATCCCATATTGAGTATTTAACGTAATTTGGAAAAGGAAAATATGACATTGAAGCGGAATCGGAATCTATAAATGTGCTTGTCAAAGAGAGCGAATCTTTGAATACCATACAATATACACATTACATTTTAATTACTTTATATCTGTCTCGTTTTGATATCACCATGTTTCTGCGGAAAAACATTTGCAGGTTTTTCTATCTGATTGTTGCAACAAAACGCTTATTATTTTGGCGGGCGCGCGGCAACTGACTCATTCAACTTTACAATGTTTATTTCGTAAAACACGCCGTTAAAAAATTTCAATAAACTAAAAAAGTTATTAAGGTTTTTGGCCAAAATAAAAAATCTGAATACGTAATATTTAAATTCCGAATTGTATTATCAAAACACGACTGAAGCAGGCCTACTTTCTTCAGATACATGGTAGGCCTACATGATTATCGGAGTGCAATCATACGACCTGCATATAGACCAGTCATTTAATTGTTATGATGACACTACTTCCGTCAAGTGCCGAGCTCTCATTGGTCTAGAACCAGTACTCTAAAGTGACTCCAGTACTCTAAAGTCGTCATTAGAGTACTGCTTGGTTTTTGGTGTTTTAAATGTATATCATTATAATGTTTATTGTAATACCATAATTGGTGCTTATTGCAATAGTCGTAGAATTTTTTTTTTTTAATCGACTAACCAAAAGAGACTTTTTACCATATGTTCCTCGATATCCCATACCTTTAAAACCATATAACTTTTTTAAAAATGAATAAAGGGCTCTAGCCACCATCTTGGAAAATGGAGGCCAAAATATAGTTTTTGAACTATATCATTATTACTGATTAGCTTAGAAAAAATTCTTGTACGAAAGTTTCTTGGTTTGGAAATGCCTATAACTTCTATATTCAAAATATTGTTGTAGAACAATTAATAAACCAACCGAATTAGAAAATGTTGGCATAATATGTTTTTCTTGGAATTTTCCCCTTCAAATTTTAAAATAACCAAGTTTTAGTTTGCATCATTAGATTCAACTCGAAAAAATAAACAATTTAGTTCATGGAATCGCTGCCTTATTTATGTTGAACAGCTACCAAGATATTGGGAATGGTAAACACAGTGGGTTGTCCCTATATTATCTTTATGAGAATAAGTTAAATTCTACAGCTCGCTCATTTCTTAACTTAATATATTAATAAAACTTTGTATTGAGCTTCTTTTAGTTGGAATCAACATGCAGACACCAATCATAGTGTACAGTACCGTATAAAAAAACAAGTACCAAACAAGTCGGGACAGAACAATCGATCATAAAACGGTTATGAGTTAGATGAGTCGATTGAGTTAAATGAGTCCGTTTTATGAGTCGATCATAAAACAGATGAGACAGCTAGTGGTACTTCCATCTGATATTAAAATGCCATTATTTTGACTGCTTTGAAACCATAATGATACAATTTTTTCATTTGATTATTTCAGAGAAGAAAAGTATTGAGAAAAGGTTGCCTTCCGTCACCCGACTGACCACTAGGGTCTTGACTTTTGGGATCCTAAAGACAGTAACGTTTTATTATATTTCGTTTCAGTATACGATTTTATTAAAAATACAATCGTATTTACAATACAGATGTTACCCCGTGATTTCGCCCTGGTTCAAAATGATTGTAAGATATTTTCATAAAAAGATTAAATTTAAATCGTGGAATGTACATGTTAAAAATTGTTAGTATTTTTGATAGAGACATAATTTAGATTTGTTAAAATCAAGAAGATTGTAGTAGAAGAGAGAATATTGAAGTATATATCAGAATTGCTTTTGCATTACGTTTTTGTAAAATTGTATACATTGCAAAGGGTTTATAGTATGTCACACTATTATTCCTTGTAATTTAAATGAACAGTCGAATCTTTAAAGTCACTTATATAAAATTAATTGCTTTTGATCTGTGTATTGGAAAACTTATCATTGGTCTATTTTAACAACATTAAGAAAGCAAATATCCTATCGTCCAGTATTTTCTCTATCTATCTATATACTTAATACAGTAGGGTTTTTCTGTTAGATCCCTTTTTCAGCCGTCCTACTAATAGTCCAAGCATATAAGAAAAAAACATGATGTTTTCAGGAGAAAATTCCCGGAGTTTTTTCTTAATGGTTTTTTATGTATTTTTGGGCGCTGAATCCGATTTTAAACTTTGCCACCTCGCCAGAGATGAGCTAACGTCAGAAATCGCAAAAAAATAAAAATTTAATGCACTTTTTTTACTTTTTTGCTTATAACTCATGAACGAAGTATTTTTTTGCAATAACTGCGATATACTAAATTAAAGTACACTGAATTTCCTACAATTTACATATATTAACTTTATTTCTTCGGTGTTCCAAACTGACGCTAGGGTGCGCTCAAAAATCATTATATTTTTTATCTATTGGAAAACGTAGAAAACGCCATTATTAAATTTTTGATTAGACACCCAACGAACTCTATTTCATGAAATCTATTATTTTATAATCATACGGCACCACTGGGTCACATTTAGAGATTTAAAAAACGTAAGTGAAGTTCATAGTCGGTAACCATGGCATTAAAAAAATAACAGAAATTTTCTTTAAATTAACTACATTTAAAAATTATTGTTGTAAACTAATGTCGACCAAAAAGATAGTATAATAGGCTGGGCTCGCAGTATAGTATGCCCTCTTCCCCCATATTTGTATATTATATAGATAGTATTATTTTACATGTACACTATAAACACAGAAAATGGACACGAATGTTGACTAAAATGCTCAAGACGTACTTTTACTAAATTAACATGTATAAAAACATAACAACTATCAATTTTAACTTTTTCTATTTCCAACTCACTTCTATATCGTTATCCTTATTCTTTAGACCAACGGACCAGGCTGGGGGTCCTCGGTTGTGGGCTGCGCTTCGAGTGGATGTTCTGTAGAAGGACCTGGGATGTTGTCCTCATCCAAGGTAACGTCACCTACTTCATCATCTACGATGGTTGGTTCGGCGTTGGAGCAGTTCCCTTCACATTTCCCACAAAGTTTTGAACAAGAGAGGCCAACTCGTCGGCAACCACAGTTACCCGCACAGCCCTTCTTGCATGAGCATGCTACCAGTTTCAAAAGAGAATCTGGGGCTGGGCTCCGTAAGGTAGTAATCGGAACACATGAGTTTGCAGTCTTTCTCCATCCCCAGTCCTCGGGTGACAGTTTATTTCCAAGCCACTGTTGAACTTGGTAAAACACCCTCAGCGAGTGTTGTTCAGCTGCGGCTTCTGTTGGTGGAAGAGATGCTATGTTACCATTCATCTTATAAGCTGATGTAATATAGCTCTTTAATCGCAGCTTATTTAAATTGGTAGTGATATGATTACCACCATACAAGGCCACCAAGAATCTCCCCCCTGCCTCAGTAATTTCCTTTGGTGTTGAATTGAGATTGTAAAACCGGCGAATATAGGGATGAAGGTCGTTATGTCTTATGATTGTCTTTAGTGACTTTACTTTGCCTTGTTGGAAAAGCGCGGACGTTGAGTCACAACCGCTAATGGCATGGATGAAAAGCATATGCTCCACTAGGCTGGATTCCGTTGTGGTTTGTGGATGGTAAACAATTGGAGCGACTTTCCCTCTCCCTGGTTTGAGGTAATATAAGTTGTGTGGCGTTTGTGTCCCAATCAGTATGACTAGAAGGTCAATATCCTCACCGACCAGCACTACTAAATCGTGTTCCAAGGACAGGCTTTGGGCAGTATTACAAATCATACTATCTGCATCTTCTGTTGCTTGCTTATTTTCAATTTGCGCTGCTGTTAATTTTGTCCTTAGCATGTTAATAAATCTTTGTTTGTTTTTGGAATTAGAAAGGAACTTCCCCTGACTGACTGGTGGGCACCATTGTTTCGTTGAATTGTATTTCAACCGAGGACTGCTTCTCTGATCGCCTCATTCGCTCCATGTCTTTTGTTCCTATTTCTGTATCAGAGTAACCGTCGAAGATAACTACTGCTGTAGTCATGTATTTTCTTTGTACATACTCAATGTAGCTCTGACAAATTTGGCTGAATGTGTGCCCTTTAGTCCAAACGACCCTATGTAATAAGAATCCTCCATCAACTACATATTGTGTGCAACGGTCTAATATTGTTATATCAGGTTCGGGTTTGAAAGCTTTGTACAAAGATGACTTAGTTCCTTTCCTAAGACCTCCCTCGTCGAAAAGAGCAAGTGGAAAAGGGCTTAGTTCGTACGTTAGGAAATCCTCCAGTTGTTCGTCTGATTGCTTTGCAACGCACATTCGTTGAAATAGAGTGTTAGGATTTACAGTTACAGGGTGGTTATGAGCAGTTATTGATCGTTTCATGGAAGCAAGAGGTTTCACCCTATTACTGCGTTTGAATTTAACTGACTGGAAATTCTTGTCTACGATTGAATTGATACACTCTATCCCTACTTCTTTAGACATGTGGCAATTTATGGTATCATCACCCACTATCCCAGAGCTAATGGAAACTAACTCAGGAGTGTCCGGGAAAGGCGGGTGTTGGCGGAACCAATCCATCATTTTCTGTGCATCTATCTTGTCTCTATTCAAGTTGCTCTCTCTGCTATCCACATGTTGTTCTGATGAGACAAAATCAACTCCGCTGAATTGTTCTACAGCATCACAAATTTTTCGGTGCGTAGACATTCCTAAGGTCCACCTGGACACAATACTGTCACTGGTTCCACGACCCCTTGTGAGCCCGCCAGAAGATTTTAAGTGCTTCATTAGTTCTTGCTCAATGCCCAAAGTTGTACTTGAACCGTGCCTTTACGACCAATACTTTCTGCAGTAGGTATATCCTTCAACCGATCAATATGTTGATCAGGAACTATAGCAGATTTGGGTGTAACACATAGTATGCCACCCATTGAATGAAAGGTGTTGAATCCATCAATGGTTCGAACATTGAAATCTGCGTTATCGTAAACCAGTTGGGAAAGTGCTGGCTCTTTAAGAGCCAGAGGTGGTTGCATGATGGAAGACATTTCAAATCGTGTAGCCTCCAAATATGTTGAACAAAATCCTAATGAACTTAGCACGTCAATCAACCTTAGTGATCCAAACTTTCTATACAGGAATCCTGCAACTCCAACTTGGAGGGGAGATACATATGACACTGGTCTTATAGCTGCAAGTAAGCAGTCGGCTAGTGCAAGTGACTTCTTTTTCCATTTTTCAATATTCCCTTTCTTCTTTGCCATCACTACGGTATCTGTAAAGGTCCTAAGAGATTCTGGAATGAGATTCTCAAGACCATCTAAGAATTTATTGGGTGGAGGGTACCGTGTCGTGTCGTATACTTTAGACCGTGCATCCTCAAGAATAATTTCAGCTGCTGTTTGAACAATTCTTATTCTTTCCTCTGCATATGGCAACCTCTCCTCATACCAACAATCTGTAAGAAGCTTGTGCCCTGTAGCTTTAAAACAAACTATGTAAGGGACATTTGCCGTAATCAACACATCCTCGCCATATTTTTCAACGAGTCGTGTTTTTATCGTTTTTGGGTGGGGACAAATTTCACTTTTAATCTGATTCATCAGTTCATCAATTGTAAATTGACATTCCTCACTGTTTTCAAGGAACGTGTAAATCAATTGCATTGCTCCTTCTACATCATCCCTGGGTCTCCCACAACTTGTTTGCTGACCTAGTTTAGGACCATAAAAAGATTGCATGCAAGTGAAATGGTACTGTGCACCTGCCGCTGGCAAATCAATCACTGTATCTATACGACTAATAATAGCATGTCCATAGGCATCATTTTTCTCTCTTGCTACCTTTAATATCTTTTTTTTGGTTTCTAAGTTCTTAACATTGTACACAGGATTACGTTGACGGACTGGCTTTTTCAACTGCTTGGCCACGTAATCTGTAGGCACTTCCTTACCGCATAATAAACAGTGACTTTTAAAAGAGAATTGTTGAACTTTAGAACGTAATTCAGGCGCATTACATCCATCCTTACTCCTTTTAAAAGCAGCAATCAATTTTTCGTTAGTGTACCGTTTCCTACATTTCTCATGTACTTCAACTTCAGTACAGCTTTTCAACACTACTAGCTTTCCATCCCCTCGCTTTTTACTTGCTTCAACAAAAGAAGTCACGCCTTTTTTCTTAACTACGGTCACTGATGTTCCATCTAACAACGAACGATCACAAATAATACACACACGAGACATAGTGCACACAAAACTGTTAAAAATAATACACTAATAACAATCATAACCTTTAATTAATTGTTATTAAGCAATCCGTAATAACACACGTCAGATAATAATAAAGGTGAATGTATTTATCTGACCAGCTGATTTATTAGTCAGACATATGTATTACAAATTTTAAATATAGTTAATTTGAAAAAAAAATTCTGTTATTTTTTTTAATGCCATGGTTACCGACTATGAACTTCACTTACGTTTTTTAAATCTCTAAATGTGACCCAGTGGTGCCGTATGATTATAAAATAATAGATTTCATGAAATAGAGTTCGTTGGGTGTCTAATCAAAAATTTAATAATGGCGTTTTCTACGTTTTCCAATAGATAAAAAAAAATTATGATTTTTGAGCGCGCCCTAGCGTCAGTTTGGAACATCGTAGAAACAAAGTCAATATATGTAAATTGTAGGAAATTTAGTGTACTTTAATTTAGTATATCTCAGTTATTGCAAAAAATACTTCGTTCATGAGTTATAAGCAAAAAAGTAAAAAAGTGCATTAAATTTTAGGTTTTTTGCGATTTCTGACGTTAGCTCACCTCTGGCGAGGTGGCAAAGTTTAAAATCGGATTCAGCGCCCAAAAATACATAAAAAATCACTGAGAAAAAAACTTCGGGAATTTTTTCCTGAGAAATTCCTTATATTATTGGACTATAAACCAATTATTATGATTGAGGTGTCATTTTAAACCTTATAATGACAGATAACCACCTGCAACAGATAGTTAAAATGGGCATTTCTTTTACGGCTTCGACCACCAAGGCTTTGATTTATTTCTAAAGGGCGCTTTCAACGCTCCAGTGATGTCCAACTTGCTAAACATAAATCGTAATTTAATAGCTGATTACCTTCAGACTATTTGTCAACCAGTGACATTGTAATCAAAAATAGATATTCTGAAAATATAGGCCTACGCAAGAGACGAAATAACTTGTGAACAGTGAACAGTCATTTTTAGATATGATACTTTTAGGTAAATCATTCTTTGATGTATATTTAGACACATTTAAAATATTGTAAATTATTAATTTTATTAATGTACAAAATTTCAAACAAATGTTCACATTTTTATTTTCATATAACGATGTTTTTCTTGAATGTTCAAAGATTTTTCTAGCTAGGAAGTAAATTTATAACTGTAAAAGGAAATTATTACATTATTCGTTAGGCCTGGAAGACGATTTATGAATCCTAAAATAGAAAAAAAATAAGAATCCAAAGAGAAAATTGAGAAGACAAGACTAGAGAGATCAGGGAAAACATGCGTAACCCTTTACAAGAACAGGTAACTGCTAAGAGACAAAGATTGAACAGCAGAGCGATATTGTACCACCTATATACTTCCAGTGACTTAAAGATTATATAAGGGCTAGCGTGAAAAACACATGTGGTATCCTACTGTTGAGCGAAGTTATTTCCAGAAGACAATCAAATTCAAAGAAGCTGTACGACATAGTGTTGAGACGATAAAAAATGTGTTTGTATGTTTTCTCAGCTAAACTTCATAAAAATTAAACATTTCATTTTCAAGTTTAAACAGGTTAACATTTTAATAATTGTGAATTTTAAGAAGTTAATTAATATTTTCGAATTTTAGGATATAGTTTCTAACAAACACATTAAAATGCGCAATTTGCGCATGGGGCCCCTATTATCTATATATTGTAGAGTTATCCTAAACATTTAAAAGAAATAATATTGTCACTTTTAAGCTAATTCTTGGCTTGTGTTATTGTGCCAATTTTCGGCTTTATTAATTACTAGTTGTGTAAATGGTTTTTAAGCCTTGACTGCAGATGGTTCAACTATCGTAGTCAACCATATCGTGTGTGATAGAAGTGAATAAAATTAACGGGAAGGTTCTGTAAAACTGTACCTTCAAGATTAGTTCTATAATCTATATGAATATATGATAATTACACTTACCTCTGGGTAGTCGCGTCTGGGTTTCCACGGACCTCCCTAAAAATGAACAAACATTTTAATTTAAACATGATTTTAAGTGTTGCCTCTACGATAATGTATTACATAATAAACGCTGAATTCAGAAATATTGTTATAATAAAAACTGCAAAGTGAGTTATATACATGTTTATCCGTAAGAATGTACAAAACTATAACTTTTTGCTTTGGGCAAAGTATGTAAAACATGCATGTGGGCATAGGTTCAGTGAGCAGTTGACTACCTTTGTTGGCAAGCTTTGGTCGTTGTAGGTTTAAAAAAATTAAAACTTGAAGGGAAGGACTTAAATGCCTACTTTAAATTATTTTTAAGACTATGACACCAGTGAAAAAGATAAAGTTTTCCTCTTTACATGTCAATATAGCAGCCATTATTATTGTTCTGCACTACGTTAATAAAATTCAAGTAAATAAATTAAATAATGATTAGGGACAGAACAATTTATCATATGACAGTGCTGAGTCAGGATGACAAGTAGTACATTCTTCTGTTATAAAAATTACTTTACTTCAATGGCCACGTCACATCAGCGAGTAACTCAGATGAGTCAACTCGGCCGAATTGCTATAGTATCTGCTTTTTTATTTAAAAGAGGGCCATGGCTTCACTTGACCATGGTGTTGCAACACAGCAGAATTAGCTTATTGTGCACCCTCTGTCAACAGGCCTTCACTCTCCGCCAAATCCCAATGTCCTTAACGAACTTTGAGATCTTCTTGACGAAGGTACCTGAGCGTCACAGAGCTTCCGTATGATAAAATTGCTTAGAGCCACGGCCGGGAATTGAATCCGGCCGGCTGAGTGAGACTCAGAACGATACCAACTAAGCTACGGCGCTATTATAGAATCAGCTGATTCTTATAGTTTAGAATCCTCAGGTCGAATCGCCCATTTGTCAAAGTTCGGTTTACATTGGTCGAGTTGACGGTCGAGTCTGACTCGCCCGTCTAACTCACCCTTCTACTTTACCAATATGACGCGGCCATAACTGCTGTTAAATCATATTGATACAATTTTTATGTTATACTAGCTGCTGGTAACCCGCTTCGGTGGGTTGAAAAAAATTTTATGAAGGCCTAAATAGTAGATCCAAAAGACGTAATTTGGTTGCAAGTATTATAACGTAATGTAATGCTTGCTCTAATGTAATGTAGTCTAATATAATGTGCACTTGTCTAATGTAATGTAAAATTTCAATATATTTTTATATTTCTCCACACATATATTTGAGGAAGCCGGGGGTGGCATATTTGGTGAATTATCTGATTCTGCATTGTTTTTATTCTGTGGAAGGTATAATAGAACACACCAGGCAATGTAACCCCCTGTGAAGGTCTCTGACCCCTCCCTTCCTAACCAATCATATCTTATAGTGGCTGAATCAATGACAGCACTTTGACCTATCCAACGCTCATCGAGCCAACGGATGGAAACTACAAGTAATAAGTAAGTAACAAGTAGCAGTTTTATTTTCCCTTTTAAACAGCACCATAATATGCGTTTCCTTTTTGAATAAATTTCTTTGTCATGTAATAACTACACGTCATGTCCATCTTGCAAATTACTACTTTCGGGTGTTCAATATAATATACATTTGATTGTACCATTAGCTTTACGGGCCGAATCCCCTGTCGTTTTGCAAACAGCTTGTAAATTGTTTAGTTTAAATCAGCTTCTTCTGTTTGATAACTTTTTTGAAGGTTCTTCGTTATCTCTGTTCTGAATAGTTCTTTCATCACCTTATGCGTCTGTCTCCCTTCCTGTTCCAATCTATTAAATTGGGGTTAAATTGGGGTTTCTTGATGTCGCTGTGAATTTTCTCGCGATACCCTTAGATGTGTTTGTTTTTCTTCGTTATTTCATTTTTTCTTGCAATCTTTTGTCTATATGATAAGATACGAGATTATAAAAATTTTCTCCTACTTTTTGAAAATTTCTCATCTTATTTTTACTACGAACTTTGAATTTAAAACAAAAAATATATAACTTCACATTATAGTGCACTTTATGTTTCTAACAACATAACCTAACAGTAACAGTTGTTGGCAACCACTGAAACCAAGGTAACCATTTCAAATTAAACCATATGTTTTGAAATAAACAAATAAAACCTAAAGTAATAACAAAATCCTTGACATAAGTCCCTATCGGACGATGCTGTGCCTACACCCTAGAAGATATCGAAACACAACAATCATAGTGCATATTATCATAAGATTCCAAGCTTTAATTTGATACCAAGATCAAGGGCCTAGAATGTGTAGTTTTGGCTGTAGCACTAAATATACCAACACACAACCTTATGCGTCAATATATATAACAACCTTATGCAATAATATATATATATATATATATATATATATATATATATATATATAAATATATTATTTTAGTTAACATTATTAAGTTAAGAAACAAAGTACCCTTTTTTGAAACATTTTTTATTCCGACGACTAGTTTCGACACATTAGTTCATTTTCAAGTCATGTATAGATAACCTATTTCAAAATCATATAAATAAACAAATAAGTTAACATATGTTAAATTAACAGACAGTTTACATTAAATTTTTGAATTATATATAAATTATTTGAAATTTTTACTTCTTAATTGGTAAATTTTTTCAAAAATTATATTTCCTTGTGAAAGGTGAGTTGAATTTAAAAGTTTGTTAGGATGTTCTTTTTTTTCTTTAGAAATATCCATAAATCTTCTTTGACATTTAATTTTTCTTTGTCATATTCGTAGGTTAGTACTTCTAGGGTTTCATCTATTTTAGTAAAATTGTGTTTTTCTTTGATAAGGTGTTCTGCATAGTTTGATTTCATTGTTGTTAAATTTTTTGACTTGTAAGCCTGCAAGTGTTCTTTGTACCTTATTTTAAAATTTCTTCTTGTTTGTCCAATATAGATATTATTACAATCACCACATTTAAGTTGATAAACTCCAGCTTTTGTATAATCATCTTTTTTATTTTCTGTTTTTGGTTGTAATCTTTTATTAATCATTTAAAAAGAATTATTTTTATTTTTATAGGCAATTTTCACTTCGGTATTTTTTAAAGTCTTACGGAATGCTTTATTAAGTGTGGTGTTATGAGGTAGGCATATGTATTCATATTTCTTCTTTTCATTGTCATTGGCATTATTTCTTTCTTTTTCGAGTTTTTTTGTTTTCTTTTTTATCATATTCCCTATCATTGATGGTTTATATCCATTCTTTACTGCCAGGTATAATATTGTGTCTTTTTCTCTTTTAAAATCTTCTTTTTTCATGGGGACTGTTAACAAACGGTGTATTAAAGAATGGAATGTTGTTAATTTATGAGACCACGGGTGGTTGGAGTCTGCCGGAATAATTACTTCTGTTGTAGTTGCTTTTCTATAAATTTAAAAAGTATGTTTGTTTTTGTCTTTCAAAATAGTTATGTCTAGAAAGTTTATTTCATTTTGTTGTATTTCTGATGTAGACTGAATTGTTCTTGATAAAGAGTTGATAAATAAGTTGAGCTCTTGAGCTTCTTCTTCGTTACCATCAAAAAGGCAAATCATATCGTCGACATATCTAAACCAATATTTTATTTTGTCTTTCATATGATTTTGATTGCTTAGGATTTGCTTTACTTCTAGGTTGTTTATATAAATGTCTGCCATTAACCCTGAAAGGGGCGAACCCATAGGTAACCCATCTTTTTGTAAATAGAATGATGAATCAAACGTGAAATAATTTTGGTTAAGTGAGATTTTAGTTAATTTAATTATTTCTTCAATTTAATTTTTCTTCATTGTTTTATGTTTAATCAAGTTAGTGCGAGGAATATTTATAGTTTCTGTTGTAGGGATGTTTGTATACATACTACTTATATCAAACGTTAAAAATAGTGAATTTTGAGATAGTTCTACATCTTTGATTTTTTCTTTAAGATCATGTGTATTTTTTACACTAAAATTATCTTCCCAAGTTATATTATTTTTTATTTTATTGAGAAGATATTTATATAGTTTGTAACATGGGGCATTTTGAAAATTTACCACTGGTCTGATGGGAATATCTTTTTTGTGCGTTTTGGGTTGTATTATATATATTATATATATTGATTTCATTATTCAAGAAAAGTAAATTATTTGGAAAAAAATTATCTTACCTCACCACGTTGACCACCTGAGCCTTGACTGCCGTCACCCTAAAAGATATTAACTTTTAAGTATTTTTGGTTAGTATTCACAATACCATCGTATTTACAGTACTAAGGTTACCTGTGATTTCACCCTCGTTCCAAATAAACTGCAAGATATTTTTATAGTAAGATTATATTCCATCGGTCAAATATATATATGTAATATTCTTAATACTTTTGAGATAGACAAAATTTAGATTTGTTAAAATCAAGTAGCTGGTAGATCGTTTAACAAATGGTTACATTATTACAGCTTATTTAGGCCTATATAGTATAACAAAAAAAAACTCATAAACGTTCACTTTCTTAATAACAAGTAGGATTTCAGACGGGTAATGTTGTAAAAACTATCGAGAACATTTTCGCTACAAATGTTTAAGAAGTTCCATGAAATCTAAATTAGATTTAACAAGGTACAGCCATAGTAAAATTTCTAATACAATTTCATAAAAAAAGGTCTTAGATTATGTCTCATTATTGTTCCTTGTAATATAAATGTACGAACGAATCTTCAACGATACTTTTTATTGGATGAATTGGATTTAGTAAGAGCAATGGAAAACCTTGCAAACAAGTTATCATTGGTCTCTTTTATCAACATTAACATAGAAAATATCTTATCGTCAGGTATTTTATCTACATATATCGTAGAGTATTCCCATACAATAACAAGAAAAAATAAACAATCATCATTTAAGCTACTTGACATGCGTTTTGGTGACAATTTTCGGCTTTATTAATGACTAATGGTGTGAAGAACTTTTTCATCACTCTGTAAACAAAAATTGCCCGTTACTGTACAGCTGAGATCTATGAAAACTCTCGATTTCCTTACGTCAAAAACAAGTAATGACCAGTTGCTTTTTCGGTACCCAAACATTTCATTTCCGTACCCAAACAAACCATTTCCGTACCAAAACAAAAGTTTGCCTACCCAACCCCTATGAAAAAATTATGTCAGGTTTGATAAAAAAAATATCTAAACCTGAACAAACCTTGATCAAAACTGATCAAATTTGCGGGGTTTTTGGGACTTTTGACTATCAAATCTGATCAGGGGTTTGTTCAGGCTGATCAAGGTTGATCAGTTTAGTTCAGGATTCATCAGGTAAGGTTGATCAAGCTTGATCAGATTTGTTCAGTTGCTTCTACAGGATTGGTCAGGTTTGATCAGGTAATGCTGATCAAGGTTGATCAGATTTGTTCAGATACTTGGTCAGATTTGATCAGCATTATTCAGGTTTAATCATGCATGCCTGATCAGTTTTGATCAGAAAAATATGGCTTTTGGGACTTTTGACCATCAAATCTGATCAAATTTGATCAGGCAAAAATTCATCAGATTTGTCCAGAAGTGCTTAACAATTATACCATACAATTAATTTTTTTTTCAGATTTATGAATTTAAATCAGGGGTTTATTTTAATGTTATTTTATGTTTAATGTGTTTTGTAAAAAAAATGTTATACATTAATACGGTTTATGTTAAAGTTTAATACACCAACATCCTCTTTTACAAATTAGATACATCAGTGTATAACCTTTTTGGAAGTTGTGGGCAGATAATGGAATTTTTTTAATAGAACAAAAACACAGCAAATAATCAAAAACAGCAAATAAACAGTAACCCGATCTATACGTGATTCATATCTGATCTTCTGCCGTTCGTTTCTAAAGCAGACACGATAAAACATCTGATTTCAAATTAAACAAAATCGAAAGTAGACGAACTTCAGGAGGCTATATCTAGTTTGTCGAATAGAAATCAACAACCAATTCTATTGTATTTATTTCCGATTTGTTTTTACTCAATGGAAATTTACTATCGATAGAATTTGCACAAGATGGCGGGGGAAATTGTTCAGTCAATTTATGTTAGGCCTAGTAACTTATAATTTAGTTTTTGGCTTGCTTAGGGGAGAGTTGGGGCAGTTTCATACAGGGGCACCTTCATACAGTCTAAATTTCCAGCCTTACAGAAGAGCAGGAAACAAATCATTCATACTACCTATAGGCCTCATCATGTACTACAACCTATAAACGTTTCATTTCTGCAGTGTACTTCAATTGGGAGATAGCCTATTTAACATTTACTGGAATCGGAGAAAAAAGTTTTTTTATGAATATCGGGAAAAAGGGAGGTAAAAGTAGGCCTAATTTGTTTTAGCGAATTTCCTTAAAGGAATAAGCTATTACCGTAGGTTTCATGATAAGACCTAAGCCCGAGACCATGTTAACTTTTCATTTTGGGGCCCCCAGAAGCAAAAAACACTATTCGTTTGAATTTATATATATATATATATATATCTATATATATCAATATATCTATATATATCTATATATCTATATATATATATATATATATATATATATATATATATATATAGATATATGTCTGTTAACACGATAGCGGCCGTAAATATGGTCCGATCTTAATTAAATTTGGTACAGACATATAAAGTGGTAATCACTCGGACGAGTTCGTGAACCAGCCCGATCGGACCACCGGAAGGGGGGGTAAAGGGGGGTAAGCCCCCCCAAAAATGGGGTTTTTGAGTTTTTTGCATAGAAAATTTAAAATTATCAGATTTTTGCTAGCATTATTGAATTCAGCTAAAAAAACAATCAATTTAGTATTTTGAATCACTGCTCTATGTCCATTGGTTTCTGAGGTATTGAAAGTGGTAAAATGTTAACCTTATGGGAAATAAAGAAAATTCTATATCTCGCTTATCAACATATCAACATAACTTGATAAAACTTGGTAAATGGCTTCTTCTAGTTCAGATCAACTAAATATTGAATTTAAACCACCCAGTTTTAATATACCCGTAGCAGCAAACCTGCATATTCATTCCCCATGTTATTCTTATGGAGCTTACAAAAACATGTTGAATCTCGGTATGTTGGATTGAAATATGTTGTTTTGCATTTGAAATTCGCTGAGTATGCAGGGGTATTTATATTTTATATTTTTATTTTCGCTGCTGCAACGGGGGTATTTATATTCTTGGTGTTATTTATGCATTATTCGACAGCTTAATGTTTTGGACTACATATACACACTAACTGTAGATCTCCAATTTTAACTTATATGGTAATTTATAACATAGCCACACTTGGCGCACTTCCATTCATTGAAACGGGGCAGTTTCATACATTATTTGTATTTCCTATTTATCAATATTGAATAATTTATCTCTGTAAAAATATCATAAAATTACTTAAAATTAACTATCAGCCTACACAGTTAAACTCAAAACATTTAATTTTTTTTTAATTTTCTTTAGGGTGACAAATGGCGAGATATTACAGGAAATTAACTAATAGAGCTAAGGCAGATGAAAATGTTTTCACAGTTAATTTTATGTCTATCTTTCATTAATAGTAAGTTTTAGGGCTGTTGATTTGCAAGAAATTGTACCAAAACTTATATTTTGGAGCAATATAAGGCAACACCCGAACCTAGCCCCCCCCCCCCCTTGGGCCCCTTTTCCCAAAGCTGCCCCTTTTGGAGGCTCAGCTGTTAACTTCATACAGCTCTATTTTTCTGTTAATATTTTAACAAGTAACATTGTGTAACCCTAATTTTAGGCCTAATTATTTATTTATTTATTTATTTTCATTTAATGCTACAAAACAGCTTAAGCCAATTACATTGCAGCATTAAAATAAATGTTCATATGGATAGCAAAACACTTCACAAATTTCTTTTTAGTCCACTTGATGCACAACTAAAAGTTATAATAAATAACAATAATAATAACGACAAAGATATATTAAACATTTTACTGAGACGTGCAGAGAATAAACCTTTTTTATATTTATAAACATAAATAAAAAACAAATAGATGATTGGAGTGGTCAATATACTATTGCAAGTTGTTTAGTTCCTTTAATATTTGTGATCTAAAAGATTGTAAACTTAAATTAAAGATGTCGGCAGAGTGTGAATTATATAAACGACACATGACATTGACTGGTGAATAGTAACCCACATTTGTTCTAGAAAAGCTAGTATTATCGTTAGTATCAAGTTTTTAAACAGCTTAAAACAACAAACAACATAAGTTTTAATGGCATTTGTTTCATTATTTTCCCTTTGTATGAATCTACCCCAATGAAGTATGAAACTGTCCTAATTTGGGGTAGTTTCATACAAAGTGCAGTGTTTTGGTAAAAAAATATTTTGATCATTTATATGAGAGAGAAATTAATTTAAAAACTTTCATGATAATGGTTAGATGCCATGCAATTTTAATTAAAATTTCAGAACATTTCGTGTAGAAATAAGGGAGCTAAAAATACTTAAAGTTGATAGATGCGATTTTGTATGAACCTGCCCCACTCTCCCCTAATCATCTTAAATCTAAGCCTATTGTTATATAGTTTTATTATATTTATTTAGGTTGGGTAGGCCTATGTTTTACTTAGTGTCAAGTATTTGAATATTTGACAATAGTTTCAGTTACAATTATTGGTTATTATAGATGTTTCTTTCAATACTGATGGTTGTCGGAACAGTAAATTGATATAGTTAAACTCGATAAGCTAATACTTTCTTTAAAAGACATTTTTGGTGGGGCGTATGGCGTATGTGTATTATACAGCAGATTAACAAATATAAACTAGCCTATTCGATACAAACTATCAGCATATTATACAGAAGAAATATGCTGTAAGTTTATGTTATGCTGATAGTTGAGATCGAATTACCAAAATCTGAGCACATGCGAAAACGAAAGTGTTCTTCGCCCATGCTCAATTATATTGAAAAATTCAGTTACTAAACCTGAGTAAAACACATAAGATAACAAATTCAGTATAAACATAACCTGCGAAGGCAGAAGATCAGATATGAAAGTCATGCTCAACAACTACCCCTTTTGAATTTTAAATTGCTTGATACTTATAGCATAAAGACGTCTACTTACTGAGTTTTTAACCTCAAGAATGCTTTGACAATAACTAACTTGGTCTATGGTCTAATATCTTTCTATGGCCAAATAGAGCCCTCATGTCCTAACCACAACTTCACTATAATAACGTTCATGCAACTTTGCTTGAAGAACAATTCAAATTCTAAACCAAAAAGGATTTAAACTCAAACAAAACGTATCTACAAAGCAATTAATTTAAGCATGTAAAGATAAAACAGGTATCTCTAGGGCTTGTGAGTTTAACGTCTACACAAAAATTAATTCAAATCAAAACTAACTAAGCCAGTAAAGAGGAGCGAGTAGGGCTGAGGCTGGCAGGGCTGACACTACAACCTCTTCGAGAACGAATGTTGAGTTTGAAACCTGACGTATATATATATATATAAGTTCATTTATATAACAATTAATTGTAATTTTGAGGAATAAATAATTGAATGTTTATTGTCTTAGGAATGTTTGCAAAAATTATATGACAAAAAATATATTATTTTAAAGTAGGCCTTTATTTATATATCATCATTAAAAATAATTTTTATCGTGTATAAAAAAAACAGTTTCAAATATTATTTTTCAATTAATATTCAATTTTTTTATTTTTTTAAGGTTTATTGAACAGGTTTTAAGGCATGTAACAGACATAAATTTTAATTTTTTATGTTAACTGCCGCAAAGCTAATTATTGTATCTACACTCTGTCCTAGAGTAGCAGGCTGCAACTGAAATCTGTTGCGTTTGCGAACTTCTCTAGCTGAAGAGGCGATTTGAAGCCGAAACAGAACTACAAGCCAAAGACAACAAATGATAAGTTTGTGTCTGCCAAGACGATTTTGCGACAAGGCTTTGCTCTAAAACTTACTACACTATGCTGACTGCTTTGGCTTTTGTCTCTTGACTTACGTCTTTTGACTTTTGCTTTTGCATTTCAACAACTTGTGAGTAATTTCACTTTAGCATTTCTTTCGTTTCCACTGCTTCTTCGCAGTGCTGATGAGAACCGAATAGTTCGAAACCGAAAAAACATGCCAAAACTGGGACTTTCTTAAATCAAACCCATTTTGTGCGCCATTCGATAAGCAACTTGGTTGCTCAAAACCTTTACCAAAGAGATCGGTTACCCAAAAGGAAAATTATCAAAAGGGGATCCGTTACTCAATAGGTATTGGAAGAGCAAAGCCTTGTCGCCAAAATCGTCTTGGCAGACACAAACTTATCATTTGTTGTCTTTGGCTTGTAGTTCTGTTTCGGCTTCAATTCGCCTCTTCAGCTAGAGAAGTTCGCAAACGCAACAGGTTTCAGTTGCAGCCTGCTACTCTAGGACAGAGTGTAGATACAATAATTAGCTTTGTAAAACTTACTACACTATGCTGACTTCTTTGGCTTTTGTCTCTTGACTTACGTCTTTTGACTTTTGCTTTTGCATTTCAACAACTTGTGAGTAAATTAACTGCCGCCTTTGGAATATACAGGGTGTCCCATAAGAAAAGTGCCAAACTTTGGGAATAGGTTATATGGGTCAAAATAAAGATAAAATGTAGAATAACATTTTTTCCAAAAACGCTTTGTTTACCAGATATCCGCCATTTTGTATTTTTAACAAAATGTTTTTTTGTCTCCCAGGTTTTTTAATCGATATTTTTGAAACGCGGTATGCCCCTGTATCTAGTCAAGGTTTGGCTTATGAAAAAATAATCAGCATGATCGAATCGTAAATTTAAAAATGGCGGCCGTTTAAAATCTTCAAATTGAAATACCAAAAAATGGTACATATTACAAAAAAATATAAAGAACAATAATATTTAGTCAATTTTATTTCCATTCCAAATACCAAAATTATGAAAATCGGTAAAAAAACAACTGAGTTATGGTTGAATTAGCGCATGGCTCAGCACATCAAAGAACTATTTTGCTTCAAAAAATGCTGCCCCTCTAGCTAAATACGATCATAACTCAGTTGTTTATTAACCGATTTGCATGAATTTAATGTCATTAGATGGGAAATAAAATTTTCTAAAAAATTGTCATCCTTTAAAATTTTTGGTAAAACCTACAGTTTTTTCGTTATTTTCAACTTAAAGAACTCAAACGGGGGCCGCCATTTTGAAAATTTATTATTCGATCATGCTCATTATTTTTTCATAAACTAACCTTGACTAGATACAGTTCAAATCGAGTTTCAAAAAAATCTATTAACAAACTTGGGAAATAAAAATATTTTGTAAAAAATACAAAATGGCGGATATCTCGTAAACAAAGCACTTTTGGAAATAAATTATTCTATGTTTTCTATTTATTTTGACCCAAATAACCTATTCCCGAAGTTTGGCACTTTACTTATGGGGCACCCTAAACAGGGGTAAAATAGTTAAATATGTTTTTTTTTGTTGGAAGATGTTTTATTACTATAATAATTGTTAAATTAAATATTATACAGTTAATTTGATATTCTTGCTTAGGTCATTTGATAAATTTTGACATTCTTAACATAATTTCAAGCCTGAACAGTATGCCTGACCAAATCTGACCATTCAAGCTATAACATCCGGCCTATAATAAAATAATCCTGACAAAATTTGAAACAATCCTGTCAGGCCTGATCAGTATGTCTGATCAAGTCTGACCAAATCTGATGATTCAAGTTATAACATCAGGCCTGATCAAATAATCTTGAAGAAATTTGAACACTCCTGTCAGGCCTGATCAGTATGCCTGATCAAGTCTGATCAAATCTGATAATTCAAGCTGTAACATCAGGCCTGATCAAAATTCCTGAAGAATTTGGAACACCCAGGTCATGCCTGATCAGGCTAGTTGATCAGTTTTGATCAACCGAATCAGGCTTGATCAGGTTATTTGAACAAATCTGATCAAATTTGTTCATTTTTGATCCTGCTTGATCAAAAATGATTAAATTTGATCAGGTCTGATCAAGCAAATTTTCATAGGGGAAACAAACGAATTTCTTAATTTGACAGTTCAACCAGCTGACTTAATAAACTAAAATAGACAGTTCAGCCGCATTGTGTTTACTTATAAAAAAATGACTAAATTATGAAATGTTTGATCATTTTTTATAAGTTTGGTCACTTATTTGCATCGTGATGAAAAGTACTGTTCAAAACTCGTCACAAAAGTACTATTTCCGGGCTACTTTCGTGACTAGTAGTGAAATATACTATTAAGTTTTGACTTCAGATGGTTCAACTCATGGTGTAAGGAAAAAATAAAGGTGTGTGCAGGGTCAGCTGATGTGACGTAGATGGCCTCACGCAATTAGCGCTTACGACGACTATAATACAACCAGTTAAAACAGATCAATCAAAATATTTTGTGTACAGTCGTTAGTTCTGTAGTCAAACCGCTCGGTCCACTACTTTCTCGAGCCCAAATACGTCATACCAGCTGACTGTGTAAACAACTACTTTTTTTCTTTACATCTTGGGTTCAACTATCGTATGTGTGATAGGAGTAAAAATTAACGGGGAAGTTCTGTAAAACTGTACCTTAAAGATTAGTTCTATAATCTATATGAATAAATGATAACTACACTTACTTCTGGATAGTCTCGTCTAGGTTTCCACGGACCACCCTAAAAATGAACAAAATTGGTAATTTATACATGATTATTGCCTCTGCGATAATGTATTTCACTGCGATAATGTATTTCATAATGTAAACGCTAAATTCAGAAATACTGTAATAATGAAAACTGCAATGTGAGCTATATACAAGACTATCCATAAAAAATGAACAAACGTATAACATTTACATTTTGGAAAAGTATGTAAAACATTCATGTGGGCATAGGTTCAGTGAACAGTTGACTACCTTTGTTGGCAGCTCTTGGTCGTCGCAGGCTAAAATAATACAAACTTAAATGCCCACTATAAATTATTTTTTAAAACTAATTTTAACACCAGTTATGGTATGAATAGGATAGAGTTTTTCCTCTTTACATGTCAATATAGCGGCCATTGTTATTTTTCTGCGCTGTCAATAAACTTTAAATAAATAATGATTAGGGACAGAACAATTAATCACATGACATTAGTGAGACAGGATTACCAGTAGTACATTCTTCTGTTATAAAAATTACTTTACTTCAATGACCTCGTCACATTAGCGAGTAACTCAGCTGAGTCAACTCGGCAAAGTTGCTATAGGATCAGCTGATTCTCATAGTTTAGAATTCTTCGACTCGCCCGCCCATTTGTCACAGTCCGGTTTACATTGGTCGAGTTGACGGTCGAGTCTAACTCGCCCGTCTAACTCACCCTTCTACTCTACCATAACTGCTTTAAATCATATTGATACGATTTTATGTTATATTTCATTATTCAAGAAAAGTAAAGTGTTCGGGAAAAATTATCTTACCTCACCACGTTGACCACCTGGGCCTTGACTGTCGTCACCCTAAAAAATATAAACGTTTAAGTTATTTATTTTATTTGTTTTGATTTTGACAGGTTTTGGATCACTGATTGTATATTAGCTTATATTTTTATACTATAACAAGAATACACTTACAAAAAAATTAGACTAATAAATATAAGAATTACAAAAAAAGTAATACAGGAGTGGTTACCAATGTGATTCCTATGATCACTTCCCTTATATCTAAAGCTCTTCAATTATTATTTAATATACTTTTTGCAATATTTACATAAGATGTTCTCTTACATATATTACATAAGCTCCCATATAAAAAATAATTCTTTAGAAATTTGCTGAGTACGCAGGTCTGCTGCAAAAGGGGTATTTATTGGTTGAATTGTATTTAGTAAGTGCAATGGAAAAGTTTGTAGACAGGTAATCATTGGTCTCTTTTATCAACAATAAGAAAGCAAATATTATATCGTCAGGTATATGCTCTACATAATGATGAAAAGTAATCCCATTCAAAAAAAATAATAAATAAATTGTCACTTAAGCTTATTCTTGAGATTTGTTTTGGTAAAAATTTGAGGCTTTATTTATTGTGTGGAGGGCAATTATGACTTGACTGCAGATGGTTCAACTATCGTATGTGTGATAGGAGTGAAAATTAATGGGGAAGTTCTGTTAAACTGTACAGTTAGTTCCAGTTTCTAACCGTAACTAAAGATTAGTTCTATAATTTATATTAATAAATGATAACTACACTTACTCCTGGATAGTCACGTCTGGGTTTCCACGGACCTCCCTAAAAATGAACAAAAATACTAATTTAAACATGCGTGAATGTATTGAATAAAAAACGCTAAATTCGGAAATATTGTTATAATAACAACTGCAATGTGAGTTATACACAATTATCCATAAGAATGTACTAACGTATAACTTTTTTCTTTTGGCAAAATATTATAACATTCATGTGGACATAGGTTCACTGAGCAGTTGACTACCTTTGTTGGCAAGCCTTGGTCGTTGTAGGTTTAAAAAAATAAAAAAATTAAAACTTAATTGAAGGGAAAGACTTAAATGTCTACTTTAAATTATTTTATAAAACTAATTATAACACCAGTTTTTCTATGAAAAGGATAGAGTTTTTCTTCTTTACATGTCAGTATAGCAGCCATTATTCTAACTCGCCCATCTAACTCACCCTTCTACTCTACCAATGTGACCCGGCCATAAATGCTGTTAAATCATATTGATACGATTTTTATGTTATTTTTCACTATTCAAGAAAAGTAAAGTATTTAGGAAAAATTATCTTACCTCACCACCTTGACCGCCTGGGCCTTGACTGTCGTCACCCTAAAAGATATTAACGTTTACGTATTTTTGGTTAGTATTCACAATACAATCGTATTTAAAATACAAATGTTACCTGTGATTTTACCCTCGTTCAAAGTGATTGTAAGATATTTTCAGAATAAATTAAATTTAATCGGTCAAATGTACATGTAAAATATTCTTAATACTTTTGATTAGACAAAGTATCTGTAGATCGTTTAACAAATGGTTACGTTATTACAGATTATTAAGGCCTAAATTGTATAACACCCAAGAAACTCACACAAGTTTACTCCTTTATAATACCAAGTAGGATTTCAGACATGTTATGTTGTAAGAATTATAGATAGATTTCGCTACAAATGTTTAAAAGTTCATTTAAATTTAAAATTTGATTTTACAACAAGTTTTAGTAGACCTTCATACATTACAAAGGGCTTAGAGTATGTCACACCATTGTTTCTTGTAATATAAATGTACGATCAAATCTTCAACGTCACCTTTTTTTTGGATGAATTGGATTTAGTAAGTGCAATGGAAAAGTGTGCAAACAGGTTATCATTGGTCTCTTTTATCAACAATAAGATAGCAAATATCTTATCGTCATGTATTTGGTCTACATTTATTGTTGAGTATTCCCATACAATAACAAGAAAGAAAAAATTTCCATTAAATCTAATTATTTTTGGCTTTATTAATGACTAATGATGTGGAGAGCTATTGACTGACTGCAGATGGCTCAATTGTCGTATGTGTGATAGGAGTGAAAATCATGGGGAAGTTCTGTAAAACTGTATCTTCAAGATTATTTCTATAATCTATATAAATAAATGATAACTACACTTACTTCTGGATAGCCGCGTCTAGGTCTCCACGGACCTCCCTAGAAATGAATAAAAAAATAATTTAAACATGATTGTTGCGTCTGCGATAAACGATGAATTCGGAAAAATAGTTTTAATAAAAACTGCAATTTAAGTTATATACAAGATTATCCATAAGAATGCAGGAACGTATAACTTTTTCTTTTTGCAAAGTATGTAACACATTCATGTGAGCATATGCTCAGTGAGCAGTTGACTACCTTTGTTGGCAAGCCTTGGTTGTTGTAGGTTTTAAGAAATAAAAAAATAAAAAACTTAAATGAAGGGAAATACATAAATGTCTACTTTAAATTATTTTATAAAACTAATTATAACACCAGTTTTGGTATGAAAAGGATAGAGCTTTTCTTCTTTACATGTCAATATAACAGCCATTATTTGTTTTCTGTGCTACGTCAGAAAAAATTTAAATAAATAATGATTAGGGACAGAACAATTGATCACATGCAGTGGTGAGTCAGGATTACCAGTAGTACATTCTTCTATTATAAAGTTACCTTACTTCAATGGCCACGTCACATTAGCCAGCTGAGTTGCTATAGGATCAGCTGATTCTTATAGTTTAGAATCCTTCGAACCGCCCATTAGTCAAAGTTCGGTTTACATTGGTCGAGTTGATGGTCGAGTCTAACTCGCCCATCTAACTCACCCTTCTACTCTACTATTGTGACCCGGCCATAACTGCTGTTAAATCACATTGTTACGATTTTTATGTTACATTTAATTTTTCAAGAAAAGTAAAGTATTTAGGAAAAATTATCTTACCTCGCCACGTTGACCGCCTGGGCCTTGACTGTCGTCACCCTAAACGATACAAACGTTTAAGTATTTTTGGTTAGTATTCACAATACAATCGTATATACAATACTAACGTTAACTGTTAACTGTGATTTCAACCTCGTTCAAAATGATTGTATGATATTTTCAAATTAAGATTATATTTCTTCGGTCAAATGTAGATGTAAAATATTCTTAATACTTTTGAATGGACAAAATTTAGTTCTGTTAAAATCAAGGAGCTGGTAGATTGTTTTTAACCAATGGTTACGTTATTACAGGTAATTAGGCTTAAATAGTATAACACCTAATGAAACTCACAAAATTTCACTCTTATAATACCAAGTAGGATTTAAGAAGTGTGATGTCGTAGGAATTATCGGTAGTTCTCGCTACAAATATTTAAGAAGTTCCTTTAAATTTAAAATTTGATTTTACAAAACGTTCTAGTAGAACTTTATACATTACAAAGGGCTTAGAGTATGTCACACTAATCTATCTTGTAATATAATTTACGACGAATCTTCAACGTCACATTTTATTGGATGAATTGGATTTAGTGAGTGCAATGGAAAAGTTTGCAAACAGGTTATCATTGGTCTCTTTTATTAACAATAAGATAGCAAATATCTTATCGTCATGTATTTGCTCTTCATTTATAGTAGAGTATTCCCATACGATAACAAGAAAAAGAATTTCTCTTAAGCTAATACTTGATATTTGTTTTGGTGACGATTTTCTGCTTTATTAATGACTAATGCTCTGGAGGGATATTAAGTCTTGACTGCAGATGCAAATCTATAATCTATATAAATAAATGATAACTACACTTACTTCTGGATAGTCGCGTCTAGGTTTCCACGGACCTCCCTAAAAATGAACAAAAATAGTAATATAAACATGTTTGTTGCGTCTGCGATAATGTATTGCTTAATAACCTGAATTCGGAAATATTGCTATAATAAAAACTGCAATGTGAGTTATATACAAGATTATGTATAAGAATGTAGAAACGTATAACTTTTTTCCTTTGGCAAAGTATGTAAAACATTCATGTGGTCATAGGTTCAGTGAGCAGTTAACTAGTACCTTTGTTGGCAAGCTTTGGTCGTTGTACGTTTTAAAAAATAATTTCCCCCGTCGCAGCAGACCTGCGTACTCAGCGAATTTCCATAGGATTTATTTTGTATATGTGAACATTCAACTTGTTTGAAGGAAGTATCATTTGAATACGTTAAGTAAATAATATACTAAAAACGCATATTTAATCATTCGTGAGCTTTAAACATGAGGAATATTAACAAAGAGACCATATTGGTTTTCATTAGTAATACATACACTTTTGTATTTTATATAATTCTTAGTCTTTTTATTTTTAATAACTGTAATCTTGTTATAGAATATATTTGTCAACAAACATACAACCAATGAACTCAAAACACTCAAAACAAACAAATAATTTAATCTCATGAAAAAATTAAATTCAGTCATATGGTCAGTTTTATAGTAATTAAAACATCCCTGTTGCAACAGACCTACAACTGCAGCCAATTTCAATAAAACGTATTATCAATCCTCATAATTGTAAACATACCATATATTATGCTACATTTTCAGGCAGTTTAGACTAAGACATCCCCCCCTCCAAATGCTCTTACTTTGTTAGTAAATTTAAAAATAATTTGTATTTTTTTATATAGTATATATTTTCTGCAAAATCTTGATCAATGAACTCTAACTATTCAAAATAAACACAAATAAAATATTCAACACCTGCAAATTTTATCATATGTTCAGAATTGTATTCTTTTTTTAATCTCAAATCAGGGTGACTATACTTTTTGGAGGGAAAAATTAAAAACAATATTGGACAACGTACTGTGTTTAGCACATCCAATATTATCCAAAATCTAAGCAACGGATTGACATAGAATAATAATTCAAAATGCTAAATTGTTTGTTATTTTTAAGCTGAATTCAATGTTGACAATTAAGTTTAAAAATAATATGTAAAAAGGTGTTAAATCTTGAAAATAAATTTTATTTTGTGAAAAAAACCTTCTTAGAGTAAATCAATCTTGCTGGGTTTCGAACTCGAAGTCAGTCATGAATGACGCTTTATAGGTTTGTTCCAAATTTCATGAAGATCGGACCTTTTTTACAAAAGTTATTACGCCTACGGACAGGTACGGGATATATATATATATATATATATATATATATATATATATATATACATATATATGAAAATGAACGAACGGTGTTTTTGGGGTCTGGGAACCTCAAAATGAAAAAAATAACATGGTCCCGAGCTTAAGTCTCACCGTGCCGCCTACGGTAATAGCTACTTCCCTATAGGGGAAATTCGCTAAAAAAATAAAAAAAATAAAAACTTAAATGAGAGGAAAGACTTAAATGTCTACTTTAAATTATTTTATGTATATATTAATACGCAAGCGGTTTTCTTTTCACAGTCCGACCGCAATAACGGGTGGGCGGATTTTAACGTTTGAGGTGTCAAATTAAAGGGATTTGTACGTAGATTTGTCAACAAGCCTCAGAATTTTAAAAAAAGGCGTCACTGAAGTACAGTAAAGGGCTGAAGTTTTGGAACAGTGGCGCTATTCATCGACATTTTGGCAAGCTCAGTTCACTTTGTTTACAAACTGAACATATGGTCAAGCTCTGAAATAGTTCTACAGGTAAACCACAGATGTTAGCACTGACTTAATAATTAATTTTTCGAAAAGAGTTTTATTTTTACAGCTGCTCTGGCTTTGTTTTCAACAGTTTTCTTTGTAGAGTAGGATTCACCTAAGTTGGCCAAAGCATGTACTAATCATTTCATCAAAAATTTTTATTCAAGTCACATTGAAAACATTGTTGGTTACACATGGTGTTGGTTTACATTTTCTCCGAACTGTGAAATCGCCACGTTGCGTTTGTTTACAATATTGTTTTGTTGTCATTCGTGGTAATCTTACAGGTTATAGAATGTTTACAATATCACCTATTTTTAGAATTTCATATTTTTATTCAACCTTTTTACATTGTGGGAAAGTTTAAATCGATTCTATTTCTCAATTGACATTTATTTGACTTTGTTTAGCTGCTTGTATATTTTTTCCTAAACCAATTTTGATAGGTTTTGAACGCAGTGTTTAACAATCTTTCTTGTCAGATGCTATTCATAAACTCGCCTATTTTTCATTTCACATATTATTAAATAATAAAAGCTAAGACTATTAATCATGCCGCATCCATGACATAATTTGAAAAAGCCCATCAGTAATTTTTTAAGTTACTGCAAGAGGACTTCCAGTTGCAATATTGCATCAGAACTTTACCTTTACTGCAAGTGCTATATTAAAACAGATGTTTGTTAGCTATGTTTTCAGCACAGCTGGATTTTATGCTTAAGTTCGTAAGAAGATAATAGTTTGTTTACTTTCATTTTGGCCAACTTAGGTGACTCCTACTCTAATTTGTAGTTTTTAGTTTGAGATTTATTATGTAATTTAGGTTATGTTATTAAGTTTTTAAAGGTCTTAAGCATTGCAGTTATATAAGTTTAACAATGTAGTTTACGATATCTCATAGTGTTTTTGAAGTTATGTTAACCTTAGCCAATCTATTTTTGGATTTTGTGCATTTATAATGCTACCAATGAGACGAAGACGAACATTGACCGGTCGGAGGAGTCGGAAAGAACACGATCGCAACCGCTGGCATTAACCCTCCCGATATAACATTAATGCTCCTTCCAACCTCAGACCAATGAACAAAAAATATTTTCATTGCGGTGGGTTACATTTTGAGAAACGAGAAGTCTGATAGATATAATGCGTCATTTACGTGTTTTCGCCACAAAGGAAAGGTTCCCTATAAAGACAGCCGTTCCCTACAATATATTTTTTGGCGATAATTATCAATAAGGTGCAGTGGCAATCCCTAAACAAAGGAAGTCATTACTCACGGCGCCAGTGTTTGCTCTCGGTCATCTACATGTTGCTGTAAGCAGAGCTTGATCTTTTGCCGGTATTAGTATACATTACAGAAACAAGAGGACATGGGGAAATGAAGGTTTTCCCAAAAAAAATCGTTTACGTTTACCGTACACTCCTGCGGTAGATCAAATAAACTTTAAAAGTTTCAGTAGTTAAGCCATAATTTTGTTAATGAATATAGCCCTTTGATTAAACTTTAAAAAGTATATAAGTAGGCTGATGATAATCCTTCATTCTTTTACTATATAATTTTTGCTCGATTTCGAGCAACGTGTTATCTAGTAAAACTAATTATAACACCAGTTTTGGTATGAAAAGGATAGAGTTTTTCGTCTTTACATGTCAATATTGAAGCTATTATTAATATTCTGCGCTGCGTCAATAAACTTCAAATAATTAATTATTAGGGACAGAACAATTGTTCACATGAAAGTGGTTGGTCAGGATGACCAGTAGTACATTCTTCTGTTATGAAAATTACTTTACTTTAGAGGCCACGAGCAACTCAGCTGAGTCAACTCGGCCTAGTTGCTATAGGATCAGCTGATTCTTATAGTTGAGAATTCTTCGAACCACCAATTAATCAAAGTTAGGTTTACATTGGACGAGTTGATGGTCGAGTCTTACTCACCCGTCCAACTCACCCTTCTACTCTACCAATTTGACCCGGCTATAACTGCTGTTAAATCATATCGGTACAATTTTTATGTTATATTTAATTATTCAAGAAAAATAATGTATTTGGGATAAATTATTTTACCTCACCACGTTGACCGCCTGGGCCTTGTCTGTCGTCACCCTAAAAGATATTAACGTTTAAGTATTTTTGGTTAGTATTCACAATACAATCGTATTTACAATACAAATGTTACCTTCAATTTCACCCTCCTTTAAAATGATTGTAGGATATTTTCAGAATAAGATTATAGTTAATACTCACTATTTTATTTATAATTGGGCTTCTCCGACCGGTTGATCGATTGCTGTGCGCAGGCTCCGAAGTCCACAGATAACTCATGCACAATTACAGACACAAACGACACGAACGACACGAACATTAAAATCTATCGGGCCCTCGCACAGTTCTAAAGATCTACGTTTCGCGGATATAATAAAAAACAGTCCGCTTCCTCAGGACTTTGCCAGTACCGATGTTCGACTGCGTAGCCGCTCGGAACGACGCACCGCGACTGCTACGCGGTCGAACATCGGTACTGCCAAAATCCTGAGGAAGCGGATTGTTTTTTTATTATATCCGCGAAACGTACATCTTTAGAACTGTGCGAGGGCCCGATGGATTTTAATGTTCGTGTCGTTCGTGACGTTTGTGACTGTAATTGTGTATGTGTCATCTGTGGACTTCGGAGCCTGCGCACAGCAATCGATCAACCGGTGGGAGAAGCCCAATTATTAATAAAATAGTGAGTATTAACTATACCCCACCAAAAAATCATGTCATTCAGGAATAAGATTATAGTTCATCGGTCAAATGTACATGTAAAATATTCTTAATACTTTTGAATAGACAAAGTAGCTGGTAGATTGTTTAACAAATGGTTACGTTATTACAGATGATTTGGGCCTAAACAATATAACACCCAAAGAAACTCATAAAATTTTACTCTTATAATACCAAGTAGGATTTCAGACATGTGATGATGTAGGAATTATCGATAGTTTTCGCTACAAATGCTTAAGAAGTTTCAATAAATTTAAAATTTGATTTTACAAAGCGTTCTAGTAGAACTTCATTCATTACAAAGGGCTTAGAATATGTCACGCTATTGTTTCTTATAAAATAAATGTACGATCAAATCACGATCGATGATAATCGATGGTGATGATGATGATAATGATCATCATCATGATCATCATCATCATCATCATCATCATCATCATCATAATCATGATCCTGATCATCATCATTATCATCATGATGATCGATGATGATGATTGATGGTGGTTGGTGATGATGACGTTAATGTACGATGCACGTCACTTTTTATTGGATGAATTGGATTTAGTAAGTATCATTGGTTTCTTTTATCAACAATAAGATAGCAAATATCTTATCGTCATGTATTTGTTTTACAATTATTGTAGGGAATTCTCATACAATAACAAGAAAAAAATGTCACTTTAAATAATTCTTGAAATTTGTTTTGGTGACGATGTTTTGCTTTATTAATGACTAATGATGTGGAGGGATATTAAGTCTTGACTGCAGATGGTTCAACTATCGTATGTTGATAGGAATGAAAATAAATTGGGAAGTTCCGTAAAACAGTATCTTCAAGATAAGTTCTATAATCTATATGAATGAATGATAACTACACTTACGTCTGGATAGTCGCGTCTAGGTTTCCACGGACCTCCCTAAAAATTAACAAAAATAGTAATTTAAATATGTTTGTTGCGTCTGCGATATTGTATTGCATAATAAACACTGAATTCGGAAATATTTTATAATAAAAACGGCAATTGTGAGTTACACACAAGATTATCCATAACAATGTAGAAATGTATAACTTTTTCCTTTGGCAAAGTATGTACAAAATTCTTGTGGCATAGGTTCAGTGAGCAGAGCAGTTGATTGCCTTTGTTGGCAAGCTTTGGTCGTTGTAGGTTTTAAAAATGTTTAAAAATTTAAAACTTAAATGAAGGGAAAGACTTAAATGTCTTTTTTAAATTATTTATAAAACTAATTATAAAACCAGTTTTGGTATGGAAAGGATAGACTTTTCCCTTGTATATGTCAATATAGCAGCCATTATTATTATTCTGCGCTACGTCAATAAACTTCAAATAAATAATGATTAGGGACAGAACAATTGATCACATGACAGTGATGAGTCAGGATGACCAGTTGTGCATTCTTCTGTTATAAAAAATACTTTACTTTAATGGCCCACGTCACATTAGCGAGTAGTTCAGCTGAGTCGACTCGGCCGGGCTGCCATAGGATCAGGTGATTTTTATAGTTTAGAATTCTTCGACTCACCCGCCCATTTGTTCAAGTCCGGTTTCATTGGTCGAGTTGACGTTTGAGTCTTACTCGCCCGTCTAACTCACCACCCTTCTACTCTACCAATGTGACGCGGCCGTAACTACTGTTAAATCATATTGATACGATTTTTATGTTATATTTCATTGTTCAATAAAGTGAAGTATTTGGGAAAAATTGTCTTACCTCGCCACGTTGACCGCCTGGGCCTTGACTGTCGTCACCCTAAAAGATATTAACGTTTACGTATTTTTGGTTGTATTCACAATACAATCGTATTTACAATACAAATGTTACCTGTGATTTCACCCTCGTTCAAAATGATTTGATGATATTTTTTGAATAATATTATATTTCATCGGTCAAATGTACATGTAAAATATTCTAAATGCTTTTGAATAGAAAAAATGTTGATCTGTTAAAATAAAATAGCTGGTAGATTGTTTAAGAAATGGTTACGTTATTACAGCTAATTTAGGCCTAAATAGTATAACACAAAAAGAAACTCACAAACTTCACTCTTATAATACCAAGTAGGATTTTCAGACGTGTTATGTTGTCGGAATGATCGATAATGTTTTTTGCTACAAATTTTAAGAAGTGTATTATATTTAAAATTGATTTTACAAAGCGTTTCTAGTAAAACCTCATACATTACAAAGGGCTTAGAGTATGTCAAACATTTTTACTTGTAATATAAATGTACAAAAAAATCTTCAACGCCACTTTTTATTGGATAAATTGGATTTAGTAAGTGCAATGGAAAAGTTTACAAACAGGTTATCATTGGTCACTTTTATGAAAAATAAGAAAGCAAATATCTCATCGTCATGTATATGCTCTACATATATTGGAGAGTATTCCCATACAATGACAAGGAAAAAAAATTATCACTTAAGCTAATTCTTGACATTTATTTGTTTTGGTGACGATTTTCGGCTTTATTAATGACTAATGATGTCGAGGGCTATAAAGTCTTAACTGCAGAAGGATCATTTATCGTGTGTGTGATATGAGTGAAAATTAACGGGGAAGTTCTGTAAAACTGTATCATCAAGATTTGTTCTATGACCTATATGAATAAATGATAACTACACTTACTTCTCGATAGTCGCGATTAGGTTTCCACGAACCTCCCTAAAAATGAACAAAAAAAGTTATTTAAACATGATTGTTGCCTCTGCGGTAATGTATTGCATAATAAACTTAGAATTCGGAAATATTGTTAAAATAAAAACTGCAATGGGAGTTATATACAAGATTATCCATAATAATGTACAAATGTATGAAATTTTTTCTTTTGGCAAAGTTTGTAAAACATTCATTTGGGCATAGGATCAGTGAGCAGTTGACTACCTTTGTTGGCAGGCCTTGTTCGTTGTAGGTTAGAAAAAATAAAGAAACTTAAATGAAGGGAAAGACTTTAATGCCTACTTTAAATTATTTTATAAAACTATTTTTCCTCCCCCTACTATTTATAGTCGTCTTTTAGTCCCTCGAATAGAATACTAAATACTAGTTCATACTCTATGGGATTTACTTACTTACTTTTAGTCACACGACTAAAAGTAATCTCATAAGAAATACATTGGAAGAAATCCGGCAACGCCGCGGTGGACGGTGAGAAAATATGGCAACACTGTCGATTTTAATTAGTTTCTCTATGTTGAACAGAATGTCACAGCATCCGAGCGTCCGTTTCCGTTGCCCTCAGGACAGCGTATCCATTTTGAGTTTGCTGTAGTTTAGGCTATATCCTTGCATATTTGTGAACAAATAGGTTAGGCCCAGAGTATTTTTACAGAAGAGTGTGAATAGAATGGTTAAAATTAAAGCCTAAATACCTTGCATTATTCATTTATATAGGCTATGTGATTGTAATGCAGTTTGTTGAAGCAAAGGATCATCTGAAGGTAAAGTTACAGTGTTATACCTAGTTATTGTTAATAGTGTAGGTGGAGGAAAAATTTTGTGTGCATCACGGGACTAAAGTACTTTTTCTCCCTCGGGACATTGTCACCCTTGGCTCCGCCATCGGGCGACAACAGTTTCCCTTAGGGAGAAAATGTTGCCCTTTAGTCCCTAGATGCACAAATAACTATATAACACAAGTCTTGGTATGAAAGGGCTCGCCCGTCTAACTCACCCTTCTACTCTACCAATGTGACGCGGCCATAACTGCTTTTAAATCATATTGATATGATTTTTATGTTATATTTCATTATTGAAGAAAAGTAAACTACTTGGGAAAAATTATCTTACCTCAACACCTTGACCGCCTGGGCCTTGACTGACGTCACCCTAAAAGATATTAACGTTTAAGTATTTTTGGTTAGTATTCACGATACAATCTTATTTGTAATACGAATGGTACCTTCAATTTCACCCTCGTTCAAAATGATTGTATGATATTTTCTGAATAAGATTATATTTCATCGTTGAAATGTACATGTAAAAAATTCTTAATATTTTTGATGTAAACAAAATTTAGGTTTGTTGAAATCAAGTGGCTATTAGATTGTTTAACAAATGGATACGTTTTTACAGCTGATTTAGGCCTACGTGGTAAAACTCACAAAGAAACTCACAAACGTTCAGTCTTATAATACCAAGTAGGATTTCAGACGGGTGATATTTTAGGAATTATCCATAATGATTTCTCTACAAATGTCTAATAACAACGACCATTAAAATATATAGACTGCTCATCTCGTTGTAAAAAAGTGAAGCCTTCGTGGGCGCTGCCAGGTTGGCTATTCACTACGTCACCGGAAAACTCACGACGTCACAAAACACTTCATCGACCTTTAAATTATTAAAAACAAGGAGGTTAGAGCCTGGTGTACAATTAGAGAATCAAGAATCAAGAATCAAGTTATTTATTGCCGTTAAGTTAATTTTAACAATAGCCATTGTCAAGTTATTAAACATAAGATAATAGTTGTAATACAAAGGTTTTAAAACATTTTTTTTAACAACACAGGTCCAAAAATACAGTCAGTCAATAATAAGACAGTTAATAGGCTACAAACATTGTAATTCACCAAAGTAGGCCTACTAACAATTAAGGTATTCTTCGAATGAGTAGAAAGCTTTACATTTTAAGTAAGAAGAAACCAGTTGTTTGAATTTATTCATAGGCAAATCTCTCAATGAGAGAGGCAATTCATTGAATAAAATGTACTGTTGATAGCTGTGACTTTTTTAAATTTTCTTAACCTAAGGGGTTACAATATCATGTTTGTTTCTTGTATCGTATTTATGAAACTGATGATGTTCGGGATACTTATCTAGGTTTTATTTAACAGAGAGCAAGTTAGAGAAAATGTACATAGATAGCAAAGTTAATATATTAAGTTGAATAAAAAAGGTTTACAAGGCTCTCTTTGGGATAGAACTCTAATGGCTTTATTTTGCCAAAGAAATATATCATGAGAAGCAGCAGAATTACCCCACAAACGAATTTCATAATTAAGCTGGGAATGGAACAGGCCAAAATAATAAAAAAATAAAAATAATGTTAATAAAAGAACATCTAGGCTGACACAGTTCTTAAATTTTCTGAGTAAATATATAATCCGTGACAACTCTTTAGACAACTGAAACACATGTTCATTCCAACCTAGTTTACAGTCTAAGTATAGGCCAAGCAATTTTACAAGTTTATCAAAGTCATCAGGCAATTGTTCTTTCAATGAGAAATAAAGAAATTCAGTTTTTCTTTCATTTAACAGTAAGCTATTGGCAGTATACCATGTTTTCGCAAAAGATAAAGCAGAGTTGAGTTTTGATGCAACTTCATCAACATGCAAATCTGATGCTAACATCGTAGTGTCATCCGCATATAATACACTTAACAGAGATATATTACAGCTGAAGTCATTCACAAACATTAAATACAGGAAAGGCGCTAATATGGAGCCTTGCGTCACACCTGCTTGAACGTTTAACATTTCAGATTGAGAGCAACGTTTAACATTTCAGAGTTATTGCTACAATGCATTTGTTGATGAAAAAGCGGTTGATGAAAAGATAGGCAATGTGAAGTGGATTGATATAGTAATTTAGGACTTATCGTTCTTTGAACAGTAATTTAAAACGAAACGAATCTTTTGAAGACGATTAAAGATTAGAATGTTTTTAAAATATGTCAGAAATGCTATAAAGATTAATAATATTAATACTTTTCTGCGTATTTTATTAAATTGAAGTAAGATAACGACAAGACCAATTTAATATCGTCGACTCTTTGAAAATAAGTTTTTATATTCGATCAATTAAATGGTTCAGTTCCCATCGCTGAATCGTTCGTTTTTCGTTTATTAATGTAGAGTACGATATTAATTCCACTTATACTGCTAACCTAACAGAATTAGAGGGCCACAGCAATACTATTGAACGATACCTTTAGTAGGGTGGTCTAACCTCCTTGGTTTAAACGTGAAATATGTAAATAATAAACAGATTATTTGGATATATGATCGAGCTAATTGTATCGTTGGTTGTTGCAGAATGAGTTTCTATAACTAGATCAACATGATTGTTTTACCACTATGTTAGAGTGTTTGATTTGTTCTTGTAATTTAATGTTGATCTTATTTATTATATTTGCTTATAAAGTTCACAAACATTTTTAAACTAAGCGCAAAATATCTACTTATTATCAAAATATTATTATAGCATTGCTATAATTTAGCCTGATACGGTACCTAAATTGTTATGAAATGTATTACGGGTTTAGAAATATCTGGATCAATGTTACATACAAGGAATTGCGTCTAAAATGACTTAAAATACTATGGTATTCTAAAAGCAGCGTGCGACGATCAGGTACTGAATTATCATGGCGTATTAGTTATGTTTTTCAATATTACTAGTTGAAATATTATTTATCGATGTCATCTACGGTGTAACATAAGTATATAATTAAATTATTTACAATAGTAATACAACTAAAAACTATTTTTTGTGTTTATTATATAACATTTTGATGATTCAAAAACAACGACAAACGAAGTTAGAGTCATGTTCTTGTTTTCAAGTCTTTGACGTTTGTGTTTGAATTTCGGTGACAATCCTCCAGTAAGGCTTCACTTTTTCCTATCTCATAAGCAGTCTATATAAGTTATATGTCGTTGTTTAAGAAGTTCCTTAAAATGTAAAATTAGATTTTTGAATACGTTCTAGTAAAACTTTATACATTACAAAGGGCTTATAGTATTTCACACTAATGTTTTTTGTAATATACATGTACGAACGAATTTTCAACGCCACTTTTTATTGCATGAATTGGATTTAGAAAGTGCAATGGAAAATTTTGCAAACATGTTATCATTGGTCTCTTTTATCAGCATTAAGATAGCAAATATTTTATTGTCACGTATTTTCTCTACATATATTGTAGAGTATGTAGAGAGTTCCCTTACAATAAGGAGAAAAAATAAACAATTGTCACTTAAGCTAATTCTTGACATGTGTTTTGGTTAAAAATTTCGGCTTTGTTAATGACCAATGGTGTGAAGGGCTATTAAGCCTTGACTGCAGATGGTTCAACTATCGTATGTGTGATAGTAGTGAAAATTAATGGAGAAGTTCAGTAAAACTATATTTTCTATATTAGTCTATAATCTATATGAATAAATGATAACTACACTTACTTCTGGATAGTCGCGTCTAGGTTTCCACGGACCTCCCTAAAATTTAACAGAAATTGTAATTTAAATATGATTATGGTAATTTAAACATGATTATTGTAATTTAAACATGATGATGGTGTTGCCTCTGCGATAGTGTATTGCATAATAAACGCTGAATTCAAACATATTGTTATAATACAAACTACAATGTGAGTTATATATGTCGTAGCCACTTGCTGTAATTGGGCACTTTATGAAGTTCCCATCTCAGCCCAGGCACTTCATAAAGTGCCTTGCGTGCCTTGGCACATAGTGTAACTCGATTATTTAAATCAAAATTACAGCATATGCCCAGCGGTAACTGGACACATCATGAAGTGCCCAACGCTCTTTGGAAACATGCTGTAACTATAGAGGCATGTTGGGCTGTCAATTTAAAAACCTTTTTTGAAGTGAATCCCAGTGTTTATAATAAATCCCAATGTCTAAGTTAAAGTACCCAATGTTAATGTTTTAAACTTTTGATATTTTTCAAATCTAAAAAATTTAATATTGTATTTAGTTGCAAACTGTTTTTGAAAATATAGTTGGTCAACGTTATATTTGGATATTGAATTTTTTGTTTTATAAGTTAAGTTCTGACTAAAATAAACTGTTAACAATCACATAGTTATTTTCCTCAATAAAATATCAACCAATTTATCTATAATAAAACATCAATACTTATAACTGGTTTGAAGTAAGAAAAGTTTTAAAATACAGTCGACTCTCAATAGATCCTACATTAAACTAGGTCCCCTAGTTGCCATTGTCTGTCGGGCTATTATTTAAATTCCTGTAATAGGAAAATGTCGGCTTTAGCCAGTATCAAGACTACAAGACCGCGTCACAGTCATCCTACACTCACCCCCATTCATATTTGGCTTATCGAGTGCAGTAGACATACACTCGATACTTCGACATTCTGTATAGTTCGTCACATGCTGACACCCAACAAACATTCTAAGACTCTCAAGTACATAATGGCCAGTGATATTTAGGTATAATGCGCAATGGTTTAGGTTTATGGTATTTTAGTTTTGTGAAAAGAACAAAAGAAGTCTTAAAATTTTATATAAATCTATTCTTTTAAATTTTGATACCAAAGAAGAAATAATAGAATTGTTTTTATACATACTTCAACCCTCTAATGGCACTTTCATTAAATTTGCTATATTTTGATTTATTATAAGTTTTACTAAGGATGACTAAGTAGGAGGTTAATCAATTAAAGCATGAATAAATAGGTTAAGGTCAATGTTAATGGGTTATGTTACATATAAATGTGTAAGGTATAATGTGTCATGTTTTTTATTATATCAAGACATAACATTTAAATTGATGGAATTGTCTGGTTTGTGTTTTCTGAGTAATTTTGACTAAAATAATTAATACTAATATTATTCAAATAATAAACTAAAATTAAAAACTTACCAAATTTGGTAGTATAGCCTTTTGATCTTAAATAACTTTGTACTTTTGAGACCGGCTTCGGTTCTATGACGAACCATCTTCAGTCATGCAAGTCACAATTAATCCATAATATTAAAACTGGAGCACACTTTCATGATTGTCTGAACGTTAAAATTTTTTTTACTATTTCTATACAAACAAACACATATATTTACAATTCCCCACCACGTTAACAGTCTATGTAAATATATGTGTTTGTTTGTATAGAAATAGTAAAAAAGTTTTAAACGTCCCGACAATCATGAAAGTGTGCTCCAGTTTTAATAGTATGGATTAATTATGACTTGCATGACTGAAGATGGTTCGTCATAGAACCGAAACCGGTCTCATAAGTACAAAATTATTTGACATCAAAAGGCTATACTACCAAAGTTGGTAAGTTTTAAATTTTATATTACAAGGTGTCAAGGCTTCAGCAATTAATTAATAATAAACTATTTTAAAATCGTTTGTTTTTCAATAATGATAATATTAGTAATGATGAATAAATCACTCAGAAGTTATTGAAGAAACTATAAAAAACAAGGCAATAATTGTCTGGTTTAGTGACAGACAATCTTATTTTTAGTGTTTTACAGAATTCTTTAAAAATGATCATATTTTGAATAGTAAAAATAATAAATCGAATACTACCAACAGAAACGAAAACAGCAGTTTCACGTATTAACATAACACGTGCCCAGCACCTGAGCTGGACACATAGTATGATAGAATTAATTACAGCAAGTATCCAACGAGCGTTGTACACTTCATGAAGTGCCCAGTTTTCTTGGTCACATACTGTAATTTATATTACTAATTCTTTAAGCGATTTTTAAATCAAAATAGTGAGAGTTTGACAGGTTGCAGGATGATGAGAGAGGGCTCAAATTAAAGGTCTTGGTCCCAGGGGGTCGGGAAAAATATCAGATTATGTCCAAATCTACCAGAAAATGAGAAATAACGAAAAATATCCTCCATTTAAAATGCATTGGGATTAAAAAACGTCTGCTTTGTTTATATTAAACATGTGGTGCTAATGCTTGATTCAAAGCCATATGGTAGATGTTGACATGTGGGATTTTTTCAAAATACAGCTAACTATGCAAGTTCAGTGTACTATAACAAAAAATATTTAAAATTTAAGATTTTCAGATTTCATAATAATTTAAGGGTTTGAGTTTTTTCATAACTTAAAATTATCATATATTTAATTTCGTAAGGCAATTTTTTGCGTCAAAATTGTGGGCGTCTGGCAAGTCGTAGAATGATGGGAAAGGGCTCTAATTAAACGTCTCTATTCCGTGATGGCAGGAAAAATACTGAAATTGCTTGAAATTCACCAGAAAACGAGAAATAACGTAAAATAGCTGCCATTTAAATAGCATTGGGATCTAAAAACGTCTGCTTTGTTTATTTAAAACATGTGATCCTTATACTTGGTTTAAGACCACATGATAGATGTTGATATATAATATGGTTTATTTTAATTTTAGCTTTGAATGCAGGTTGAACCTGCTATAAGATATAACTGTTTTTTTTTACTTTTGAATTTTCTTATATTATAGTTTAGGGGCTTTAACGTACTCACTGTTTCAAAAACATTAAGAATTACATACGTCTATTTTGTTTACATTAGTAGTCGTAGATGCTGATTTAAAGCCAAGTAAGTGATTTGCAATATTAACACAATCTAAGTATAGAAAAAAATATGCATTTTTGAGGCCTATAGCTCTGCCAGTTTTATGTGAGGTCGGAAATGGTCATACTTTTGGCCAAGCAACAAAGAGTGTGCTGCTGCAGTAACAGCGATTGAGTGTAGTGCGGCCTTGATTGAGTGCAATATCAACTTTAAATTTGGCCAATAAAAGTACATTGAATCTTGAATGTACTAACACAAATTGGGAGTTTCCATAATAAGTACCCTCAAACCACCGAATATATACTTTTGAACAGCTAGAGACATACGAGCTTGATGTCGATTTTTTGATAACGTCACAATTTGTTTCATTTTTGTGTTCAATCTCATGACTTTCTTGGGGATATAAATTAAGTGCTACAATCTGTGGTTAACCTTTAGAACTTCTTAAAATCATTTTCATATGTTTTATTAAAAACAAAGTGAACTCAGTTTATTTTGAGGTCAACAGATAGTGCCACTTTTCCAGGGATTCAGCCAAGGCCACACTGTTCAGCCCTGTACTATACTTAAGTTGTGTCCTTTCTTAAAAGTATGAAACGTACTAGTAAATAACAAAATAACTTTAACATTACTCATCATACGTTTAATAAATACTACAGATTATTAAATGTCTTACATTAAATATTCAGTATTGATATTTTATTTTTAGGGGCTTTTGCCCCTACAAGCCACTAGTAAAAAGTTAAGTACGTTTGTTTAGTTTATGTTATAACGATGCAGATTTAATACCAAATGATCTATATATATCTAGAGGCTTGAAGGGGCTAATAGCCCCTAAGAATAATCCTTCTTTACTATAGTACAAAATGCCTTCTTAGAAAATAGGCTTTTGGATCCACAAAATTATGACTAGGCCTATATCTAGCATTTGGTTTTAAGTAAAGAAAGCAGACCTTTTTACATCCCAATGGTTTTTAAATGACAGCTATTTTACGTTATTTCTCATTTTATAGTAAGCTTAAAGCAATTTCAATATTTTTTCCGAGCCCATGCGATGGAGACCTTCAATTTCAGCCCCCTCCCATCATCCTGCGACCTTCCAAACGCCCACAATCTCGGTGCAAAAATTTCCCTTACGTAATTACATACATCTATAGATCATTTGGTGTCAAATCTGCATCGTAATAACATAAACTAAACAAACGTACATAACTTTTTATAATTTTAAATTATGAAAAACTCAAACCCTTAATTATTATAAAATCAGAAAATCTTAAATTTAATTTTTTTTGTTATAGTACATTGAACGTGCATAGCTGCATTTTGAAAAAATCCCGCATGTCAACATCTACCATATGGCTTTGAATCAAGCATTAGCACCACATGTTTAATGTAAACAAAGCACACGTTCTTCAATCCCAATGCATTTTAAATGAAAGATATTTTTCGTTATTTCTCATTTTCTGGTAGATTTGGACATAATCTGATATCTTTCCCGACCCCCTGGGACCAAGACCTTTAATTTGAGCCCTCTCCCATCATCCTGCGAGCTGTCAAACTCTCACAATTTTGATTTTAAAAAGTCGATTACAGAATTAGTAATATAGACTAGAGGCTTGAAGGGGCTAATAGCCCCTATGCATAATCCTTCTTTACGATAGTACAAAAAACCTTCTTAGAAAATAGACTTTTGGATCCACAAAATTATGATTATATCTAGCATTTGGTTTTTAGTAAACAAAGCAGACGTTGTTACATCCCAATGGTTTGTAAATGACAGCTATTTTACGTTATTTCTCATGTTATAGTGAGCTTAAAGCAATTTCAGTATTTTGCCCGAGCCCATGGGATGGAGACCTTCAGTTTCAGCCCCCTCCCATCATCCAGCGACCTTCCAAACGCCCACAATTTCGGCAAAAAATGTCGGCACTTTTTATAATTTTTAATTATGAAAAAACTCAAAACCTTAATTATTATAAAATCAGAAAATCTTAAATTTCAAATATTTTTTGTTACATTGCGTACATTGAACGCGCATAGTTAGCTGCATTTTGAAAAAATCCCACATGTCAACATCTACCATGCATACGGCTTTGAATCAAGCATTAGCACCACATGTTTAATGTAAACAAAGCAGACGTTTTTCAATCCCAATGCATTTAAAATAGAAAATATTTTTCGTTAATTCTCATTTTCTGGTATATTTGGACATAATATGCTACTTTTCCCGACCCCCGAGCCATCTCCCATCATCCTGCGAGCTGTCAAACTATCACAATTTAGATTTTAAAAAATCGCTTACAGAATTAGAAATATATATATATATATATATATATATATATATAATGTAAACTATATTATTTTCTTATTTTAAATTAATTTCTGAAACAAAATTTCATAATTTAACTTCATTCTAAATTAATTCAAGAAAAGATTTTATTCATTTCCACTCAACCGCCAGCCGGATGCACAAAAGGATGTATTGGATTTCAACATCCTGTTGTGACAGACGAAGACGTCCGCTGGGAATCAATTGCCGTGACAAAATTTATGCCGACGGCAACTAAGTAGCCTCTGCACGTTGTCAAACGCTGATTTCGGCGATCAGCGAATGACATTGTTTCTCTTGATGAAAAGCTGTCGCAATTGGCTAAGAGGCGGAGCCAAGGCAAATCGAGGGGAAAACAAAATTGGTAGGGGAAAGTTTGGAAAGGTTGGGAAGAGAAGTTGAAGAGAGTCGTCATGGATTAGGGGAAGAGGAAGGTGGTCAACTAGTTCGGGAAGAAGAAGCCCTTGGGCTCCGGGGCAGTTCTACAACCGGGTGGAAGAGTAACTGAAGCCTCCACTCACGGTACAACACCCCGGAGAGCGAGGATTCCTGGACAACGACAGACGCTGACGAGAGGACACCCCGCAGAAGACCCTGACGAGAGGACACCTCGCAGAAGACCCTGACGAGAGGACACCTCGCAGAAGACCCTGACGAGAGGACACCTCGCAGAAGACCCTGACGAGAGGACACCCCGCAGAGGATCGTCAAGAGAAGCTATGCAGGCGGCCTGGAGGGTATGTCTTCACCCTATGTTAATTCCGATGTTAATAATTCGATTCAATATAAATATATGAGGATAGGATTTAAAGGTCTCCATCCTAGGGATTCTGGAAAAATACTGAAATTGCTTTAAACTTACTATAAAATAAGAAATAACGTAAAATAGCTGTCATTTAAAAACCATTGGGATATAAAAAGGTCTGCTTTGTTTACTTAAAACCAAATAGTAGATATAGTCATAATTTTGCGGATCCAAAAGCCTATTTTCAAAGAGGGTATTTTGTACTATAATGAAGAAGGATTATGCTTAGGGGCTATTAGACCCTTCAAGCCTATAATTTTTAATGAAACCGTTCAACTACAATATGTGCCCAGGTGAGCTGGGCACTTTATGAAGTGACCGGTTAGCGCTAGGCACCTCATGAAGAGCCCAATTACAGCATGTGGCTATGGCATATATTAGGTTATCCATAAGAATGTACAAAACTATAACTTTTTTTTGGGTAAATTATGTAAAGCATTCATGTGAGCGTAGGTTCAGAGAGCAGTAGACTACCTTTGTTGGCAAGCCTTGGTCGTGTAGGTCTTAAAAAATAAAAATAAAATTTAAACTTTAATGAAGGAAAGGACATAAATACTTAAGTTGACTTCAAATTGTTTTTTTTTTAACTATTTACAACACCAGGTTTGGTATGAAAAGGATAAAGTTTTTCCTCTTTCATGTCAATATAGCAGCCATTATTATTTTTATGCTCTACATTAACAAACTTCAAGTAAATTATGATTAGGGACCGAACAATTGATCTCTTGACAGTGATGAGTCAGGATGACCAGCAGTACATTCTTCTGTTATAAAAATTACTTTACTTTAATGGCCACGTCATATTAGCGAGTAACTCAGCTGAGTCAACTCGACCGAGTTGATGTAGGATCAGCTGATTCTTATAGTTTAGAATTCTCAAATCGACTCGTCCATTTGTCAAAGTTCGGTTTACATTGGTCGAGTTGACGGTCGAGTCTAACTCGCCCGTCTAACTCACCCTTCTACTCTACCAATTTGACGCGGCCATAACTGCTGTTACAGATCTGTTCAGCCCAGAAGTCCTGTGGGATGCGCATGCGCAGTGAAGATTTCCCCTACCGCGAGTCTCAGTACAGTCAAATTTTGAAATAACTCATCTGTCAAAACAAATGATTGTGTAGACTTCCACGGTCCGAAGATACATTCTCGAAGTGGGTTTCCGGGTTTAACCGTGTGGATGCTGTCGATCTAGTTTGCCGACGTTTCGGATATATTTCAATATCCATCTTCAGGGCGACGAGCGTCTTAGTTCACAGAATTACTCATTCACAAATTCTCATTTTTTTCTCATTCTTACTCATTCACCAGTGAATGAGTAAGTCAGTGAACTAAGACGCTCGTCGCCCTGAAGATGGATATTGAAATATATCCGAAACGTCGGCAAACTAGATCGACAGCATCCACACGGTTAAACCCGGAAACCCACTTTAAGAAAACAAATGATTCTTTGTTTGCAACAATATCCGTGATGTTGTCATAGGCCATGTGGTATTTTAAGTTGACTATACACAACCAATTAAGGAAAAACAGTGGTGGGGGTATTATCCATCTCTCTCGCACTCCCACTCCTACAAGACTTCCTGGCTGAATAGATCTGTAAATCATTTAAGATAAGATGTTTATGTTATGTTTCATTATTCAAGAAAAGTAGAGTATTTGGAAAAAGCTATCTCACCTCACCACGTTGACCACCTGGGCCTTGACTGTCGTCACCCTAAAAGATAATTGTTTAAGTATTTTCGGTACAATACAATCGTATTTACAATACAAATGTTACCTGTGATTTCACCCTCGTTCAAAATGATTATAAAATATTTTCTTAATGAGATTATATTTCATGGGTCAAACGTACATGTGAAAATTCATAATATTTTTGATATAGACAAAATTTAGATTTGTTAAAATCAAGTGGCTGGTATATTGTTTAACAAATGGATACGTTGTTACAGCTGATACAGGCCTATATAGTATAACACACAAAGAAAAACACAAACTTTCACTCTCATAATACTTAGTAGGATTTCCGACGGCTGATGTTTTCAGAATTGTCGATAATATTTTTTTACAGATGTTTAAGAAATTCCTGGAAATTTAAAATTTGATTTTTCATTACGTTCAAAAAACTGTATACATTACAAAGGGCTTAGATTATACTGTAACACACTAATGTTTTTTTTCGTAATATAAATGTAGGAACGAATCTTCAACGCCACTTTTTGTTGGATGAATCGGATTTAGTAAGTGCAATAGAAAACTTTTCAAACAGGTTATCATTGGTCTCTTTTTTAAACATTAAAATAGCAAATATCTTATCGTCAGGTATTTGCTCTACATATATTGTAGAGTATTCCCTTACAATAACAAGAAAAAATAAACAATTGCCACTTAAGCTAATTCTTGACATGTGCTTTGGTGACAAATTTTGGTTTTAATAATGACTAATGGTGTGAAGGGCTATTAAGTCTTGACTGCAGGTGGTTCAACTATCGTATGTGAGATAGGAGTGAAAATTAATAGGAAAGTTTTGTAAAACTGTACCTTCAAGATTAGTTCTGTAATCGATATGAATAAATGATAACTACACTTACTTCTGGGTAGTCGCGTCTAGGTTTCCATGGACCTCCCTATAATTTAACAAAAGTTGTAATTTAAACATTATTATATGTGTTGCCCCTGCGATAATGCATTGCATAATAAACGCTGAATTCGAAAATATTGTTATCATAAAAATTGCAATGTAAGTTATATACAAGGTTATCCTTAAGAATGTACAAAACTATAACTTCTTTCTTTGGGTACATTATGTAAAACATTCATGTAGGCGTAGGTTCAAAGAGCAGTTGACTACCTTAGTTGGCAAGCCTTGGTCGTTGTAGGTTAAAAAAAATAATAAAACTTAAATAAAGGGAAGGACTTAAATGCATACTTTAAATTATTCTTTTAAACTATTTATAACGCCAGGTCTGGTATGAAAAGGATAAAGTTTTTCCTCTTTACATGTCATTATAGCAGCCATTATTATTTTTATGCGCTACATTGATAAACTTCAAGTAAATTATGATTAGGGGCTGAACAATTGATCACATGACAGTGGTGAGTCAGGATGACCAGTAGTACATTCTTCTGTTATAAAAATTACTTTACTTTATTGGCCACGTCACATTAAAGAGTAACTCAGCTGAGTCCACTCGGCCGAGTTGTAATAGGATCAGCTGATTCTCTTAGTTTAGAATTCTCGACTCTTATTTTTAGAAGTCGATTTGCATTTCAAAGTTCGGTTTACATTGGTCGAGTTGACGGTCGAGTCTAACTCGCCCGTCTAACTCACCCTTCTTCTCTACCAATGTGACGCGGCCATAACTTCTGTTAAATCATATTGATACGATTTTTATGTTTTATTTCGTTATTCTAGAAAAGTAAAGCATTTTGGAAACACTGTCTTACCTCACCATGTTGACCACTTGGGACTTCGCTGGTTTCATCCTAAAAGATATTAACATTTAAGTATTTTTGGTTAGTATTCACAATACAATCGTATTTACAATAGAAATGTTACCTGTGATTTCACCCTCGTTAAAAATTAGTTTAAGATATTTTTTTGATCACATTATATTTTATCGGTCAAAGGTACATATAAAATATTCTTAACATTTTTGATGTAAGCACAATTAAGATTTGAAAATAAAGGGTACTTATCGGTTAACGGGAGGCCACCCATTAAACGATCTAAAATTGTTGAAAATATTTTTTCTAGTGTTTTTAATCAAGAGATAATGTTTTCAAACTGATTATTGCTTATCGGTTTTTCTCGAAAACCAGCCTGCATTGTTGTTACTAGGTCACGGTCGGGCAAAGGTCATTGCTCCGCGCACTGTGCCGCTTATCATATCGTTTAATTGATTTAGTCGTCCAGTTACTGTCATTTTATTCTACAGTCGCATTGAGCATACTTTACATTTGTCGTGCGTTGATTCTCCGAACATGAGTGATCGTATGCTAATATGGGAATTGCCCAAAACCGAGAAAGAAACCGTTTAGGTACTTTGGTACTATACGGAGGCCACTATTTTAGAAAGTTTTTTTTTTACTGGATACCAAAACTATTTACGTAACTGGAAAGAACACACTTTAATTAACTTACTGTCCAAATTGGATTTGGTTTTCTGCCTCCCAGAGGCCAACGATATTGGTGAGAATTGAGTTGAACGCGTCACCGCCGCCGCTACCGACTTCACCCAAGCGCCACCATTATACAGCGCGCCGCGGCGGTTATGTTAGGTTAGGTTATCACAAATATGTTAGCAGAACTTTCCTAGTTTCGTTACGAATCGAACGATATCATATGTGTCATACTTTAGTCCGCCAATTATCCTTTAAGTAGGCCAAGGTCAGGTCGTTGACCGTAGCGCACGCATCAGCTGTCATAGGGATTTAGCAGGCAAAATTATGACTCATTTGGTATCGTTCGATTCGTAACGAAACGAGGAAAGTCTTACTAATATTTTTATGATAACCTAACCTAACATAACCGCCGCAGCGTGCTGTATGAGGGTGGCCTCCGTATAATACCAAAGTACCCAAACTTTCAACGAGGAACGAGTCTTCAAAGAGTCTATTTAGTACAGTGCAATTAGCTTCACGTTACAAGGGTGGCCTCACGTTAACCGATAAGTACCAAATCAAGTATCTGGTAGATTGTTTAACAAATGGATACGTTGTTAAAGCTGATTTAGGCCTACATATTATAACACACAAAGAAACTCACAAACTTTCACTCCTATAATAACAAGTAGCATTTCAGACGAGTGATGTTTTAAGAATTATCGAGAACAATTTTCGCTACTAATGTTTGAGAATTTCCTTTAATTTTAAAATTTGATTTTACAATACGTTCTAGTAAAATTGCATACATTACAAAGGGCTTAGAGTATGACACATTATTGTTCCTTGTAATATAAATGTACGAACGAATCTTCAACGCCCCTTTTTATTGGATAAATTGAATTCAGTAAGTGAAATGGAAAACTTTGCAATCAGGCTTTCATTGGTCTCTTTTATCAACATTAAGATTGCAATTATCTTATCGTCAGGTATTTGCTCTACAAATATTTTGGAATATTCACTAACAATCATAAGCAAAAATTCCCCCGTCGCAGCAGACCTGTGTACTCAGCGAATTTCCATAGGAATAATTTTTTATATGTGAGCATTTAACATATGGAAAGGAATATATCGTTTGAATATGTTTTGTAAGTAGTATATTTTAAACTTATATTGAATCATTCATAAGTTTGAAATATGAGGAAAATTTACAAGGGGATCACATTGGTTTTTATTAGTAAAATATACACTTTTAATGAATTTCCCCTATAGGGGAGAAACTATTACCGTAGGTCTCATGGTAAGGCTTAAGCCAAGACCATGATAACTTTTCATTTTGGGGCCCCCAGAAGCAAAAAAACCGTTCATTCAAATTCTAGATATATATATGTGTGTGTGTCTGTAAGCACGATAACGCTCGCAAACATGGTCCGATCGGAATGAAATTTGGCATAAATGTGTAAAGTAGTAATTATTCGGATCAGTTCGAAAACCAGTCCGATCGGACCGCTAGAAGAGGGGGTAAAGGGGGATTACCCCCTCCAAAAATGGGTTTTTTGAGTTTTACACGCAAAAATATAAATTATCTAATTTTGATTTGCACCATTGAATTCAACTAAAGAAAAAAAAACAATTTAGTATATTGAATCATTGCTCTATGTCTATTGGTTTCCGAGATATCAAAAGTGGTAAGTACAGTACGTTGTCCCAATGTTAACATTATGGGGTTAAGTAAAATGCTATACCTCGCTTATTTCTCAACATATCTTAATAAAACTTGGTTAGTGGCTCCATCTAGATGAGATCAAATGTTTAGTAGTATAACTCCCCGATTTTTCCATTTCTGTGGCAGCGAACCTGCATACTCATTCCCCATGTTATCCTTATGAGAAATAAAAAAATTCTATATCTTCCTTATTTCTTAACATATCTTAATAAAACTTGCTGAATGGCTTCTTCTAGTTAAGATCTATTAAATATTGAAGTAAAACCAACTAGTTTAAACCAACTAGTTTATAAACATACGGGATAGTGTATAAACTTGGATAACGGGTAATTTAGTCAAGCAGATTAGAATCAGAGATAAACTCAGTTAACGTGTGAGAAATCAACCGTTTAATGTAGAACTAGATAACACACGTAGCTCGAAATCGAGCAAAAATCATATGTAGTAAAAGAATGAAGAATAATCAGCCTACTTATATACTTTAAAGTTTAATCACAGGGCCTAATTCATTAACAAAATTATAGCTTAACCACTGAAACTTTTCAAGTTTTATCTACCGCAGGAGTTAACGGTGAACGTGAACGATTGGGAACACCTTCATTTCCCCATGTCCTCTTTTTTCTGAAATGTATATTTTAACACCGGAAAAAGATAAAACTCTGCTTACAGCAACATGTAGCTGACCGAGAGCAAACACTGGCACGTTTTGTTTAGTGATTGCCGCTGCACCTTATTGATAATTATCGCCAAAACAGAGATTACAGAGGGAACGCCTGTCTTTATAGGAAACCTTTCCTTTGACGCATTATCTCTACCAGTCTTTTCAGTCTTGAAATGCTATCCACCGCAATTAAAAAAATTTTCAGTTCATTGGTCTGAGGTTGAAAGGAGCATCAAATGTTACATCGGGAGGGTGATGCCAGCGGTTGCGTTCGTGTTCTTTTCGACTCCTCCGACCAGTCAATGTTCGTCTTCCTCTTATTGGTGGCATTATAAATGCACCAAATCCAAAAATAGATTTTCTCAGGTTAATATAACTTCGAAAGACACTATGAGATACCGTAAACTACATTGTAAAACTGGTAACTGCAATGTTTAAAGAGCTTTAAAAACTTCATAACATAACCTAAATTATATAATAAATCGTTTAAAAAAGAAAACTGTTGAAAACAAAGGCAAACAGCTGTAAATAAATATAAAACTGCCAAGGTGACACTATGTCGCCTTGAAACTGCTCTTTTCGAAAAATTAATTATAATTGCTGCAGTCTGTGGTTTATTTCAGAGCTTGGCCACATGTTCAGTTTGTAAACAAAGTAAACTGAGCTTGCTTCAATGTCCATGAATAGCGCCACTGTTCCGAAACTTCAGCCTTTTACTGTACTTTAGTGACACCCTTTTTTGAAATTCTGAGACTCGTTGGCAAATCTACATAAAAATCCCTTTAATTTGACACCTCAAACGTTAAAATCCGTCCAGCCGTTACTGCGGTTGGACTGTGAAAAGAAAACCGCTTGCGTATTAATATATAGATTAATAAATCATTATCAAGAACCAAAACATACACTTAATAATAGTATAAAGCAAACTAAGCGGATATATTTCCGAACTAAATTAAACGAAGCATCTAATAACCCAAAACAATTTTGGTCATTGAATACCAAATTAGCGGGGAAGGTTAGTAAAAAAGATTCATTTCCATTGCAAAAATTTACGTCCAATGCGTCAGCATCAAAAACGCTTTGTAAACAAGTAGCTAACGATTTCAATGATTTCTTTTCTAATGTTGGTAATTTATTGGCAAACGCCATTGACTCGGGCGGGGACCCAGTTGTGAATGACTCAGACTATAGACTGGACTGCACTTTTACGCTCCGACCGATCACAGAACCTGACCTACGACGTTACGTTGACAGCTTGCGGGGAGGGTCGGCGCCGGGCTATGATGGAGTTTCAGCTGATATTCTCAAAGATAACTTTGAACTTATAAGTAAACCACTTCTTCATATTGTCAACCTCAGTATTACCTCAGGCACTTTTCCGGATTGTTACAAATTAGCAAAAGTTTTTCCACTATATAAAGCTAATGATATTAGTAGGGTTCGCAGCGGTATAGGGGACCAATCAGAATGCAGGATTTTCCCCCCACCCCTCTCCCCAGGAAGAAATGGAGGCTTCTGATTGGTCGAGAGGGTTTGAGGCCCCGCCCCTCCCCCTTGACCTGAGGTTTCTGATTGGTCGAGAGGGATTGAGGCCCCGCCCCCTAGCCTGTAAAAAAAAGTGGTGGCCATTATGGAAAAAAGTGTGGTATGTTTCCCGCGCAAGCAGGGCATCCAACTATACAGAGTATAAAACCTTATAGTTATATAACTATTACTATATAAAGTGTATGTATATATATATAATGTAGGATGTATATGATTATGTTACTTCTTTTGTCTCTCTTATTATTTTTACATTATTCCTTCTTCTTCTCACTTGAGTATTTTTTCAATTGTTATTCTTTTCCTTCTCTCCTCTAATGAAATACTTTATAAAATTTGACTTAAAATTAAATATCTCTGGAATGGCTTGGTCAATTTAGATAAAATTTGGTATTTAGGTACTTCTTAACCTCCTTTACCTTTTCCAAAATTTTAAACCCCCCTCTTACTCCTCCCTCTCCCTCATTTTGTTCTTTTTCTTCTCAAATTTGACAAAAAATATATAAAATGGCTGATATCTTGAAAACGGTTAATCCTAGAGCAATTTTGACCTCAGAAAACCACCTACCACATAGTGTGGTGCATTTGGGGGTTATGTACACATATTAAAGGTCCTAACTGAAGTAATGCAGATTGCGTCACAAAAAATGAAGGGGCTATTACCATGTAAAAACTAAAAATTTAATAACTCAGGAACTAATTATTGAATTCAATAAAAATTGGTATGTGGATACTTGTTAACTTCTGCTACAATTATAAGTATACTTAAACCCTGTAGTGCAAGTAAGTATGTAGAGAATTGAAGGTGCTATGTTTAAAAATTTAATATCTTTGAAACTAACAAAATGGATATTAATGTAACTTGGTATATAGGTTAATGTTAACTCATGCTAAGGCTTAAACTGGGTGTTGCAGATTGCATCATGGAAATTGTAGGGGCAAAAAATAAAACACTATAGCTCAGGAACTAATTATTGAATTTTAATTAAAATTGGTATGTGGGTACATTTGAGTCTCTGCTACCTTAGTCTGTACTTTTTCTTAATGTATTGAGGTATTAAGACATTATTTTAAAAATTAATGGGAAAATTAGCATTGACTTTCATATATATACATTTAGCTGTATATTATGGTTTAATTAATTAAAATAACTGATGGAATATGAACTCCAAAACCAGTACAGATAAAAGGAAAGTGATAAAAGTGTTTTGTTTACTTAAGTTACATATAAAATAATTTAAATAAATAGTTGATTTAGCTCATTATAGGTTATTTTATATTTGATCTTTAAAATATACTTTGAAGTGTTTAATAAATATTCATTTTTAGAGAACTTTACTGGTGTAAATGCAATACTCTCGAAACTTTACATGGGTTAATTTACATATTGAAAGTGTTATTATGTATTAGTGTTAAAATACATCTCTGCTTTAAGTAAATGAGTATATCTGGATTTTTGATATTATTTATCTTGCTTACTATTACTTACTTACCAATACTTAAGTTACTTGGGAAACTAACTGTTGATTTTAGAAAAATTGTAATATTTTTACCAAATTAGGAAAATATATACCTTTACAATTAATTAAATTGAAGGATAATATGACCTTATGATTTTCACAATTATATGAAACATAAAATAATTTACTTAAGTGGACAGGAGTAGTCCCTGCAGTAGTATAAACCTGGCATGTTAAGACATGAATGTTTTTAATTATTGTAGATGTAGAGAGAGTGATGCAGCTGGAGAGAGTAATGTCCTTTCTCAAGGTCGCCCTAGCGGTGCAAGCGATGACGCGTGGCCAAGGTCACCCGGCTTCTAGTTGATTGGCTATAAAGTTTAATGTTATGTTATATACCGGTAACTAATTAGGCGGTGCTTTTTTGAGTTTGAGTAGCACTTGGAAGTCTTAGTCAATGTTACTCACTTTGAGTTGTTTATGTTTTAGATGAGTTGGGTTATTGTTTTTATTTGCTATCTTAAAATATAGTATGGGCAGTTAGGATGTAGTGAAAAATGTGAATTTTAATGGAGCTTGAATGGTTATGGTTCTGATGATGGTAGAAGTAAGTGTGATATATTTATGTATATTGAGTTGCCTGTTGTATTCTCAATGGTGTTGGATTTTTGTGGGTTTACATCCCATGGTTTACATCCCATGGTTTACATACTGTCTAGTTTGGAACTGTTCACCCATTAATTTGGGCTTGGCCTTGTGTTTTATGCCACTCGGGCTTTCATCTATATGGATAGATGAGGATCAAGGCTGGTCAATGACCTTTTGCCCGAAGAATGGTTTGGATAGAATACCCAATACAGTTATAGTTGCTTTTTAAAGTGTTGTATGTTAATTTATTAATTACTTTGTACTGTTTAGCAATGGCTATCCTGCCTGTTAATGGATAACCTGACTTAGCCAGACTCCGCAGAGCGCTGTAGGCTGTTTTATCTATGGTTTTGTTGTGTTTAGTTATGATTGTTTTGTCTGTAGTAGAATAATTTTACTTAACTAAACTCTGCAGGGTGCTGTATGTGGGTTTTTTTATTGTTTATGCTTGTGTTTAGCTATGGGTATTTTTGATTATATTAATAATTAACTTACTTAATCGCTCTTTAGAGCGATGTAGGCTGTTTTATCTATGCTTTTGTTGTGTTTAGCTGTGGCTTTTTTGTTTGTGATGGGTAATCTTACTTTACTACATCATATTGACCACTGTATGTTTTTTTATATTGCTTTTATTATAGTTCTAGTTGTTTTGTTTGTTTTTTGTAGAGTAATCTTACTTAACCAGACTCAGCAAGTATTGTGTTATTTTTAATGCTTTTGCTTGTGGTATAGCTCTAGTTGTTTTGTTGTTTGTTAATGGGTAACCTGACTTAATTAGACTTTGCAGAGTGTTTTATGTGTTTTTTTTGCTCTTGTTTGTGAATAGTCATATTTGTTTTGATTATATTGAAAAGTAACCTTTTTTTAATATAGCTCTGCAGAGTGTTATATGTTGTTTTAATAATGTTTTTGGTTTTTTATAGTTATAGTTGTTCTGATTATATTGAAAAGTAATTTTACTTAACTAGATCCTATAGTGTGCTGTATGAGGGTTTTAACTGCTTTTTTCTGTGTTATATTGTTAGTTGTATTGGCTGTAGTAGAAAATCCTTACTTATGTAACCAAACTTTGTAGAGTGCTGTATTTTTTGTATTTTTTGTGTGATTATTGTTATTAGTTTTGTTTGTTGGAGCATAACTTGTTAACCAGATGTCACAGAGTGTTGTATGTTGTTTTTTATTGCTTTTACCTATGTTATAACCTTAGTTGTTTTATTTGTTTTGAAGAGTAATTTTACCTAATTTATTTCATTGGAGTGATGAATTTGTAATTATATTCCCTTGACCACTGTTAATAAAGATAATGGACCTTTAATAATTAACTTTACCCTCGTAGCCACTTGAATTGTTGCTCTTTTGACTTTTTTAGTCAGTTTACTTGTATCAATATGTAAAGATGTCCTTTTGACTTGTGTAGTTAGCTTATTAACATGTTTAGTTGTTCTTTTAACCTGTGTAGTTAGCCTCCTTGTATTGATATGCGCAGTTGTCATTTTGACTTGTGTAGTTAGCTATTAACATGTAGAGTTGTTTTTTTACATGATATGCACAGTTGTTTTTTTGTGCGGTATGTATTTCCTCATATACTTGTTATTATTAGCTCAGTTTTTTAAATTTGGCTTTAGAGTGCATTTTAGTGTAGACATTTTTTGCTTTGTTCTTGATATTGAGATAATATCTTTACTTTTGAGTTGCTATAAATTTAAATATAATTTTGAATAATTATCTAAGGTTGGTGTATTTGCTTGATTTTATAAATAATTGCATTTGTTTTAATTAACTTTAAATTTAAATAATGCAGTTTATTTCTAATAAGAGTTTTTTAAACTAAGGAACCAATTGTTTTATTGGTGAAGAAGAGACTTATAATAAAAAATTTAGACTTTATGGGCTTAGTACTGCTTTTAAGTTTACCAAACCCCTGAAAGGTGTATCTGAGTTTGACTGGATCCGTAAAGGACTTGATAAAATTGTTGAAAGGGAAATAGCTAAAGCTTCCCCTAGAGACTATCTAGGTTTTCAATTAATGTCTATTAATTTGAAAAGTAAGGAACCAGGGTATACTAGCATGCGGCTAGCCACTAAAGTAACCAGTGATGATATTTGGCAGATTTTCGGGGAATACTTTAAAGTAACACTAAAAACATTATTTTGCTTGATACTTTTAGAGTAGAAGTTTTAAGGGTTAGTGTACCTGTTGGAAAAGATAGAGTAAGGTATGTTTTGAGGAAGAGTGTAGGGCAAGAAAGGGGATAATAGTAATTAATAACAAGTATAACCTATGTCTCCCTAAAGCTTTAGTTGTAGTTAAGGCTTATGCTAAAAATGATTCCTAAATCTATGCTATTTGTAAGGATAAAGGATTAAGAGAGACTTTGAGAGCTAAGAAACTCATGGCAAAGGCCCGTGTAAAAATACCTGAAGGAGAGTAGGTATCCCTGAACTTGACAAGTTCCAGACCTATCTTAAAAAGTACAGATTAACAGTGTATAGTTATGACAGTAAAGGTAAAGAAGTATATTTTGCTGGTGAAAATAACCTATGATTTAAAATAAAGGGAAAGAAGAAGCTGAAATATTAGAATATTTAAATATATATTAGCAATTCGCATAAAATTATTTATTATAAGATTATTAGCAATTAGAAAAGATGTTGATAATGATGATAACTTGACTTTTGAAAATATTAGACCCGTCTACCAGACGGGTCTGACTTATAATGAAAAAGCATCAATTTTTATCAATGTAAGCGGTATTATATTTATTGATTTTGAAACCAGACAGGATGAGGCTTTGGCCTCAGATCCTGATAAAAATGTCCATTGGGTAAACTTGTGTGTATTACAACAGTATTGCTATCAGTGTATTGATGGGAAATTGTGTATGGCTTGCTAGAACCGTACAGGAGTTTTTAACTCTAATTCGGTTCAACAATTTATGAACTATGTTATGCAAGTTTGTAGACAATTTAAGGATTTTTGTGTTATTGCCCATAATGGACAGGGCTTTGACTTTCAGTTTTTACTAAAGTATATACTTGAGGAAACAAAATTTACTCCTGAACTAGTCATGAGGGGAACTAAAATTATTTTGATGGAGATTGATAATGTGAGGTTTGTGGACTCACTAAGCTATTTTCCCACGGCCCTCTCGCACTCCCTAAAGCCTTTGATCTACCTCCTGAAAGGAAGAAAGGCTACTTTCCCCATTTGTTTAACACATTGGCAAATCAAAATTATGTTGGTCCCATGCCTGATAAGCAGGACTACAGCTCAGAGTCAATTTTTGAAAAAAAAAACTGGGAATGACTTTGAGAAATGGTATGATGAAAGAGTAGTAGAAAACTATGTGTTTGATTTTGAAAAAGAAATTTTGGAGTATTGTATTTCAGATGTGGAAATCCTGGCTTAAGCCTGTATAAAATTTAGAGTCTTACTTCTTGAACAGTGTAATGTAGATCTGTTCTTTGAATCAATCACTATACTAAGTGCATGTAACTTGGTTTTTCATTGGAACTTTTTTAAAACTAAATATAATTGGCTTGATCCCTGAAAATGGTTACAGACTAACTGACAATTAATTATCATTGGCTTTACAATGGTTAACTTGAGAAAAGGAAAGATGTGGTGTGAAAATTGAACATGCAGGCAGAGGGAGGGAAGTTAAAATTAAGGGGTTGACAGTTGATGGGTTTGATGTGAAGAATATTTATGAGTTTTATGGATGCTATTGGCATGGCTGACTAAAATGTTTCCTTACAACAGAGAGGCTTGTCTGAAGGAGGATCTGTCTGATACTTTATACTATTTGCATTATGAGAAAAGTAAATTTAATTGAGAAGCTTGTGGAAGTTGTAGAGATGTAAGAGTGTGACTTTGATAATTTTAAAAATATATGAAACTAATTACTTGGACAAGCTTTCTATTTTAAACACTTTACCATTAAATGTTATAGATGCATTCTTTAAGGGTAGGACAGATAATATAAAATTATATTACAGGTGTAAATATGGGGAATTAATCCAGTTTGTAGATGTTTGTTCTCTGTACCCATATGTAAATAACTATTGTAAGTACCCTGTAGATCATCTAAAGATTTATATTGAATATAAAGAGTGCTTAGAAAGAGGTCTTGAAGTAGATAGTTTAATGAAATATAAGATTTTACCTCCTTTCAATTTTTATCATCCTGTACTCCCTATAAAGATGTTGGCGATAGATTGATGTTTGTAATATGTAGGAATTGTGAGGAAACTTTAAATCAAGGTGATTTTGTTTATGAGAGTGAGGAGAGGGCTTTAGTTAGGTCTTGGATAATGGATGAAATTAGAAAAGCGATAGAAAAAAGCTATGTATTGAGTTATGGGAGTATCATATGGTAAATTTAGAGGAAGCAGGGTTGTTTACTGAATTTATTAATACATGTTTAATGTTAAAACAAAAGTTACTAGGGTTTCTAGATTGGTGCAAGTCTGAGGAAGACAGGGAAAAGTATATTTGAGATTATTTTACACATGAGGGAATAAAACTAGAGAAGGATAAAATTGCTAAGAATGAAGGACTGAAAGACCTAGTCTGTGGTTCTGCCAGGTTGACTTACAATTCCTTATATTTGGGATAACAAATGATGATACCAAATTTTACTATGTGGCCTCGCAATTGGACACAAATATTAATGTAGAGGTAGTTGAGGTCCCTTTAACATCTGGTATTTGTGTGTAGTTGAGGTCCCTTTAACATCTGGTATTTGTGTGATCTCCTATGTAATGCTTGTTTATTAGACGCTATAGAGTCCCTATCTAAACAAATTTAGGCATTGTCTGAAAACAACAAGGATTAAGGATCATGGGTGAGATCTAGGAGTTGTTCCCAGTCTCGTATTAGACCAGGAAATGAGCGCAAGCCCTCTGAAAAATGGTGTTGGTACCATAGGAAATTTAAAAATAATTCTATTAAGTGTATTTCCCCATGCTCTTTTCAGAAAAACTGCCGAAGCAATCTATAGTGGCTGCAACGAGTTGATCAGATGCGGGCGGTTGTGTCTTTTTGTCGTGGACAGATATTCATGAACTAAGTTTCTCGTTGACATTGGGTCTGATGTATCGTGTTTTTCTAAGCGTTATATCAAATGTAAACGCT